>QNTS01000556.1:5514-54906 GCA_003317085.1 Hucho hucho | reverse complement strand
ATTTCGTCTGTCATAGTTGAAGTGTACCTATGATGAAAATTACAGGCCTCTCTCATCTTTTTAAGTTGGAGAACTTGCACAATTGGTGGCTGACTAAATACTTTTTTGCCCCACTGTATATATATATGTGTCTCTCTATGTGTCTCTCTCTGTGTCTCTCTCTGTGTCTCTCTCTCAGATGGGTTAAGTTTGTTGTACATTTTAAAACACTCTCACTTCAGGGTAGAACACTGTACAGTTCTGTATCTAATTAAAGTTAAATTCTTCATAAAAGTCTCCATATCTGTTGCTTTTTTTGTTTCATTCTGACCTGCTGAATTAAATGGATTTCTTATGCAACTATCAACCAATTAACTGTGGCTATATGCAGACAGGTGGTGATAACCTTTAAAAGAACAATTAAGGCTAGAATATGCATCGGAGATACAACCCCAGTGTTACTGTATCTCTAAGTTTCACTCTTTCTCTGTCTCAGTCAGTTGTACTGTATAGCCACAGGCTTTCAAAGATTTAATGAAGACATAACTTAATTAATTACGATAAAGGGGATAAAGCGTATTTAAAAAATTGTTACAGTATTTTATAAGAACTGTGCTATTAAAGTTTTTTGCAAAAGCAGCATTGGTGAGGCTGCAAACTCAGGACATAATGTAGAAAAAGACCTGGATAATTTTAGGATTTGTCCCAGAAACTCCTAGTGGCAGTTAGATAGCAGTATATATTTTTTCTTTTGGTCCAGGGTTTCCGTAATGAACATGATAAATCAACGTTCCTCAGCAATGCCTCATTACATTGTCAAATAAAATTGAACTGTTTGTTTGATTAAAGAGACAAGAGTATTTTTGTTTTTTTCACTGGGGTAAAAAACATGTTTAAGAATGTTCTGTAGGAAAATATGGCTGCAGGATTCAACTGAAAATCATTTGGGGTTGTTTCATCCACATAATAAAAAAGTGCATTTTGGAATTGAAAACCTTCTGCCTAAGAAAACAGCCATGTGTATATATCCATATGTGAAGACTGATGATAAAGACTGATGATAAAAACCTATTTTCCTTTCCTAAGATTATTCACAATAGACCAGGCTCAATTCAAAAGGATTCTGAAAACTGGCAGTTTATCAATGGTATTTGACAAATTCAAGATTCAAACAAACCACTGCTGTACAGACTTCGTAGATTCACTTTTGTAATGCGTTTTCCCAAATATATTATCGGCATGATTTTTTTATTAAACTAGTGTGACAGTTTTAGTACACAAAAAACGGCCAATTACCAAAATTAGATGCCACTGCTGATAATATTGATGGGAGACTGTTTTGTTGTATGTTTTAATTCTGTAATGTATTGATTGTTGCTGCCTTCTTGGCCAGATATTTGCTTTCAATCAGACTCTCTCTCTACATCAAACCATATGCGATTATTAAACCTCTCAATTTTAGCCACTTTCCTATATTCTGCTCTCCTTTCAGTAATAATGGAGAATATAAAAATATGAATAAGGGTTTGTTGACTTCGAGAATGTTGAAGTCCTGCCATACCATTCTGTGTCTGTGTGTGTGTGTGTGTGTGTGTGTGCGTGTCTGTGTGTGTTTGTGTGTGTGTCTGTGTGTGTGTACGTTACCCTATAATTAAGCTAAAATTCAATTAACAGGGCCCTATCTTCAGCAAAAATGTCTACATCATTAGAAGTGCTAGAGACCCCTCCGCTTTCCAACATCCGCCCCTCTACCACCTAATTCACGCTCCCATCTAATTCATTTACCCCTGCTTTCTATATACCCCAACAGTATAATTGCAGTGGTAATGAATGTGTAAATGCAGCAAATTGGGATGGGAATAACATTAGCAACCAAGCAACAAACAAACACACACGCACAGACTTGCACACACACATCAATGTAAAAAAACACTACCACCCACGTCAATAATATGCCCTGTCAGCACAGCTCCCGTCCCTTCAGCAGAGGCATGGCATGGGACAGCTCTGGGACTGGGTTTTTGTTGGCACTAGGGAGGACAGCAAGGGATCCACAGGGATCTCCGTGCCCTTAGTGCCCTGGTCATTTGCACAGCCACAGCTGAAAAAATAAGCACATTACATGTTTATCAAAAACTGAATAAAAATTTGAGGCAATTACCTATGATATTTTGAAGTTGCATAACAGGACGATGCTTTTCCTCACAGGAGAGGTTGGAGGTTGATATTAGTTCCAAAAAGTGTCAGCAGTTTTGATCAGAAGGAATAGAGTCTCAGTTGAATAAATAGGAAAAAGTATAAGGGAATGAATAAACAGTTCTTAGACTTGGTAAATACATTTCAAAGAGAAGGGCTGAATCACAGCATGCATGGAAATAAGAGCCGCGCCGCAAGCATCACCGATTAGTATGCTATCAGTGTTAGTTTAAAGTTGGGGGATATTTAAAAACCAAAGAGTTTAGAAAGAGATGTCAATGGGTGAGCTCGCCTTCAGTTAACCTTTAAAGGCATCCATCCTCATCTGCAATGGTTAACAGTGTGTTTAGCTGATCACAACCCCAGCCTATCGCTCACCTTCAGATATGTTGGATTCCACTTAAGTTCAAGTGCTCCACAAACAGACTCATAGCCTATTCCAGCAGCATAGCCTGCTAGGCTGGGGGTGCTGCCTGCCCACTGCTAACGGCTAGCCGTGCAATAGATGTGGACAAAGCATGCTAACTCTCTCATCATCTGTACTTTACTAGGTAGTCCTCTGTACACCTACACCAATTAATGCTAGGCATTTTGCATGTAACGAAGCAATGACTTCAACTTCATTTAGGCACGCAGGACGTCTGCGTTTTCTCAGAAACTGATACGGGGGAGGGATTAGATTGCCTTAGTCGCATAATTCTTTCCTGTGCAATAGATCATGATATGAAATTACTGTCTTTGTTTGTGCAGTAATAGACTAGCATTAGACCCTGCTACATCCAGCATTCCTGTGCAATAGATTCGACCACAAACGCACACACACACACACACACACACACACACACACACACACACACACACACACACACACACACACACACACACACACACACACACACACACACACACACACACACACACACACACACACACACACACACACACACACACACACACATAGATAAATAATCAGCTAAGATACAGTATAATTCTGGCACAAGGATTTAGATCCATTTCATGCTTGCATGCATTCACAAGCCTGTTCTGTAGGGATGCAGTGGGCGCAGTGAGACACTGAGAAAGTAAGATTAATGGTTAATTTGGTTCTTGTGGTGGTGAGCTGTAGTAGGGAGCTGTATTTGTTACAGACTACAGTGATAAGTCACCATTTCACCAAATATCTTAACGGTGCAGATGAGATTTGGTCTTCAGTAGTTGGTGAAATGAACTTTGAATTCTCTAATCCAGAGAGAAATTCTGTACTGCAGCACACTCCTGTCTCACACATTCTCAAACAATCAAGTAAATATGCAGATGACACATCAGACACGTTACCTAGGGGAAGAAATGCTTTTGCTTTGCACTCTCGCTTCTCATAGAAAGCTAAACAAAACTATGTTTCTTTTCTATGAAGTATTCACTTTGTCATGGTATTGGTAAGCACAGTAATATGTCTTGCAGTGGGATAGGAAGAGAAGATCTTGAAGACAGGATGCTGAGCATCAGCCATTCATCACTCAAGTGACAAACCCAATCAGAATCACACAAAGAAAGGCATAATTGCTAAGGTTTGTTGTTCTGTTTTTCGACCGATCACCCTGAGAGACGTCCTAACACAATTCTCAGAGTAACACTGTAATAGCAGTAACAGTGTGACAGAGAGCAGGGCTACTGTTCTCCACTACCCATAATGCACCTGGAAGAAGACGCAGAGCAGAGGCAAGGAGCACCACCAATGTCTAATGTAATTATCCATGACAATGCAAACACAATCCTATCCTGCCCATGTATGCCCCATTATTCTGGGAAAACATTCAAATAAAACACAAGTAACTCCAGCTAAGTATTTTGGCGTGGATAGATCACGCAGCCTTTGAGATATCCTCAATTTCAGAGATATAGAGTGGGGCTCATTGATACCTAAAGTACATGCATACAGTACATATGAAGAACACATACTACACACTTCCTCAACTGGTTGGAATCAATAAGCCAACAGTGTGTGTAACTTGTGGTACCGTA
This sequence comes from Hucho hucho, assembly GCA_003317085.1. Taxonomy (NCBI): domain Eukaryota; kingdom Metazoa; phylum Chordata; class Actinopteri; order Salmoniformes; family Salmonidae; genus Hucho; species Hucho hucho. The sequence continues at coordinate 50,709 of QNTS01000556.1, read as the reverse complement.
CAGATCAACCAAATAAATATGCCAGTAAAAGGTGTTGATTACCATGCAGATTAGATTGGATTACTTTAGCAGTACCTTTAAACATTAGACACAGTAGACGCTATAGTGTATTGGTTAGGTGGAAGAAGTTCAACCGAAGATGAGTTAGTGGGGGTTTCTGGAAACAGCGGGAGTCCATTCGAACTAAGAGGACCATTAAAACAAATGGCTCCTCTTAGCTGTTTAGCTCCAGCCTGGCAGCAAACGGTGTCTGATTTAAAATTTCTCCCTGGACAGTAAACGCTCTGTAGGCCCAGTGCTGTCCATGCCACTCCTCTGACCTGAGACGAAAGGAAACCCTTCGCTAGCCTAGTTTATTCTGTCTGCTTAATTAAATGTGTTTATTGACTAAACCCTCTAAATAAAAGTCCAGTATGTCCTCTTGCTAGCAGTTAGCATCCCTGGAGTGACCATTGGGTGTTATTGAACATTCCAACAGAGATAGTATTCTAGAATAATTTGATCTTGTTTATCACAGAGGGAGTGTGTTACACTGCTAAAAGGCTCATCTTACTGTATCTATGGATCACATCTAATTACACTAGACCCTATGGCTCCATGTGGACACATAATGCATACGCATCCATAACTTATCATTCCCTTGTGTTTAGAGACATATTCTCTTCAGATGTGTAGCTGGCTGGTGCTATTAAAAACATTACATAACCACAGAATTAATGAACAGCATTTATATTGCCTTTGGCTAGCATGGAGTGCCAATATTCCAATGTGGTCTCAGGGCAATTCGTATTATTCTGTATGTAAATCTGTGACACTCCATTTAGTATATGATATATTACGTTACATTAGGATACATTATGAATGGAATAGCGGTCGTATAATATCGACGTATTGTATAGCATCATACGTCTTACCCAATCGTAAAACAGCATACGAATTGGATGATGTAACTCATCATACGTCTTGGAGGACGTGGGCCCTTATCCACAAAGCACCTCAGAGTAGGACTGCTGATCTAGGATCAGTTTAGCCTTTTAGATCATAATAAATAAGATTATATGGACAGTTCTTAGATCAACCGTCCTACTCTGATATGCTGTGTGGATACAAGCCCAGGTAGTTTGTTGCGCCGTAACAACATAGGAGAATTACGGGGAGATTTTACATTAGTGGTTAGGGGAACTAACGACAGAGATTAGGATAATTTACGTCAAAGGTTAGGAGGTGTCACGACTTCCGCCGAAGTCGGTCCCTCTCCTTGCTCGGGCGACACACCTGGTTTCAATCCCACAATTGCTTGTTCATTATTTAACCCTCTGTTCCCCCATGTTTGTTTGTGAGTGATTGTTTGTATGTTGATACGGTCCGTTATTGTGGGCTCTATGAGTATTGAGTTGTATTTTGTGAAATTATATTTGAGTAAATACATTTGTTACTCATATCTGCTGTTCTGCACCTGACTCCGCTACACCAGCTACACACAGGATCTATCACAGGAGTACTAAAACGACAAAGATTAGGTGAAATTACAGTGAGGGAAAAAAGTATTTGATCCCCTGCTGATTTTGTACGTTTGCCCACTGACAAAGAAATGATCAGTCTATAACTTTAATGGTAGGTTTATTTGAACAGTGAGACAGAATAACAAAACAAAAAATCCAGAAAAACGCATGTGAAAAATGTTATAAATGGAATTGCATTTTAATGAGGGAAAAAAGTATTTGACCCCTCTGCAAAACATGACTCAGTACTTGGAGGCAAAACCCTTGTTGGCAATCACAGAGGTCAGATGTTTCTTGCAGTTGGCCACCAGGTTAGCACACATCTCAGGAGGGATTTTGTCCCACTCCTCTTTGCAGATCTTCTCCAAGTCATTAAGGTTTCGAGGCTGACGTTTGGCAACTCGAACCTTCAGCTCCCTCCACAGATTTTCTATGGGATTAAGGTCTGGAGACTGGCTAGGCCACTCCAGGACCTTAATGTGCTTCTTCTTGAGCCACTCCTTTGTTACCTTGGCCGTGTGTTTTGGGTCATTGTCATGCTGGAATACCCATGCACGACCCATTTTTAATGCCCTGGCGGAGGTTCTCACCCAAGATTTGACAGTACATGGCCCCGTCCATCGTCCCTTTGATGCGGTGAAGTTGTCCAGTCCCCTTAGCAGAAAAACACCCCCAAAGCATAATATTTCCACCTCCAGGTTTGACGGTGGGGATGGTATTCTTGGGGTTATAGGCAGCATTCCTCCTCCTCCAAACACGGCGAGTTGAGTTGATGCCAAAGAACTTCATTTTGTTCTCATCTGACCACAACACTTTCACCCAGTTGTCCTGTTCATTGGCAAACTTCAGACGGGCATGTATATGTGCTTTCTTGAGCAGGGGGACCTTGCGGGCACTGCAGGATTTCAGTCCTTCATGGCATGGTGTGTTACCAATTGTTTTCTTGGTGACTATGGTCCCAGCTGCCTTGAGATCACTGACAAGATCCTCCCGTGTAGTTCTGGGATGATTCCTCACCGTTCTCATGATCGTTGCAACTCCACGAGGTGAGATCTTGCATGGAGCCCCAGGCCGAGGGAGATTGACAGTTATTTTGTGTTTCTTCCATTTGCGAATAATCACACCAATTGTTGTCACCTTCTCACCAAGCTGCTTGGCAATGGTCTTGTAGCCCATTCCAGCCTTGTGTAGGTCTACAATCTTGTCCTGACATCCTTGGAGAGCTTTTTGGTCTTGGCCATGGTGGAGAGTTTGGAATCTGATTGATTGATTGCTTCTGTAAACAGGTGTCTTTTATACAGGTAACAAACTGAGATTAGGAGCACTCCCTTTAAGAGTGTGCTCCTAATCTCAACTCATTACCTGTATAAAAGACACCTGGGAGCCAGAAATCTTTCTGATTGAGAGGGGGTCAAATACTTATTTCCCTCATAAAAATGCAAATCAATTTATAACATTTTTCACATGCGTTTTTCTGGATTTGTTTGTTGTTATTCTGTCTCTCACTGTTCAAATAAACCTACCATTAAAATTATAGACTGATAATTTCTTTGTCAGTGGGCAAACTTACAAAATCAGCAGGGGATCAAATACTTTTTTCCCTCACTGTACCTACAGTAGCAGGGTTAAATTTAGAATAAGGGTTAGGGGAAGGGTTAGCTAAAATGCTAGTTGTCCCCGATTCGACTCGAACACACAACCTTTGGATTGCTTGACGTTGCAGATTACGCTCACCCATCCTCCCCGACCAACCTCCCTACTTTCATTTCTATCTAAAGTAATTAGACAATTAGTAAGTATCATATGTATTTGAAGTGCTCAGAAATACGGAAAGTATTTTTCATATGTTTCTGAGGCCAGGCTGAATATTCAGCCAGAGGTATTGGAGTGGTTGAGGAAATTGTTGCAGCTAAAGAGGTTTGGGTTCTAAATACATTAAAGTACTAGATAGTTATTGTTTGTGTGATGCATTCTAAAATAAGTCTGTGCTTTTCAGTACATGTATATTATGTGAAAGCATTGGTGTAGGTAGACAACATGATTATAGTGATGATGGTAATGGTAGGTCTACAGCATATCGCTTAAAGACACATATATTTACACAGTCAGACATACACTGAGTATACAAAACATTAAGGACACCTGCTCTTTCCATGACATAGACTGACCAGGTGAATCCAGGTGAAAGCTATGATCCCGTATTGATGTCACTTGTTAAATCCACCTCAATCAGTGTAAATGAAGGGAAGGAGACAGGTTAAAGAAGGATTTTTAAGTCTTGTGTAAATGTGGCATTCAGAGGGTGAATGGGCAAGGAACATTTTTTAAGTAGCGTTGAACGGGGTATGGTAGTAGGTTCCAGCCGCACCAGTTTGAGTTAAGAAGTGCAACGAGCCATGAACAGGGCGACCATGTCTATCGGCGCCATCTTGTAACACTGCTGTGTTTTTTCACGCTCAACAGTTTCCCGTGTGTATCAAGAATGGTCCACCACCCAAAGGATATCCAGCCAACTTGACACAACTGTGGGAAGCATTGGAGTCAACATGGGCCAGTATCCATGTGGAACGCTTTCGACACATTGTAGAGTCCATGTCCCAACGAATTGAGGCTGTTCTGAAGGGGGTGGGGGTGGGTGCTACTCAATATTAGGAAGGTGTTCTTAATGTTTGATATACTCAGTGTATACAGTACACACAGATGTAGGATCTTAATTTAATCACATTTTCTTGACACAAACCGGTGTGCCTAGCACCCACTACAATATCCCGTTCTAAGGCACTTACATCTATTGTCTTTCCCATTCAGTAGTGAAGACATCAACACTATGACATATCACATGTGGAATCATGTAGTAACCAAAAAAGTGTTAAACAAATCTAAAAATATTTTATATTTGAGATCCTTCAAATAGACACCTTTTGTCTTGATGACAGCTTTGCACACTCTTGGCATTCCCTCAACCAGCTTCACCTGGAATGCTTTTCCAACAGTCTTAAAAGAGGTCCCACATATGCTGAGCACTTGTTGGCTGCTTTCCTTCACTCTGCGGTCCGACTCATCCCAAAACATCTCAATTTGGTTGAGGTCAGGGGATTGTGGAGGCCAGGTCATCTGATGCAGCACTCCATCACTCTCCTTCTTGGTAAAATAGCCCTTATACAGCCTGGAGGTGTGTTGGGTCATTGTCCTGTTGAAAGAAAATTATTTTCCCACTAAGCCCAAACCAGATGGGATGGCTGCAGAATGCTGTGGTAGCAATGCTGGTTAAGTGTGCCTTGAATTCTAAATAAATCACAAACAGTGTAACCAGCAAAGCACTCCCACACCATCACACCTCCTCCTCAATGCTTTACGGTGGGAAATGCACATGCTCAGATCATCCGTTCACCCACACCGCGTCTCACAAAGACACGCCGGTTGGAACCAAAAATCTCACATTTGGACTCCAGACCGAGGACAAATTTCCATCGGTCTTATGTCCATTGCTTGTGTTTCTTGGCCCTCTGAACAGTTAATGTTGAGATGTGTCTGTTACTTGAATTCTGTGAAGCATTTATTTGGGCTGCAATTTCTGAGTCTGGTAACTCTAATGAACTTATCCTCTGTAGCAGAGGTAAATCTGGGTCTTCTATTCCTGTGGCGGTCTTCATGAGAGCCAGTTTCATCATAGCGCTTGTTGGTTTTTGCGACTGCACTTGAAGAAACTTTCAAAGTTCTTGAAACGTTCTGTACTGACTGACCTTCATTTCTTAAAGTAATGATGCTTATTTGAGCTATTCTTGCCATAATAAGGACTTGGTCTTTTACCAAATAGGGCTATCTTCTGTATACCCCCCTACCTTGTTACAACACAACTGATTGGCTCAAACGCATTAAGAAGGAAAGAAATTCCACAAATGAACTTTTAAGAAGGCACACCTGTTAATTGAAATGCATTCCAGGTGACTACCTCATAAAGCTCGTTGGGAGAATGCCAAGAGTGTGCAAAGCTGTCATCAAGGCAAAGGGTGGATACTTTGAAGAATCTCAAATATAAAATATATTTTGATTTGTTTAACACTTTTTGTGTTACTACATGATTCCATATGTGTTATTTCATAGTTATGATGTCTTCACTATTATTCTACAATGTAGAAAGTAGTACAAATAAAGGAAAAACTCTTGAATGAGTAGGTGTTCAAAAACGTTTGACCGGTAGTGTAGGTCAAATTAAAAATCTACATCTGGATAAGTGAACAGACATACTGTACTTACGCACAGTGCACACACACAATGACATGTATATAGTATGTGAGGAAGAGAGCACAGCTTTTAGCACAGCCATATTCTGAAAAGATCCAGTGGGAAAAGGACATGGGAGCAAGGAAAAAATATCTCCTTTAATCCAAGCAGAGGAGCCTTCTTCATGCAGTCCTTATTAATATGTAATATAGCTAGATTACTGGATCTGCGGGCAGCTTAGTTTGTTTGCCCAGAATAGTGTGATCATTTCTGATGTGTGTCTTCCAGTCTCCAGCTTACTGAGGCATTTACCCAGATCCTTACCTGGAAACTAAACACAGAACAGCCTCTGTGTTGTGGTCTGTCCAGAGAAGCAGATACACATCCAACCACTGTCTGTTTGGACATATGGTAGCCTAGTGGTTAGAGCGTTGGGCCAGTAACTGAAAGGTTGCTAGATCGAATCCCTGAGCTGACAAGGTAAAAATCTGTCATTCTGCCCCTGAACAAGGCAGCTAACCCACTGTTCCTAGGCTGTCATTGTAATTTGTTCTTAACTGACTTGCCTAAAGGTTCAATAAAAAAAAAATATGAACAAAGATTCTGCTGTAACATGCTTGTGCAAACAGGTTTTTCATGGCCGCTTCATCAGTTTACAAAGGCCAATGTGCATATGTGGTTAACTTGAAGACAACATGCTGATTACAGCAAGGCATAGTTAATGGTTGAGAAGCGAGGAGCTCTCCATGTTTGTTTTCAGGTTAGTGTTCATGGAAGATCAATCAGGGGTGTGTGAGGAGAGGAGAGGATCCCTGAATGGCCCATCTGGTCACAGTCATACACAGGGTAACATACAGCACACAGGCTGTGGCTGGCAGCTGCAGAGAGAAGCAAAGAGAGGCAGAAAGAGAGAAAGCGAGTGAGAGCAGAATCGTTGCCTCTAGAGAACAAAGGTACCGACAGACAGATGTGCCTGAGTCACAGTGCAACGCCTCAAAAGGCCAGAGGGGAGGAACAGCACAATGCACAACTATAAAGTTGGGAATATTTTGCGTGGTTTTTCACTAACTTTAGAATGTCATATGACTGAGATACTGTACATTCATTATGCACTAATTACATGTCCATAATAAACTCTTCAAATCAGCTCTACAGACATGAGCTCTGAATATGCCCAGTACTAAAACCAACCCCTAGCCCCTACTCCTAGACACCTCTCGTAAATGTAAAATGATTAGACGAGCGTGAGTGTTTCAGACTGGGCATAACTCCACATAGAAATCCAGTTCCTGGCTCAGGAGAAGACGAGGACCCTGAGACCTGCCTGTCAGAACTCAAACGTAGAGGATGAGGAGCAGGAGGACCCTCAGGGAGGAGGGAGTAATTCATCTCCTCTGTCAATAACTGGCAGCTCTAACTGGCACTATTACTGTGTGAAAATTCCAGATTGTCTCCATAATAAAATAACATTCAGCTCAGACACCCATACATAACCCACAAGACATACCACCAGGGGTCTCTTCATAGTCCCTAAGTCCAAAACGAATTCAAGGCAACGCGCAGTTTTATACAAAGCCATGATCGCATGGAACTCCCTTCCATCTCCAATTACTTAAGCAAAGAGAAAAAATACCTTAAAAAACAGATTAACTCATGGAACGGCGGGGACTGTGAGGACACACACACACAAACACATGCGCACACACTCTAGCACACATATTGTTTTGTATTGTATTGTTTATATATCATTGTATTTCAAATTTGTGTGACTGTCCTTATCTATCAGTGTTTTGTTACTTGCCATGTTTTGTGTTGATTTGTGGACCCCAGGAAGAGTAGCTGCTGATTCTGCCAAAAACGAACGGGGATACAAATAAACAAATAAATAAATTAATTGATTATCAGCTGAGAGGGGAGGCAGGCAGACACACCAGCTAGGCCTTCTGTTCCCAGTTCTATAGGGGGGTTGACAGAGCCCGTGCCACAATTAAAGTCTCAATACTTTAAGGTCAAGGCTTATGGTCAAGCCAGGCCATTATCTCTCTACTCCAATGGAGTAGAGTGGCAGAACGGCTCCAAATGTATGGGGATGAGTACGGTGCCAACTATGATTAACCGCTTGCTCTCTTCAGTTTACTCTCCCACTCTTATGTTTGTGGGGTTTATCTCTCTCGCTTACTCAGAAGAGAACGCCCATTCCTATGCCTGCCTCTCGGCCTGAAGCGGAATGTATAGGATTCATACTGATAACATATATAATATTTCAATCAACTAGATCTAATGCAATATAGGTAGAGAGCAAACTGATTGCTCCTGGCCGAGGAACAGGATCTACAGAATGTAAATCAAGGCTGCATTGTTCCTGTCTGTCTGCAGTCCTGGTGTAGGAGAATAGAGCATGCGCTGCATGTGGGCCGTAGCCTGCACTGAGAGAGGAGAGGGTCAGTATTGGATAGATGTAGTGGGTAATTCATGCAGAGTATGGAACCTAATGAATGCAGAGAAAAGCGTTTTTTTTCTTTCCCCCAAGCTTGGCAGCCAAAAGCTCACGGACGTTGCTGTGCTGCCCTCTAGCAAGTCTGTGAGGTACTGCAGCCTGAGCTTTGGTGGTAACAGACCACACTGCATTTGATGATATCCACTTTTATGTGCATAGAAAATCCTCAATAAAAATAAGCAATTCATACATGTAGAATTCATGGCTTACGTCTTACAGTAGGTGTGTAATGGTTCCCCAGAGGCATTTACATGCTACTACAGCCTCCATTTACTTTATCCTTCCCAAAAGGGATGAGTGGCTCTGATAAATGATTTTAAATCCTTTGTGCAGAGGCCACATGAGAGATTGTAGAGTAGGCAGTAGTATTTGTCATACTGCTACAATGTAGATATAACTAGATATACAGTGCCTTCAGAAAGTATTCACACCCCTTGACTTTCTCCTCATTTTGTTGTGTTACCGCCTGAATTAAAAATGTAATAAATTGAGATTTTGTGTCACTGACCTACACGCAATACCGCTCATGTCAAAGTGGAGTTTTAGAAATGTTTACAAATTAATAAAAATGAAATGCTGACTCAATAAGTATTCAACCCCTTTGTTATGGCAAGCCTAAATAAGTTCAGAAGTAAAAATGTGCTTAACAAGTCACATAATAAGTTGCATGGACTCAGTGTTTAACTTTTGAATGACTACCTCGTCTCTGTACCCCACACATACAATTATCTGTAAGGTCCCTCAGTCGAGCAGTGAATTTTAAACACAGATTCAACCACAATACAAATCTAAATGACGGAATGAAAAGAAGGAAGCCTGTATAGATGAACTTTTTCAAAAACATTCCTCCTGTTTGCAATGAAGCACTAAAGTAAAACTGCTAAAAATGTGGCAAAGAAATTAACTTTATGCCCTGAATACAAAACGTTAAGTTTGGGGCAAAACCAACACAACACATCACTGAGTACCACTCTTCATATTTCCAAGTATGGTGGTGGCTGCATCATGTTATGGGTACGCTTGTCATTGGCAAGGATGAGGGAGTTTTTAAAGATAAAAAATAAATGGAACAGAGAATTCAGTCTGATTTCCAACAGACACTGGGAGACAAATTCACCTTAGCAGGACAATAACCTAAAACACAAGGCCAAATATACACTGGAGTTGCTTGCCAAGATGACAATGAATGTTCTTGAGTGGCCTAGTTACAGTTTTGACTTTAATCGGCTTTGCAATCTATGGTAAGACTTAAAAATGTCTATCTAGCAATGATCAACAACCAACTTGACAGATCTCGAAGAATTTAAAAAAGCATAATGTGCAAATATTGTACAATACAGGTGTGTAAAGCTCTTAGAGAGGTTCAAAGCTGTAATCGCTGCCAAAGGCGATTCTAACATGTATCGGTGTGAGTATTTCTGTATTTCATTTTCAACACACTTCCAAATATTCCTAAAAACATGTTACATGTTACAGATAATTGTATGTACATGACATTATTCAAAGAAATGTACTTGAGATGTGCTTGTTTTTGCAGATGATCTAGGAAGGACAACTTTGTTTATCCTTGAGATATGTAGCTGTATTGTACTGTACATAGAAATCATACAGAGAATGACTCAGATATACAAAGAAATTGTTACATTGCTTCTTAGAAATACTTATAGAGATGTTTCAATCAGTACATATCCACAGGTCTGAGCAGAACAATTCACAGTGACTGCTTTTCCTTGTACCAAATCCCCTTGGCTGTCTATCTAACAGCTAGATGTTTAATGCACTGTTCTTCTCTCCGGTTCCCCCTGACAACGGACTGGTGAGAAGAGAGACTGAGAGAGCCACAGCAGATGGCAACAACTGCAGTCTCTCCACCAGATTTCACACTGAGGATCGCAAGATTGTGGCTCTACGCCTTCCTCATCTCTCAGGCCATCTCTCTCTGCATCATAAACAACCTTTGGATCTCCCCTTCCCTGCCTGTTGCTATTGCATGGGCTAATGCAGGGCAAACACAGCACACAATGGCTCAATATTCTCAGTCTCAGGCTGAACGGTGTGTGTGTGTGTGTGTGTGTGTGTGTGTGTGTGTGTGTGTGTGTGTGTGTGTGTGTCAGTGTAGTATGTCTGAGTGTGTGGGTAGAGTCCAGTGAGTGTGCAAGAGAGTCAGTGCAAACAGTCCGGGTAGCCATTTGAATAACTGTTCAACAGTCTTATGGCTTGGGGGTAGAAGCTGTTCAGGAGTTTTTTGGTCCCAGGCTTGGTGCTCCAGTACCACTTGTCATGCGGTAGCAGAGAGAACAGTCTATGTCTTGGGTGGCTAGTCTTGACAATTATTAGGGCCTTCCTCTGACACCGCCTTGTACAGAGGTCCTGGATGGCAGAGAGCTCGGCCCCAATTATGTACTGGGCCGTGTGCACTACCTTCTGTTGCGCCTTATAGTCAGATGCCAAGCAGTTACCATACCAAGTTGTGATGCAGTTAGTCAAATGCTCTCAGTGGTGCAGCTGTATAACTTTTTGAGGATCAGAGTGCCCTTGCCAAATCTTTTCAGCCACCTGCAGATCAGCAGATCAGCCACAGGGTATTCCAAGGGATTGGGGGACAACAGGGCTTTACTGCAGACATCTCGGGTTGTTTATCCCTGCATAACTCCACCCTGATGTCTTTAAGAATGTAATCACATAGAAATAAATCTCAGAGGCGGGATGGATGCAGCTACCTTAAAGAGAGACTGGCTTATCAAATTCCCCATGTTTTAATGGGAGGCCTGGTCAGTGTCTAAACTCTAAAGCATGCAGGCTCTATTGATTTTGCAATTCCAACAGGGCAAATGCAACCGAATGCCATCCTCTTTCGCATGTCAGGTGTAACATAAACAGAGTGGATTCTTTCACACTGTTTGTCTCTCCTTTTCTTGGTGAAACGTCATTGGTAAGTAAGGAACCTTTAGAGTTGATCAATTCCACCACCTAACAGTGACACACATCAAGAGGACAATTAACTGTGATTACAGCTCTGAGGGGACACGAGTAAACACTGGGCTAAAAGGCTAGCTTTTGTTTTGGTATGCGTGCCATCATACCCATTCAGTCAATTCTCATGTCAAATCCTTAATTTAACCCTGGGAATTGTACCTTACTGCTGTCCTCATGGAGCACTTTTCTCTCCTGCACGTTCCAATTATCTCTGCATGCTATGAGTTCTCACTGAGTGTGTAGTGTTCATAAAGATATGAGAGACAACAGAGATGGAGAGAGAATGAGAAAGGGAGAGGAACGAGGAGCGAGGGAGGGAGAGAGAGAGTGGAAGGATAGACTAACTACCTCATTCTGCCCATGTGTGCCAAGACAAAACAAACCCAGAGGAAAAGGAAAATCATCTTATCAAGGTGATAGCAGACAAACAGAGAGACACTGTCAAGAAATGTTTGTTAGTATTCAAGCCACGACTTGCTGTGCCTTGTCACACTATAACAGTGGGAAGGCAGGTCGAGAGACAGAGGGAGTATAACGTAGAGAGGGCAGAGAGAGAGTTACTACTGCAAAAGAGAGAGCGATAGAGGAAGAGAGAGAGAAAAAAAAGGGAGACAGACAGACAGAAAGAGAGAGAGAGTTGGGCAGTATAGCTCCACTCGCTTCACAAGCTGCTCTGGTGCACCTCATCTGAAACGTCTGTGTTTGAAATCAACTTCATAGACTGGGAGATAGGGGGAGGCAGTGCGGAGCTGTGTGCCCAGGCATGCCTGTCAGGCCCAGGGAAGAACAGGCTGCATTGATGAGTAGTGATTACTTACACACACAGCTAACATTAATCACACAAACACAGGTCTCTCCCAAAAAAGAGAGAAGGACACTGAGGGAAGTTTGAACAACACTTTATTGTTCTACACAGAGCTAGAGGTAGAGTGAGAGAGAGAGAGAGAGAGAGAGAGAGGGGGGGTGAAAATAAATATCAATGTTAAGTGATTTTCGACAGCACTTTATTTCACCACGTAGAAAGAGAGCGAGAGCACAAGAGAGAGAAAGAGAAAAGAGAAAGGGAGAGATCATGAGAGAGACAGAGACAGACAGTGACAGAGAGAGAGAGAGAGATTGTAGGTGGTGGAGGAGTGTGCTGCTTGCCATGCTAATGCAGAGACCACCAGAACACTGCAACCTGTCTGGAGCACCAGGGAGAGGAGAGAGACTAGAGAGCATAGACAGAAACCGTCTGTGAACTCGTCGCTAGCGGATCATCTCCTTGCAAACCCTCCACCTGCTCAGGACACGACCCGACCGTATCACAGCACCCCACACAGTTCAACCTCACATTAACATACGCTTGAACTCATGCTGAATTTATGGACCATAATTTATCATAAGCCCCAGGTTATTGACATACTCAGTGATAAGACAGTGGAACATGCTATTGAATACAGATAAAACATGCATCTGCGTTAATGATGAGCCAACTGACAAATAATCACAAGGGAGCGCGTTTGATTAATCAACGTGTGCAAGAATGATAAAATACACTGGATGGGGAATAAGTTATGGGAAGTGACAGACAAACTTGAGATGTGAAATGTGCACAGCTTATCTCTTTGCTTTGTTTGAGGTGGCTCTCTCGTCTAATTGACTTGGCAGAAGTGATTTGTAATTAATGGTGTTTTTGTTACTCATTTACATTCTTGAACCCTGAAGAGGAGCGTTCGAATTCTGTGCCTGTGGCCCTTACTGTTTGGCACACACACCACACACACACACGCACGCACGCACGCACGCACGCGCGCGCACACACACACACACACACACACACACACACACACACACACACACACACTGCTGCAGAGCCCACTAGTCCCCACTACTGCACTCACTCAAGGGAGAGTTTCAACACACTCTCTTATACACACTTATTTACACGTCACACACAGACTCAAGCTAATAAACGGCACACACCTTCAAGTGTAAGAGTCTAGCAGGGTTTGCCCCTTCCATCCCGACCCCCAACAGCTCCAGTTCCTGCCCCTGCAGTGGCATTTCAATGCTGCTTCTCTCTGCTCCACTCTCTGCTTCCCTTAAAGATGGAGTCCTCAGTAGAGGGAAACTGTGCCACTGGCCGTCCCACCACCGTTGTTACTGTTTTTGTTGCAAAGCTGAGGAACGTCGCGCAGCTCCTCAGCTCTTCTATTGGGTGTGCATTGATGTCAGAGGGGAAAAAATTATGTTTGTTGTAGCTTCTTTGTTGTAATATCGTAAACGGACATGGCTGTTTTCTTTATATATTTTTTTTTACCCTTATTTTACCAGGTAAGTTGACTGAGAACACATTCTCATTTACAGCAACAACCTGGGGAATAGTTACAGGGGAGAGGAGGGGGATGAATGAGTCAATTGGAAGCTGGGGATGATTAGGTGGCCATGACGATATGAGGGCCAGATTGGAAATTTAGCCAGGGTTCACACCCCTACTCTTACAATAAGTGCCATGGGATCTTTAGTGACCACAGAGAATCAGGACACCCGTTTAACGTCCAATCCGAAAGACGACACCCTGCAATGTCCCCAATCACTGCCCTGGGGCATATTTTTAGACCAGAGGAAATAGTGCTTCCTACTGGCCTTCTAACACAACTTCCAGCAGCATCTGGTCTCCAATCCAGGGACCGACCAGGACCAACCCTGCTTAGCTTCAGCGGTAAGCCAGCAGTGGGATGTAGTGTGGTATGCTGCTGACCACTAAGGACCCCCCGCCCCACTCCCTGCCCCACCTCACACACACATACACACACAACACCATCACTCTCCTCAAAAGCCTGAACTTTGTTGTTTTCGCCCAGAGAAGTGACAGTCTCTCATTCAATCCCCCTTAAGGTCACACCCCAGCGCTGTCCAAACACAAAGAAAATCACACCACCAAATCCCTGCTACCAGTAATAAATAGAGAAAGAGAGAGAGAGAGAGAGAGAGAGAGAGAGAGAGAGAGAGAGGGAGACAGGGGAAAGAGGAGAGACGTTAGTAGGGGTTAAAGACAGACTAACCACATTTTTGGGGAAAGGTCACTTCACAGACAGATGGTCATTACGCACTGCTAATGTTCCCCGTCATAACAGAGCCCGTTTCTCATCTTTTATTCCCTTTATACCGGTGGTTGCCCGTTCGCTAGGAGCCAGGAGATGGACACGTTTGTCTGGCCTGGCAGAGTATCAATCACAGTGGCGCTATGACCAACGAGAGCGGCCAGTGGGAAGTTAATAATGGGCTTATGAGATAAGACAAATAGGAGAGCTGGCTGCCTCTTACACTTATTCCTCTGTCTCTCTGTAAGGGGCCCCAACACAAATGAGTTAGACAAGGTGGGATGTGTGTTAGGGAGTGCTGTCACCTTGTGTTAGGTCCAACTGGAGTGGAACTGTGTTGTGTTTGGTGGCGTTAGCATTCCTAGATAACACTCAATCTGCTGGCTGGGCTCGCAGAGTCAGGGTCCAGGGGAGCTGGATGAAGTCGCAGCCATACCAATTCCCTCATGAGGGAGAGGACTCACTATTCATGTGAGACAAAGCGTCCAGGATGATTGGGGACAATAACGGAAAAAGCGGTATGAATCTCAGCGCTGACCCCTCATTCAGCTATGTCGTGTCGCAATAACCTGACAAGTTGCTGTGATGTACTGCTCTTGTTTTTGAGGGACTGCACATTAATCAACGTCGACAACCAGCAAGAGTTGCATGTTAACTGCAGTGTGTCGTGTCAAAACAGGGAGAAAACCCACAGACCCAATCAGTCTCCTCAACAGGAGGAGATGTACTACTGTACAGGACCTATGCTGCCTGTATTTTCCACTTTATTGCTGTACAAAATCAAATTTAAAAGTCTACATTTCTAAGAAACTCAAAATGTATACAAATGATCGGAAATGATACCAGGTTTGAGGTTAACTCTATTTCATTCAAGCGATGAATTGTAAAGTGACATTCATTTTCAATGAGAATTTTCTCAATTTTCAATTCACATATCCAAATTTTTATTTCAATTCATTCCACTGACCTCACACACAACAAAAGAGACAAGGAAAAACAGGCAAGGTTTTGCTTGTACAGTATTGTTTCCAGAGGGAGCCATGAGATATTTCCACAGCGTTGAACATCAGTGCTGTAGCTAGCTAGTGTGTTAGAGGTTAAGTCTGTCCACCAGGGCATAGCCTCAAGCCCTGATAAATATGGTGCTTATAATGCAGCTCCAAGGACCAGATACCCAGCCAACCGAGAGGTAAACAGGCCTGCTAGCCTGCTATCATTTCCAAACAGTAGTATCCCAGCCGGTAAATAATGTTCTTAGAACCATTTGTTTCTTAGAGCTTGGTGAGAGCATGGTTATCCTATGGATATGTTGCATACATCCTTCCCACAACGTTCTGGGAATGGTGCAGGATAGTTGTTTGGCTTTGGAACATTCTCAGTACATTTAAGGAACCTGACAAAAAAAACTTTATTGGTATTTCATTACTTTAACAGAACGTTTCCTAAAAGTTCAAACTTGGTTACATTTCATTTCAAATTTGGTAATGTTCTAGGAACGTTCCCCAACTGGTTTGACATTGGGAATGTTCTCAAATAGTTCTGTGGGAATTTCAGGACTTCAGCATAACGATTTCTACATGTTTTCTCATGGTTCTATTTAATGTCATGTTTTCAAATTGTTCCGAGAACATTAAGAAAACTTTCCATAAATGCCCCAAGAATACTTTAGGAACGTTCAGACAACTTTCTAAGAATGTTATTTAAAAACAGGTACATTTCGTTCTCAGCATCAACAAAAATATCTCTGTCCTCTATCTTGTTAAGTGTGCCCAGGTGTGTTGGCCTCGCCCATTAATTTGCCTACACCTGAAGTTAATGAGTGTTTCTTTCCTTTGAATTGGGTTCTGTTTGAATAGACTAAAATTAACAGTTTTATATGCGTAAAAAAACATGGCATGCTAGCTCCATCCTGGTGGTGCAGTGGACTAATTCCATGGATAGAGAACAGAAGATTATAGATTGGAATCTCACTGATGCCGTGCCACAATAAAAAGTAAATGTGTTTGCATGATTAATGCCTAAGGAAATTAATTTCTATGTGTCCTCTCTGTGCTTGGAGTTTAAAAAGTTAACCCAAAACAAGCTAGCAGTGTTATTACAAGTCTAATTGAAACATTCAGTGAAAGTTTTAAGAAAGTTATTATAAAACCCCTAGGAGTGGAACCAGATGTGCTAGCTGGGATGGCCTCAGCCCTTCACCTGGGACATGACACAAGGGACTTCCATGAAGCTTTGCCTGGGGTAGAAGTGGTGGATGAAGAAGGGTTGGGCACTGCATTCTGATCATGTGCCTGCAAGCTACTGTTTGTGTGCAGATTTTTAAAGCATATACAAAGGTTTTTATTAATCTCTGATCTCCATGCCCTTGATATTGTTCTTCACAATAAGCACTGACATAATGTAGCAACGGTCATAGAAATTGTTAAAAGGTTTTAAAAACAATTCTATTAAATGCAACAGTTGGACAATCGCTGATACTCTAAACTTTTAGAATCAGATGTTGACTAAATTATAGCACATAAAAAATTTTCACATGTTAAATAAAATGTGATTTGACTTTACTGGCACGGACAAATAATGAATGAAGTTCAGGGATTTTGCTGGGATTCAATTTGTCTTTTTTTTATCTTAGAATGCTCTCGCATACATACACTACCATTCAAAGGTTTGGGATCACTCCAAAATGTCCTTGTTTTCCATGAAAACATACATGAAATTAGTTGGAAAATGAATAGGAAATATAGTCAAGACGTTGACAAGGTTATAAATAATGATTTTTAATTGAAATAATAATTGTGTCCTTCAAACTTTGCTTTCGTCAAAAAATCCTCCATTTGCAGCCTTGCAGACCTTCGGCATTCTAGTTGTCAATTTGTTGAGGTAGTCTGCTTCCGGAAGCACCTCCCACAAGTTGAATTGGCTTGATGGGCACTTACCTATCATACGGTCAAGCTCAGTAGGGTTGAGATCCGGTGACTGTACTGGCCACTCCATTATAGACAGAATACCAGCTGACTGCTTCTTCCCTAAATACTTCTTGCATAGTTTGGAGCTGTTCTTTGGGTCATTGTCCTGTTGTATGAGGAAATTGGCTCCAAGTAAGCGCCGTCCATACGGTATGGCATGGCGTTGCAAAATGGAGTGATAGCCTTCCTTCTTTAAGATCCCTTTTACCCTGTACAAATCTCCCACTTTACCACCACCAAAGCACCCCCAGACCATCACATTGTCTCCACCGTGCTTGACAGATGGTGTCAAGCACTCCTCCAGCATCTTCTAATTTTTCGAATCAAATCAAATCAAAGTTTATTTGTCACGTGCGCCGAATACAACAGGTGTAGACTTTACAGTGAAATGCTTACTTACAGGCTCTAACCAATAGTGCAAAAAAAAGGCATTAGGTGAACAATAGGTAAGTAAAGAAATAAAAACAACAGTAAAAAAAGACAGGCTATATACAGTAGCGAGGCTATAAAAGTAGTGATATACAGCGGTTAGTCAGGCTGATTGAGGTAGTATATGAACATGTAGTTATGGTTAAAGTGACTATGCATATATGATGAACAGAGAGTAGCAGTAGCGTAAAAAAAAGGGGGGTTGGCGGGTGATGTGGCACAATGCAAAAAGTCCGGGTAGCCACTTGATTACCTGTTCAGGAGTCTTATGGCTTGGGGGTAAAAACTGTTGAGAAGCAATTTTGTCCTAGACTTGGCACTCCGGTACCGCTTGCCATGCGGTAGTAGAGAGAACAGTCTATGACTGGGGTGGCTGGGGTCTCTGACAATTTTTAGGGCCTTCCTCTGACACCGCCTGGTGTAGAGGTCCTGGATGGCAGGCAGCTTAGCCCCAGTGATGTACTGGGCCATACGCACTACCCTCTGTACTGCCTTGCGGTCAGAGGCGGAGCAATTGCCGTACCAGGCAGTGATGCAACCAGTCAGGATGCTGTCAATGTTGCAGCTGTAGAACCTTTTGAGGATCTCAGGACCCATGCCAAATCTTTTTAGTCTCCTGAGGTGGAATAGGCTTTGTCGTGCCCTCTTCACGACTGTCTTGGTGTGTTTGGACCATTCTAGCTTGTTGTTGATGTGGACACCAAGGAACTTGAAGCTGTCAACATGCTCCACTACAGCCCTGTCGATGAGAATGGGGGCGTGCTCAGTCCTCCTTTTCCTGTAGTCCACAATCATCTCCTTAGTCTTGGTTACGTTGAGGGATATGTTCTTGTCCTGTCACCACACGGCCAGGTCTCTGACCTCCTCGCTATAGGCTGTCTCATCGTTGTCGGTGATCAGGCCTACCACTGTTGTGTCGTCTGCAAACTTAATGATGGTGTTAGAGTCGTGCCTGGCCATGCAGTCGTGGGTGAACAGGGAGTACAGGAGGGGACTGAGCACGCACCCCTGGGGAGCTCCAGGATCCAGTTGCAGAGGGAGGTGTTTAGTCCCAGGATCCTGAGCTTTGAGGGTACTATGGTGTTGAACGCTGAGCTGTAGTCAATGAATAGCATTTTTACATAGATGTCGGACCTGTGGGGTGTTTGTAGAATATATTTTGCTTCCTCCTTGTTGAAGAAAAAATCTTCTTCTAATCCGAGGTGAGTGATCGCTGTCCTGATATCCAGAAGCTCTTTTTGCCGTAAGATACGGTTGCAGAAACATTATGTACAAAATAAGTTACAAATAACGCGAAAAAAAAACACATAATAGCACAATTGGTTAGGCGCCCGTAAAACGGCTGCCATTTCTTCCGGCGCCATTTTTCTCATGAAGCTGCCAGTTGAGGACTTGTAAGGCGTCTGTTTCTCAAACTGGACACTCTAATGTACTTGTCCTCTTGCTCAGTTGTGCACCGGGGCCTCCCACTCCTCTTTCTATTCTGGTTAGAGCCAGTTTGCACTGTTCTGTGAAGGGAGTAGTGCACAGCATTGTACGAGATCTTCAGTTTCTTGGCAATTTCTCGCAGGAATAGCCTTCATTTCTCAGAACAAGAATAGACTGATGAGTTTCAGAAGAAAGTTATTTGTTTCTGGACATTTTGAGCCTGTAATCAAACCCACAAATGCTGATGCTCCAGATACTCATCTAGTCTAAAGAAGGCCAGTTTTATTGCTTCTTTAATCAGAACAACAGTTTTCAGCTGTGCTAACATAATTGCAAAGGGTGTTCTAATGATCAATTAGCCTTTTAAAATGATAAACTTGGATTAGCTAACACAACATGCCATTGGAACACAGGAGTGATGGTTGCTGATAATGGGTCTCTGTACGCCTGTGTAGATATTCCATAAAAAAATCTGTCGTTTCCAGCTACAATAGTAATTTACAACATTAACAATGTCTACACTGTATTTCTGATCAATTTGATGTTATTTTAATGGACAAAAAAATTGCATTTCTTTCAAAAACAAGGACATTTCTAAGTGACCCCAAACCTTTGAACGGTAGTGTACATTACCTTATTGTATCAACTATTTTTGTATATGTTGTGTTAAAATAAAGAAAATGCTATGTGCCTCATTTGCATAAATACAGTACACCAGGTGTATTTGCAAATAAGAATACTTAAACATAAAGGGGTGGAACAGGGCTACCACCACCAAACACAAAATTATCTACACGCTTTGATCTAGATTACACCTATCTAAAAATACTTTACATTGTTTGCGAGATCAAATATAATATCACTATAATCTGAGTGTTCATTTTCGGAAGTTGCTTTCATTTCAGCACCTTTAATTTGTAAACATTTTAACTGTATTAAATTATTAATTTTTTTAAATTCCCCAAAAAATGCACATCCATCAAAATAAAGTTATCTTTCTTCTCTTTCTTGTGATTTAAGTGTCGAGACAGTGCGTTAAATCCGTGATGAAGCGTTATCGTTGTTATATATTCAACGGAAATACAATGTATTCCATTGAGCCCATTTCAGCCATTACTGGAATGTGTTTGACAGGTCATTACAAACATTTCCGCTGTCATAAAGTTAACAGTGACAAACGAAAAGGACAAGCAAGAGTATGAATGAGCCGCAGGAGTAAAATTAAAGCAATCAACCCAGCGATATTTAAGTGACAAGTGGATTTTGTACCCCTCAAACACAGGAAATAGATTGATGAAAAAAACTGATCCTCAGGTGGGAGGGGCATGCACGTTGCTAACATACTGTACACTACATGACCAAAAGTATGTGTACACTTGCTCATCGAACACCTCATTCCAAAATCATGGACATTAATATAGAGTTGGTCCCCCCTTGGCTGCTATAACAGAAGGCTTTCCACTAGATGTTGGAACACTGCTGCTGGGAATTGCTTCCATTCAGCAACAAGAACATTAGTGAGGTCGGGCACTGATGTTGGGCGATTAGGCCTGGCTTGCAGTTAGCATTCAAAAGGTATTCAATGGAGTTAACTTCTCAGGGAGCAGCTCCCGAGGTGACGGTTTTGGAGAGCCTGGCGTGCCCAAAGTAAAATGCCTCCCATTCAGGCCCAGAAAATAGGATATGCATATATTTAGTACCATTGGATAGGAAACACTCTGGATTTTTAATAATTCAACTTTGGGATTTTGAATTTGGCGCTTTACATTTTACCTGTCTAGTTAACCTCTCAGGGATCATTGGGGCGCTAGCGACCCACTCCCGACACCACCAGGTAAAATGTAAAGCGCCAAATTCAAAATCCCAAAGTTGAATTATTAAAAATCCACCAATGTACAAGTGTTTCATACTCATCAAAAGCTCTGTTTCTTGGCAATATCACAGCGTTGTCAGATTTCAAAAAGGCTTTACGGCGAAAGCAGCACATTTGATTGTTTGAGGGCATCACCTCACATACTTTTCACATAGCCATGAATTCATTAGCTAGCGTGGCACACACATAATACATTTCACAGCAAAAACAAATCAATTACCTGTTGAAGAACTTCTGCTGAGGTCATCCTAAGTGTCCAACGAAGACAATCCATGGTTCTTTTGTTAGAAAAAGTCATGTATTATATCCATAAATCTCCATTTGGTTCGCGCGTCATAGTCAGAAACGACAGCCTCCACTAGTCCATTGAAACGTGGCGCGAACTCGTTCATCTTATACCTATAAACTTGTCCAAGAACAATCAAACATCATTTTAAATGTATCCTTAGGAACACTTTTACGTATATTTACTATAATAAATCAACCGGAATATAAACTGAGCTCTACAGACCGAGGGAAACANAAGGACATCCAGAGGAAGCGATAGGTACTGCATTCATATGCCCTTTTATGGGCATTTTCATGAGGGAGGGGTTCCAAATGAGGCACTCTGTGAAAACCACTTTCTCCAGGACAGAAATTCCTCGGGGTTTTGCCTGCCATATCCGTTCTGTTTTACTCATAGACAAATGGTTAACAGTTTTACAAAATTCAGAGTGTTTCCTATCCAATGGTACCAAATATGTGCATATCCTATTTTCTGGGCCTGAATGGGAGGCATTTTACTTTGGGCACGCCAGGCTCTCCAAAACGGTCAAGTTGTGCAGTGATCCCTAAGAAGTTAAGGTCAGGGCTTTGTGCAGGCCAGTCAAGTTCTTCCACACAGATCAAACCATTTCTGTATGGACCTCGCTTTGTGCACGAACTGCCAGATGGTGAAGCATGATTCATCACTCCAGAGAACACATTTCCACTGCTCCGGAGTCCAGCTTTACACCACTCCAGCCGACATTGCACATGGTGATCTTAGGTTTTTGTGCAGCTGATCGGCCATGGAAACCCATTTCATGAAGTTCCCAATGAATAGTTACTGTGCTGACGTTGCTTCCAGAGGCAGTTTTGAACTCCGTAGTAGTGGGTATTGCAACCGAGGACAGACAATTTGTATATATATATTTTTTTCTTGTCTCATCGCTGCAACTCCCGTACGGACTCTGGAGAGGCGAAGGTCGAGAGCCATGCGTCTTCCGACACACAACCAAACCAAGCCGCACTGCTTCTTGACACAATGCACACTTAACCCAGAAACCAGCCGCACCAACGTACACCTGGCGACGTGGTGTCAGCTTGCACTGCGCCCGGCCCGCCACAGGAGTCGCTAGTGCGCGATATGACAAGGACATCCCTGCCGGCCATATTCTCCCCTAACCCAGACGGCGCTGTGCACCGCTACCATGGGTCTCCCGGTCGCGGCCGGCTGCGACAGAGCCAGGACTCGAACCCAGAATCTCTAGTGGCACAGCTAGCACTGCAATGCAGTGCCTTAGACCACTGCGTGACTCGGGAGGCCGGAAAGGCGATTTTTATGCCCAGTTCTGTCAGCTTGTGTGGCATACCACTTCGTGGCTGAGCTGTTGTTGCTCCTAGACATTTCCTCTTCACAATAACAGCACTTACAGTCTAGCAGGGCAGAACTTTTACCAACTGACTTGTTGGTAAAGGTGGCATCCTATGACGGTGCCCAGTTGAAAGTCACTGAGCTCTTTAGTCAGGCCATTCTACTGCCAATGTTTCTCTGTGGAGATTGCATGGCTGTGTGCTTGATTTTATACACCTGTCAGCAACGGGTGTGGCTGAAATAACCGAATCCACAAATTTGAAGGGGTGTCCACATACTTTTGTATATAGTGTCGCCTAAATGCACCCAGTACGGTTACCGTAGCAATGTGATGTAACAGGGCTATGTGTTAGTGGTGGTTTCCATTGAATGTAAAGCATTTTGAGACCTAATTAAAGGCTCTGTGAATGATCATTCACAAGAGACTCCTATAGCTACCTACACTAAAGATTTGTTCTGACACCTAATTATTTATATAGCATACAACTTCAATTAATAGCCCAGGCGTTTATTTGCTTAAATCACTGAACAAAAAAGGCGCGTTTTAGAGACAGGCTTCTATTTGAGCCAGGTGTCTATTTCCTTAATGCACACAGCTTTTGCTCATTTGCATAGTTCATTGTGTCACGCCTGCTCCCTCTCCCCCTCTCTGGCACTCGAGGGCGCCATGCTGCCCATCATTATGCACACCTGTCACCATCATTACGCGCATCATCGCTCATTGGACTCACCTGGACTCCTTCACGTTGTTGATTGCCCCTCTATACCTGTCTGTTCCTCATTTGGTTGTCTGTGTCAGCATTATTGTACCCCCCCATCCAGATCCTGTTCTTGTTTTGTTTGAAGTCCGTTTTCCATTAAATGTTCACTCACTGTACTTGCTTCTCGTCTCCAACGTATGTCCTTACAGAATGCTGACACCACTATTTGTCGGGCTCCCACGCCTCAGCCGACTTGTCCAGCACCCATGCCTCGGCCCGGGCCGTCACGCTCGCCCAGGTTGGATGCCGGGTGGTACTGTCATGCCTGCTCCCGCTCCCCATATCTCTGGCGCTCAAGGGCGCCAGGCTGTCCATCATTATACACACCTGTCACCATCATTACGCGCTTCAGCGCTCATTGGACTCACCTGGACTCCTTCACTTTGTTGATTGCTCCTCTATATCTGTCTGTTCCTCAGTTGGTTCCCCGTGTCAGTATTATTGTCGTAATATCGTTTTGTTCCCCCCATCCAGACGCTGTTCTTGTTTTGTTTGATGTCCGTTTTCCATTATATGTTCACTCCCTGTACTTGCTTCTCATCTCCAGCGTCTGTCCTTACAAATTGTTTAATTCCATCATTCACTTCCAGCATTTTAATACATTTCTTAATTTCCTGAGCTAATGTATTGCAATGTACAGTCATGGCCAAAAGTTTTGAGAATGACACAAATATACATTTTCACAACGTTTTCTGCTTCAGTGTCTTTAGATATTGTTGTCAGATTTTACTATGGAATACTGAAGTATAATTACAAGCATTTCATCAGTGTCAAAGGCTTTTATTGACAATTACATGAAGGTGATGCAAAGAGTCCATATTTGCAGTGTTGACCCTTCTTTTTCAAGAACTCTGCAATCTGCCCTGGCATGCTGTCAATTAACTTCTGGGCCACATCCTGACTGATGGCAGCCCATTCTTGCATAATCAATGCTTGGAGTTTGTCAGAATGTGTGTGTTTTTGTTTGTACACCCGCCTCTTGAGGATTGACCACAAGTTCTCAATGGGATTAAGGTCTGGGGAGTTTCCTGGCCATGGACCCAAAATATAAATGTTTTGTCCCCGAGCCACTTAGTTATCACTTTTGCCTTATGGCAAGGTGCTCCATCATGCTGGAAAAGGCATTGTTCGTCACCAAACTGTTCCTGGATGGTTGGGAGAAGTTGCTCTCGGAGGATGTGTTGGTACCATTCTTTATTCATGACTGTGTTCTTAGGCAAAATTGTGAGTGAGCCCACTCCCTTGGCTGAGAAGCAAACCCACACATGAATGGTCTCAGGATGCTTTACTGTTGGCATGACACAGGACTGATGGTAGCGCTCACCTTGTCTTCTCCGGACAAGCTTTTCTCCAGATGCCCCAAACAATCGGAAAGAGGATTCATCAGAGAAAATGACTTTACCCCAGTCCTCAGCAGTCCAATCCCTGTACCTTTTGCAGAATATCAGTCTGTCCCTGATGGTTTTCCTGGAGAGAAGTGGCTTCTTTGCTGCCCTTCTTGACACCAGGCCATCCTCCAAAAGTCTTCGCCTCACTGTGTGTGCACATGCACTCACACCTGCCTGCTGCCATTCCTGAGAAAGCTCTGTACTGGTGGTGCTCCGATCCCGCAGCTGAATCAACTTTAGGAGACGGTCCTGGCGCTTGCTGGCTTTCTTGGGTGCCCTGAAGCCTTCTTCGCAACAATTGAACCGCTCTACTTGAAGTTCTTGATGATCCGATAAATGGTTGATTTATGTACAATCTTACTGGCAGCAATATCCTTGCCTGTGAAGCCCTTTTTGTGCAAAGGAATGATGATGGCACGTGTTTCCTTGCAGGTAACCATGGTTGACAGAGGAAGAGCAATGATTCCAAGCACCACCCTCCTTTTGAAGCTTCCATTCTGTTATTCAAACTCAATAAGCATGACAGAGTGATCTCCAGCCTTGTCCTCGTCAACACTCACACCTGTGTTAACGAGAGAATCACTGACATGATGTCAGCTGGTCCTTTTGTGGCAGGGCTGAAATGCAGTGGAAATGTTTTTTGGGGGATTCAGTTCATTTGCATGACAAAGATGACATTCACTCTTCATGCCATTCTGGAGTATATGCAAATTGCCATCATACAAACTGAGGCAGCAGACTTTGTGAAAATTTATATTTGTGTCATTTTCAAAACTTTTGGCCACAACTCTAGACAGATTGAATGATGAACGGACCACATTGACAGCCATATAGATCCTATGTTAGCAGCCAATTAGTTGCTAGGTAGATAATCAATTACTATCACAATTACAAACAACTGATTCACCATATTTTAGAACTACACAGAATCTACTTTATAATAACACAGGACACTGTCTTATCCAGTGTCCTGTGTGAATTCAAGTATGCTCCCTCTAATTCTCTCTCTCTTTCTCTCTCTCTCTCTCTCTCTCTCTCTCTCTTTCTCGCTCTCTCTTTCTCTCTTCTCTCGGAGGACCTGAGCCCTATGACCATGCCTCAGGACTACCTGGCCTGATGACTCCTTACTGTCCCCAGTCCACCTGGTCGTGCTGCTGCTCCAGTTTCAACTGTACTGCCTGTGGCTATGGAACCCTGACCTGTTCACCGGACGTGCTACCTTGTCCTGGACCTGCTGTTTTCCACTCTCTGTCTCTAACTCTGAATGATCGGCTATGAAAAGCCAACTGACATTTACTCCTGAGGTGCTGACCTGTTGCATCCTCTACAACCACTGTGATTATTATTACTTGACCCTGTTGGTCATCTATGAACGTTTGAACATCTTGGCCATTTACTGTTATAATCTCCACCCGGCACAGCCAGAAGAGGACTGGCCACCCCTCAGAGCCTGGTTCCTCTCTAGGTTTATTCCTAGGTTCCTACCTTTCTAGGGAGTTTTTCCTAGCCACTGTGCTTCTACATCTGCATTGCTTGCTGTTTGGGGTTTTAGGCTGGGTTTCTGTATAGCACTTTGTGACATCGGCTGATGTAAAAAGGGCTTTATAAATACATTTGACTGATAATAATAATATCGCTCATAAAATAATTCTACAATAGTCTCACCTGACTATGGTAAGCTCAGATAATTCAGAAACAACCAAGTTGTAGGAGGGGGGTGTGGGGGTAGAAGAGAGCGAGAGAGAGAGAGAGAGAGAGAGAGAGAGAGATGACAAGAGATGAGACCAGGGATAATATTTTGAGTGCTGCATCAACCAGTCAAAGTTAGTGTTCAAAAAGGTACTGTAGCTCTGAAACAGCTGCAGACCTACAGTACTGTTTGTATGGGTTAGCAACATGTCTGATCCTCTGATAACACTATGTTTGTGTGATATCCAACTCCCCCTCGTCTCACCCGCTCACACACACAAACACACACACACACCCTCCCTTTCCCACCCCCTGCCACGCCTCAATCACCAGTGGACCTGTCAGTCAAGGATACTGCAGTACGACGAGACAGCCATCATCAGGAATGAAAGCGTGTCATTAACTGTCAGGAACAAAACAGAAATTTAGTCTGTTTTCTCCTGTATGATTCTGTAGTCATCATTTTTAGAGAGAGAGATGTGGCTAAGTAGGCCACAGTGCTCCCATCTCCTCGTCTGCAGCTTATCCTGACAAGGCCACCACGAGGGGCTTCACAAACCTCACTGAAGTTGTACCTTCAAAATCTACTCTCTTTTAACAAAGTTTTTTAACAAAGTTTTGCTGTCTGAATGAAATCTTAATTCTTTAGTCAACAAACAAATTCTTCGAACTTGCTGAAAATATGATACTCTTTCAGAGTTGGACTCAAAGTTTTATACCCTGTTGTACAGTCTGTTTTTATAGAGAATAAGATACATGAGTTACATGAATACTGCAATCATAAGTTACTTAAACAGCCAATAGCTCAAGAATTACGTATGTTGCCATGCAACAATAATGATTGACAACCCATCTTCCACAGACTTAGAACTTAAAACTAATTATTTCTGTAAGTAAGAGGCTTCAAAGACTGCACAGAGGAACATTGGACAAATTGGACAGTTTTTGGACTGTTATGTAACTGTAGAATATTGAACTTAGGAGAGAAGAGCTTGGGTTCATTTTTAGGATATAAATAAATAATAAAAAAGGACTGAGGAGTTTTCAAAAGTATGGCAAAAACAGATGAAATATGATACAAACAGCTAATGAAGTCCTAAACAGGTGAGGTGTGTGGAGAGAGGAGAGGATGAGGAGAGGAGAGGATGAGGTAGGGTGAGAGAGAGGAGTGAGATAAGCCGATTGGAGTCTCTCCCTAAACTAAACTGTCAGATCAAAACGGCTGTTTCGGCATCAAATATACCTGGAGCAGCAGTGGCTGGGGTGATAAAGACGTTACTTGCCCTGCTTCCCCCTTCCGTTTTTAATTACAAATATTTATAAGCAGCTTAGGCCTCGTGTTCGTGTTTTTACGAGAAGGAAAGGGTGTGGGGGTGTGGGGAGGTGGTGTAGCTACACAGCTGGTGGATATGATAAGATTATTTACTTGTTTTGTTATTTTTATTCATTTTATTTTGTTTTAATTATTCATACCCCCCACACTTTCACCCATCCGGTCTCCTGACACAAAAAACTACCTAATGAGGATATAGATAAACTAATGTATATATATATATATATAGAATAAAAGTGGATAGGATAAACAGACTCAGAGAAAAAGCTAGTGAGTGAACTTCTTGCTGGAAATTAAAATGGTGTCCTGTGGGCCTGAGGAGAGACAGTTTAGCATATTACTTCATTCTGGATCTCCCTCTAGTTATGGGCATCTATGGTATCTGTGGTCTATCCTGTTCTCTCTTTTCTTCCTACTCTCACACACTTTGCATAACTTAATGGAATGAAATTGCTAGGCTGGGTTCAGATAACCGCTCTCCTCTCCCCTGAATAGCACTACTGTATCAATCTCTCTGTCGGATCTGAAGCAGAAACAAAGCAGAGGGAGAGAGAGAGTGCCACTGCCACCAAATGCTCCTCTCCTTGTAACCTCTACAGCACATTATAGTCTCAGACCACTCTGGAAGTCACCTTGTATGAACAGAGAGAAAGAGAAAGAGAAGGAGAAAAAGAAAGAGGGAGGTAATGAGAGATAAATAGAGGAGAAGAGAGCAGATGTGCACTTAAACTTCACAAAACAAAAGTACATTATCATCCAGCGAGGAGACAGGAGAAGGGGGTGGGAGGAGAGGAGGAGATGAGACCTTTATCTTATTTGTACCCAACTCTGATTCTATTCCCTCTAAGCCATTCTCCTGTCGGCTGGAAAGTTTCAGTGAGATACTGTTGAAACACCAGCCACTCCACACCTCCTCATTCCCTTCCTTATTCTCTATTTGTTTGTTGTTGATCGAAACTGCAGACCCTCTACAGTGCTAGACGGTCACGTCCGCAGCCCAGAGTCTTGTTTTTGTTTTTCCAGGTATTGTTTTTGATTTCACTCCCATTCTCTTCCTTGCTCTATGTGGGGTTTAGGGTTTATATTGTGTTTCAATGAGTGGTGTTTTCAAATGAGTGGTGGACAGTAATCACATCAGCTCTCATTAGCCGCGCCCACTTGACTCTGCACCGCAATCAAGTTAATGTATGTGGCCCTTCCTGTTTGGGAGAAAATGGATTTGCTCTCCATTAGCTGATGAGACAGGTAAATTGCATTATGTCCCCCAACGTGATCTTAATGTCAGTCATTCTGGGATGGGACTCCTCTCAGGCTTGTTAGTGTCTGTCTATCCATCCACCACTCTATCTTTCTCTATGAGACAACAGCTGAACATTTTTCACCAAGAGGTAGAGGGAGTGCTGTCTTCATACCTAAAAACAAAATGTACAAAGGTTACTTGACATGCTTAGGTGGGGGACGGAGAGTTACAAAACGTACGGTACAGGTCAAAAGTTTGGACACACCTACTCATTCAAGGTTTTTCTTGATTTTTACTATTTTCTACATTGTAGAATAATAGTGAAGAAATCAAAACTATGAAATAACACATATGGAATCATGTAGTAACTAAAAAAGTGTCAAACAAATCAAAATATGTTTTATATTTGAGATTCTTCAAAGTAGCCACCCTTTTCCTTGATGACAGCTTTGCACACTCTTGGCATTCTCTTAACCAGCTTCATGAGGTAGTCACTTGGAATGCATTTCAATTAACAGGTGTGCCTTGTTAAAAGTATATTTGTGGAATTTCTTTCCTTCTTGTCACAACCTGATCTATTTCACCTGTCTTTGTGCTTGTCTCCACCCCCCACCAGGTGTCTCCCATCTCCCCTCATTATCCCCTGTGCATTTATACCTGTGTTCTTTGTTTGTCTGTTGCCAGTTCGTTTTGTTCGTCAAGCCTACCAGCAGTTTTCCCCTTGCTCCTGTCTTTTCTAAAGTTCCTGTTTTCGACCATTCTGCCTGCCCTGAGCCTGCCTGCCATTCTGTACCTTGTCCCACCGCACTGGATTATTGACCTCTGCCTACCCTGACCCTGAGACTGCCCGCTGTTCTGTACCTTTTGGACTCTGATCTGGATTACTAACCTCTGCCTGCCCTTGACCTGTTGTTTTGCCTGCCCCCTGTTCTAGCAATAAACTGTTGTTACTTCGACACTGTCTGCATCTGGGTCTTTCCTAAAACGTGATACTTCTTAATGCATGTGAGCCAATCAGTTGTGTTGTGACAAAGTAGGGGTGGTATACAGAAGAAAGCTCTATTTGGTAAAATACCAAGTCCATATTATGGCAAGAACAGCTTAAATAAACAAAGAGAAACGACAGTCCATCAATACTTTAAGACATGAAGGTCAGTCAATCTGGAACATTTCAAGAACTTTTAAAGTTTCTTCAAGTGCAGTCGCAAAAACTGTCAAGCGCTATGATGAAACTGGCTCTCATGAGGACCGCCACAGGAAAGGAAGACCCAGAGTTACCTCTGCTGCAAAGGATAAGTTCATTAGAGTTACCAGCCTCAGAATTTGCAGCCCAAATAAATGCTTCACAGAGTTCAAGTTACAGACACATCTCAACATTAGCTGTTCCGAGGAGACTGCGTGAATCAGGCCTTCATGGTTGAACTGCTGCAAAAAAAAGCACACGTGATCGCATCCCTTTTGTATTATTCTGTTCCATTTTGTTTGAGTAAGCAGCTCCCTGCTCCCTTATGCAGCTGTTTCAGCCTCCCTCAGTACTCTCTTGCGAAGGGGCTAGCCAGGGGTTAGCCCTCGTTTATCTCTGGTTGCAGGTAATTGGCTGAGCATGAATGCTGGGTGCTGAAAGGTTCGGATGGGTGAGTAAATTCATTGGGACAGTGCGCAGCCGCTTCACATACTGCTCAAGCCCCTGGGTATGAACACCTCCCTCTGCAACTGGATCCTGAACTCCCTGACAGGCAGACCCCAGGTGGTGAGGGTAGGCAACAACACCTCCGTCGACAGATCTCCCACAAGGTCAAAAACAGGAACACCATCATTAAGTTTGCAGAGGACACGACGGTGATGGGCCTGATCACAGATGGCAGTCTACAGGGAGGATGTTAAAATCCTGGCAGTGGTGCCTGGAAGACAGTCTCTCCCTCAACGTCAGCAAAACCAATGAGCTGATCGTGGACTACAGGAAAAGGGGGGAGCACGCCCCTATCGAAATCGACAGGGCTGCAGTAAAGAGGGTCAAAAGCTTCAAGTTCCTCGGCGTACACATCACAGAGGACCTGACATGGACCAATCACACTGACAACGAGGCTTGAGGAATGACTGGAAGGTTGCCAAGGACTCCAGTCACCCAAGCCACAGACTGTTCACTCTGCTTCCATCTGGCAAGTGGTATCGTAGCATCGGGTCTCCTATCAACAGGCTCTTAACAGTTTCTACCACAAAGTAACCCTAGCTGTCTCCCTGCACAGACCTACAGGAAGAGTAGCTGCTGCTTTTGCAACAGCTAATGGGGATCCTAATAAAATACCAAACATACCAAATACCTTAGAGACTATCTGTACCTTAGACAACTTGCACTGATTCTCCACACATCCAACCCTTACACACACACACACAACCACCCATAAACACACACACACAAGCACACACATGCACACAGACTCCCACACACACAGTCAACACTGCTGCTCTAGTATATACTATTTATTCAACTGTGCAACCAAGACACTACCCACTTTATATTTGTAAAAATTGTACTGTAATGTTGTGGGAGCTAGCACAAAAGCATTTTACTGCACCTTTTATTCCTCCTGTAAGCTGTGTATGTGACAAACAACATTTGACATGATTTAGATTTACTGGTTATGTGGTCAGGCAGCTTCAGCCCCCTTGGGTGCTGCCATAGAGACACATTAGTAGTGCCCACTCAAGAAGGCTCAATGTCATTGGCCACGGATAAATCGATGTCTCATCTCTGGTAGCTTTGATTGGACTTCATAGTTATTTATCGTCTTCTAGCTAGCTAGCTGAAAAGTCATAAGGAATTATGTTGACTATCTCCTAGCAAATCATTTTCAAACTTTGCGTTATGAAGGACTTGTAGAGATAAAACATGTTGGTGCTCATCAGCCACTGAACACTAAAATAAGGATGGTAGCAATGGCTGTTTAAGGTAGCGTGTCTTGTTGTTAATGTTTGATGTCAGACTGTAATAACCCATGGACCTGGAACTATGCCAATCAATCAGTCAAATGTGTTTTATAAAGCCCTTTTTATATCAGTAGATGTCACAAAGTGCTTATACAGATACCCATGCTAAAACCCCAAAGTGCAAGCAATGCAGATTTTTGCACAGTGGCAAAAAAAGAATCCCTAGAAAGGCATGAACATAGGAAGAAACCGGCTGGCTTTGACCGGTGGAGATTATATGAGTACATGACCATTTAGGCCAGATCGTTCTTCAAGATGTTCAAACGTTCATAGATGACCAGCAGGGTCAAATAATAGTCACAGTGGTTATAGAGGGTGCAACAGGTCAGCACCTCAGGAGTAAATGTGACAGGAAACTAGGCGTGTGTCGCAAGTCACGACTTCACAGGAGAGCCTTTTGAACGTTAAAAGAATATTTTTGATCAAAATGCGTTTTTTGGCAGAAATGCCTTCTCGAACATGTAAACTTTCATGTGCCTTAATATCAAACTTGTATGTAATCTGTAAATACAAATAAAATTGTTAAATTATGAGCCTAATTGGTTTAGCCACAGAAAAAGACAGCAACCTTCCCGCTAGCCATGATTGGCTGAGATAATGAGTGGGCTGGACATGCCGAGAGATGAGTTTGGATTAGTCGGTGTTGCATCTTGTGTCTATGAAATGAGCTGCTCGTAATGCATAAATAATTTTTGAAAGATATTATGTTAGCCATGGAGAACTGCAATAACATTGTTGCCCTGAATTTATCAGGCGCTAACGACAAAGGTCAGTGGGAAAAAGTTGTGATGGACTACTTTCTAGATGATGATCGTGCCATGCAATGCTGACTCTCTCATTTCATAACACGTTTTGAAATCAGTGGAACACAACGGGCCAAACAAGCTGTGCAAACTAAACGGAAACAACACAGGATGTCTTATAAAAGG
Organism: Hucho hucho; assembly: GCA_003317085.1. NCBI lineage: Eukaryota > Metazoa > Chordata > Actinopteri > Salmoniformes > Salmonidae > Hucho > Hucho hucho. Next base: position 17,782 of record QNTS01000556.1, on the reverse strand, counting down.
GGCTGCAGTCTGCTGTGAAGCTTTCATCCATGTATACAGGTAAAAATCTAGCTACAGATTCAGATATTATACGTTTCTAATTTTGTCTGAAAGTTGTTTCATTGCAAGCTAAATCTTGCTGTTAGCTAGCCAGCTGGAGTTCGATGACTGGCTTGCTAACTAACAATGAACTAACTAACAATGAACCTAACGTGAAGCTTTCATCCATATATACAGGTAAGAATCTAGCTACAGATTCAGATATTATAAGTTTCTAATTTTGTCAGAAAGTTGTTTTCAGTGCAAGCTAAAGCTTGATGTTAGCTAGCCAGCTGGAGTTCGATGGCTGGCTTGCTAACTAACAATGAACCTAACATTAACTTTAGCTTGCTATGACAATCGGTTTGTATTGCTAGTAACGTTACCCTATGGATTGGGAATATAGTTCATTTTTTAGCTATCTAGCTAACGTTAACGTGACATGTCTAAACAAAAGATCCCAAGTTAAAGCTTGCTGTTAGCTAGCTAATGTTAGCTGAGGATAGGTGGCTTGCTAGCTAACATTAACTTACGTGTATCAAGTGTGTGTAACGTTAGTGGTTTTCTCAGAATGCCATTTCGCATTGCTAGTTATAGCCTAATGTTAGTTAGCTAACATTGAACTTATTGGTTAACTTCAGCTAGCTATGACAATTGGTTTGTATTGCTAGTTAAAGCTTGCTGTTAGCTAGCCAGCTGACGTTAGATGGCTGGCTAGCTACAGTAGCTAATATTACCTGTATGAACTGTGTGTGGTGATATCTCAGAATACCATTTCGCATCTATTGTATAATAATGATAAAATATTTGTATCTGGAATTTGTCTTTCAGCATTAATCAGTAAAACACGCCTGACTCCAATCCACCAATCATACAGTCATCAAAAAGAGAGCTGGCCCAAACAAGCAAAAGCAGCAGCACAGTCATCAACTACATGCACCATTTCTTCAACTACGGAGTTGGGAAAACACATGTGGACCTGAATTGTGATAACTGCAGTGGCCAAAACAGTAACAAGTTTGTGCTCTGGTATTGTGCCTGGTGGACCATGCACAAGCTCCACCACAATCTGGACCTTCCCTTCCTGATCACATCTGTCACTGATATCGTTGTTCTTGTACATACTGTATAATTTATTTGTATTGACACTATCTATTTCTGAAATTGCTACTATGCAAGTAACCATTTGGCTGTACCATTTACACCTTCTGTAGAGACCATTCACTTAGCAAGACTTAGCAAAATATTGATATGTAAAATTAATATTGATATGTGTGGTCGTAACATGATTTTGTGACATACCACAGCAATATAATGTGGCCATATCAAGTGTCCACCACTTAAATATATGGTGCATGCATCTATTTATGTACTGTACATGTGCACCTCACTCAGGTTTCAACTCAGGTTGCATGGCCTTATCTTATGTATGGAATACTATGTGATAAGTGCATGTGTAACAGTATATAAAGTATGCTAATGTACTGGTGTGAAGGCATTTGGGCAGTGATGTAAAAATAATTTAAAGTACTACTTAAGTAGTTTTTTGTGGTATCTGTACATTACTATACTATTTATATTTTTGGCAACTTTTACTTCCCTACATTCGTAAAGAAAATAATGTACTTTTTACTCCATACATTTTCATTGACACCCAAAATTGTCAAATTCAAACACTTATCAAGAGATAATCCCTGGTCATTCATACTGCCTCTGATCTGGCAGACTCACTAAACACAAATGCTTAGTTTGTAAATTATGTCTGAGTGTTGGAGTGTGCCCCTGGCTATCCATCAATACAAATTGTGCCATCTGGTTTGCTTAATATAAGGAAGTTGAAATGGTTTATATTTTTGCTTTTACTTTTGATACTTAAGTACATTGTGCCCCTGGCTATCCGTCAATTTGTATCATTTTTTTTTAAATACAATTGTGCTGTCTGATTTAATATAAGGAATTTGAAATTATTTATACTTTTACTCAAGTATGACAATTTAGTACTTTTTCCACCACTGGATGTGGCTGGGGGTTATAGCATTTTTTTCACATAAATTTAGTGTATCGGAGTAAGCGTCATCTAATATTTATAAATATTTACCTGGAATTGTAGGCTACTAACACTTTTAGTCTTTAGCACATGACCTCATGTGAATCCTTAAAGATATGGGTGGGTCTGGCTTAAAAGGGTGTGAACAATGCTGAATGGGTGTAGACAAAGGAGAGCTCTCTAGTAGGTACCAAAACATTCAAAGGCCCTTTTCTCAAAGGTGAGTTTACAAGTGTATCAACTTTCAAAGTAGAATTACTTTCCCATTGTTCCTCAACAATGCTGTGTATTACTTTTATCCAATGTAAACAACTGAAATTCAAATTTTTCTACATAAGACCGAATCCAGGTTGTGAGTCACAAATGCCAGTTGGCTTTTCATAGCCGAGCATTCAGAGGTTGAGACAGCAAGTGAGAGAGAAAGAAAGAAATAGAGAGATAATATATAGAGAGCAAGAGAGAGAGAGAAGGAGAGAGAGGGGGGACAAAACAGCAAGTCTGGGACAAGGTAACACATCCGGTGAACAGGTCAGGATTCCATAGCTGCAGGCAGAACAGCAGAAACTGGATAAGCAGCACAAACAGGTGGACTGGGGACGGTGACACCCAGGTATCGTCAGGTCAGGTAGTCCTGAGGTATTGCTACCCCTGCAAAGTTTCACCCGGACAGGGTCAACCAGGTAGGATATAACCCCACCCACATTGCCAAAGCACAGCCCCCACACAACCAAAGGGAGCAGAGTATAGCCCGCGAAGATCGCAAAACCTGACAGGAAGATCACGTCAGTGACTCAACCCACTCAAGTCGAGTAGTGAAAAAAGCCTGGCATGACGTGATGCACTCTCCTAGGGATGGCATGGGAGAGCGCAAGCAGGCCAGTGACTCAGCCTCCGTAATAGGGTCAGAGGTAGAGAATCCCAGGGGAGAGAGGGAAGCCAGCTAGGCAGAGACAGCAAGGGTGGTTCGTCACTCCAGTATCTTGCCGTTCACGTTTGCACCCATGGGCAGACTACACTCAATCATAGGATTTACAGTACTGAAGAGATGTCTTCAGTAAAGACTTAAAGGTTGGGACCAAGTTTGCATCTCTCACATGGATCGGCAGACCATTGCAAAAAATGTATCTATAAAGGAGAAAGCCCTGCCTCCAACTGTTTGCTTAAAAATTCTAGGAACAATAAGGAGGCCTGCGTCTTGTGATCGTAGCGTACGTGTAGGTATGTACGGCAAGACCAAATCAGAGAGTTAAGTAAGAGCAAGTCCATGCAATGCTTTGTAGGTTAACAGTAAAACCTTGAAATCATCCTTAGACTTAACAGGATGCCAATGTAGAGGCTAGCAATGGAGTAGGCAAGATTCTAGCAGCCGTATTTAGCACTAGCTGAAGTTTATTTAGTGCCTTATTTAGTGCCTAGCCGGAGAGTAGAGCATTGCAGTTGTCTAATCTTGAAGTGACAAAAGCATGGATTTGTTTTTCTGCATAATTTTGGGACAAAAGGTTTAAGATTTTTTTGCAATGTTACAAGGATGGAAAAAAGCTGCTCTTGAAATATTTTTTTTATGTTCGTCAAAAGACATATCAGGGTCCAGAGTAACGCCTAGGTCCTTCACAGTTTTATTTAAGACTACTTTTTAATCATAGAGATTCATTGTCAGATCCAACAGCAGATCTCTTTGTTTCTTTCAACCTAGAAGTAGCATCTCTGTTTTGTCCAAGTTTAAAAGTAAAACACTTCTGAAACACAGGCTTCCAAGGTGGGCAATTTTGGGGCTTCACCATGTTTCATCAAAATGTACAGCTGTGTGTCGTCTGCATAGCAGTGAAAGTTGACATTGTACCAAGAGGTATAGTGAAAACAATAGTGGTCCTAGAACAGAACCTTTAGGAACACCGAAACTTACCATCGATTTGTCGGAGAACAAACCATCCACAGAGACTAACTGATATCTTTCCGACAGAAAAGATGCGAAACCAGGCAAGAACTTGTCCGCATAGACCAATTAGAGTTTCAATTTTTTGGGATGCGTACAAAGATTTGCAGATGTTATTGCAGGTGCAGCGAAATGCTTGTGTTTCTAGCTCCAACAGTACAGTACCCAGCAAATCAAAACAATACGCACATAATCCACAAGGAACATGAGGACAGACACAGAGCCTTTATCTGACACCATCACGAGTGAGGTCTCAGTACTACGATGGGGGTTAAAACCAGATTGGAATGTTTCGTAAACATTACTTACTTCAGGAAGGCAGTGAGTTGCCAAGGAACAGCTTTTTCCCAAAAAGATGTGAGGAATGGAAGATTCGATATAGGCCGATAGTTTATATTCTGGGGATGAGCATGCACATCTTCAATATGTATCCATGCTTCCTCTTTAGTGCATTCAACTATATTTTGCAAGTAAAATCCTTGGTTAACGAGTTGATACAATTCCATGTCAGGGAGGTTGAAACCACACAGACATAGGAAGATGTAAAACTTTCCTTTTTATTCTATACATTTTATTTGCCCATATAACGTCTGTTAATACAGAGTATACTTTTTAAAGAATGCCTTCAGTTGGGTAATTGTTATTGCTGAAAAAAAGATTATTCCATTTAATTAGATCTGCTTTCATATTGTTTATATATTTGTTTGTTGTCACTTATTAAGCATCCTAAGTATTTAACATGTTTTGTGGTCCACTTAAAGAACTACTGTAGATTGTGAGTTATTATTTTTATTTTTCCTGTTGCCATTATTTCATTTTTTCCCACATAAATGTAATATCCTGAGATTTTTGTGTATTCTGAAAATATTTTTAACCAAAGGGGCAGTGACTTTTCAATATTGGTCAGGTATATCAGGAGATCATCTGCAAATATGTTTTGTTTGTATTCATGTTTTCCTATACTGATACCTGTTACGTTTGGGTCCTGTCTAATTCTTTCTGCAAGTGGTTCATTTGCCATTGCAAACAGGAGGGGGGAGAAAGGACATCTCTGTCTTGTGACCCTTTCTAAAGCAGTTTGTGACTCGTCTCAGGAAACTAGACATATGTCGCGTGTCACTACTTCAGAGGAGAGGCATTTGAACATAATTTTTTTTTTTATCAAAATGCATTTTGGGCAGAAATTCATTCTGGAACATGTGAACTTTCATGTGCCTTAATAACAAACTTGTATGCCATCTGTAAATACGAATAAAATTGTTAAATTACGAGCCGAGTTGGTTTAGACATGGAAAAATACAGGAACCTTCCCGCTAGCTATGATTGGCTGAGATAATGGATGGGCTGGACATGGCGAGAGATACGTTTGGATTGGTCTGCCATGTTTGCCATGGCACCGACAGAGAGGGCTGCCTCGCTTCTAGTACTTAGGAAACTTTGCAGTATTTTGTTTTTTTATGTATTATTTCTTACATTGTTAGGCCGGAAAATTGTATGTGTTATTACAGCCAGTTATTACAGCTGTTTGCAATCCAAAGGGTCCCTGCTACAACATGCATGGTTGTTTTGTTAGATCAAATCCTTCTTTATATCCCAAAAAGTTTAGTTGGCGCCATCGATTTGAGTAATCCACTCGTTCAACATGCTGACAAAGGAATCCATAAAGCTACCGCTAAACTTGGTTAAAACAAGTCAAACTACATTTATATTGAATCCTCAGGTACCCTAAAATGTAATTAAACTATAATATTCCGGTTGTTTTTTCTTTGGATTTTCTCCTACCATATCAATTGTGTTATAGTCTCATGCATTATCTTAACATTCCTACAAACTTCAAAGTGTTTTCTATCCAATGCTACCAATTACATGCATATCCTGGCTTCTGGGCCTGAGTAACAGGCAGTTTACTTTGGGCACGTCAGTCAGACAGGAAGTGGAGAAAATAGGGGCCTAGCCCTAAGTAGATAAGAATCCGCTGCAAGCTCCAGCCTCCTTCAACCACTCCCTGTTCCCTACCGCCCCTGGTCGCATATATCCCTGGACTTTGTCACTGGTCTCCCTCCATCAGATGGCAACACCACTATCCTTACAGTGGTGGATGGGTTTTCCATAGCCGCCCATTTCATTCCCCTTCCCAAGTTACCCTCAGCCAAACAGATGGCCCAGCTCATGATGCAGCACGTCTTCCGGATCCATGGACTTCCGGTGGACATGGCCTCCGATCACAGTCCTCGTCCCAGTTCTGGAAGGCGTTCTGCACCCTCATTGGGTCATCAGCCAGCCTGTCCTCCGGTTTTCACCTCCAGTCTAACGGCCGGTCAGAACGAGCCAATCAGAACCTGGAGACGGCTCTTTGTTGCCTCGTCTCCCCCAACCCCACTACCTGGAGCCAGCAACTCATTTGGGTGGAATATGCCTGCAACACCCTTCTCTGCTCGGCCACTGGTCTCTCGCCTTTCAAGTGTTCCATGGGATATCAGCCCCGCTTTTCCCTGAGCAAGAGGAAGAGGTCAGCATACCCTCGGCCCAGATGTTCGTCCGCCACTGTCGCCATACCTGGAAAAGAGCTTGGTCCGCTCTCCTTAAGACCACCTCCAAGTATCTAGTGTTTTAGCAGCGCGAGTACTACAGTCAATATGCTGATAGAATTTAGGCAGCCAATTCCTCAAATTTGCTTTGTTAAAATCCCCAGCTACAATAAATGCAGCCTCAGGATATATGGTTACCAGTTTGCATAAAGTCCAGGGAAGTTCCTTGAGGGCCGTCTTGGTATCGGCTTGAGGGGGGATGTACACGGCCGTGACTATAATCAAAGAAAATTCTCTAGGGAGATAATACAGTCGGCATTTGATTGTGAGGTATTCTAGGCCGGGTGAACAAAATGACTTGAGTTCCTGTATGTTATCACAATTCCACCATGAGTCGTTAATCATGAAACATACACCCCCACTCTTCTTCTTCCTGGAGAGATATTTATTGGACTGACTCCGAGAGTATATCCCGAGAGAGCCATGTTTCCGTGAAACAAAGTATGTTACAGGGAATAAATCCAGCCCCGAGGTGGTGTGGTGCCTGGTAGAAAGTCGATAACGCAGTCGTAGGGCCAATGCGAAGGAAGCGATGAGGCACGGGCCTTGTTGAAAACTTCCCATAGGTCCTGGTACTCCACGGGAATGACAGAAAGGTACGAGGTTTTTCCCAAGCCCGCAGGAAGACGTCCAGGGGAAAGCTGCACCAACTTCAGGCAATATGCGTGGCAGAACGGGCTCCAACCCTTGATAGAACCAACAGTCCAGTCGATAAGGGGATTGTGCCTCTGGAGCCATGTAAACCCCAAAACCACAGGTACCTGGGGAGATTCGATGAACAGAAATTGCATGGACTCACTGATACTCGCAGGTTGATAGGAACCGTATTGTTGGTGACTCTAACAAATAGAGCGCCCATGCAGCGCTCTGATGTCCATGGGAATGGAGAGGGGTTGAGTGGGGATTCCCAGCTCTGACACCAGGGTAGTGTCCATAAAACTCTGGTCGGCCTCAGAGTCAATGAGTACCCAGAGAAATTTTAACCAGTCACCCCACAGCAGGATGGCATGAGAGGAGTACGAGTAATGGGATATTGGAAATTCTCCGTATGGCCCAACTGCATACTCATACCTACTGATGAGCCTGGTCTTTTAATGGACAGGTAGAAATGTAATGACCTGTAGTACCAAAATACAGACAGCTCTTGCTGTTCAGTCAGCGTAAACGTTCGGCAGGAGACAATCTAGCTCTGCCAAGTTGCATAGGTTCCGGAGGAGGCGAATCGTCAGACCTTTGTGATTCCCGGGGAAAGTCGGGGAACCTCGGATTCTCTCACTAATGTACATGCCGGGGAATTCCGAGACTCCTCTGAGATTCCTCGGAGGCGAGGTGGGATCCTTGGATGTGCGAGTGTGACTGGGAACAGACATCCTCTCCCTCCGCACATCGATCCATATGGTCAAGGCGATGAGAGAGTTGAGATCCATGGGCAGCTCCCGGGATGTGATCTCGTCTTTAACCTCCTCCGATAATCCATGAAGGAACGTGTCAAACAGGGATTCCGGGTTCCAGGCACTCTCGGCGGCCAATGTGCGGAAATCGACCGCATAGTCTGCCACACAACAGGAGTCTTGACATAGTAGGAGTAGCTTCCGAGCAGCCTCTCTTCCGGACAACGGATAATCAAACACCTTTTTGACCTCCGCGAGAGCCCTCCCGGACATCAGCGTTATAAGGTAAGCTATCTTCAAGCGGTCCGAGGGAAAAGAAGAGGCTGGCTATCCAATAGACAATCCACGGAATTGCTCCAGCAATGCATTGAAAGTGCGGTCATGGCATTCCGCCAAGGTCTGGAATCCTTCCAGAAGATTTTGAAGTAACTCCTCATGTCTTCCAATGGTGGCTCCTTGGAAGGAGACGGCGTTGCGGAGCTGGGTCAGTCATGGCCAGTTCGTACTAACACGACTCAGGATAAGACCCAGATGCAGACACAGGAGGCATACAGTTTAAATCTCAGATGTTTATTACAAAACAGGGGGCAGGCAAAAGGCAGGTCCGGGGCAGGCAGAGGTCAGTAATCCAAGGCAGCATCAATCAGGGACAGAACGGCAGGCAGGCTCAGGGTCAGGGCAGGCAGAATGGTCCGAACCAGGAGGAGTAGAAAACAGAAACTAGAGATTCTGGAAAACAGGAAAACATGCTGGTAAGATTTGACAAGACAAGACGAACTGGCAACAGACCAACAGAAAACGCAGGTATAAGTACACAGGGGATAATGGGGTAAAATGGGAGCCACCTGGTGGGGGGTGGAGACAAGCACAAGACAGGTGAAACAGATCACGGTGTGACAAAGTGTAGGTAATCCTTTCTAAGGCAGCTTTTTTTAAAGATATCACATAGGAGAACTGCAGAAGAGTTGCTCTCCACTTTCTGGAGGACCGAGTTTTTGAAATCAGTGGAATGCCCGGTGGAATTATAGTAAGATAGCTATGGAGATGGAGATTATTCTGGCATTTGATTGCAAATATGCAGAGGGAGTCAAAAAGAGATCACACAGAAGGCTGTTGTATAAAACAATCGTCTCTGGATTACATCTTCAAACTAAGGGCAACCATGGCATCCGTGACAGAGAGGGAGAAGCATCCTTCCATATAATTGTATTTATTATGGATCCCCATCCTGGGGTCCAGCAAAATTAAGGCAGTTTATACAATTTTAAAACATTACAATACATTCACAGATTTCACAACACACTGTGTGCCCTCAGGCCCCTACTCCACCACTACCACATATCTACAGTACTAAATCCATGTGTACAGTGGGGCAAAAAAGTATTTAGTCAGCCACCAATTGTGCAAGTTCTCTCACTTAAAAAGATGAGAGAGGCCTGTAATTTTCATCATAGGTACACTTCAACTATGACAGACAAAATGAGGAAAAGAAATCCAGAAAATCACATTGTAGGATTTTTAATGAATTTATTTGCAAATTATGGTGGAAAATAAGTATTTGGTCAATAACAAAAGTTTATCTCAATACTTTGTTATATACCCTTTGTTGGCAATGACAGAGGTCAAACGTTTTCTGTAAGTCTTCACAAGGTTTTCACACACTGTTGCTGGTATTTTGGCCCATTCCTCCATGCAGATCTCCTCTAGAGCAGTGATGTTTTGGGGCTGTCGCTGGGCAACACGGACTTTCAACTCCCTCNGTGTAAAGGAAAGAATGAATGGGGCCATGTATCGTGAGATTTTGAGTGAAAACCTCCTTCCATCAGCAAGTGCATTGAAGATGAAACGTGGCTGGGTCTTTCAGCATGACAATGATCCCAAACACACCGCCCGGGCAACGAAGGAGTGGCTTCGTAAGAAGCATTTCAAGGTCCTGGAGTGGCCTAGCCAGTCTCCAGATCTCAACCCCATAGAAAATCTTTGGAGGGAGTTGAAAGTCCGTGTTGCCCAGCGACAGCCCCAAAACATCACTGCTCTAGAGGAGATCTGCATGGAGGAATGGGCCAAAATACCAGCAACAGTGTGTGAAAACCTTGTGAAGACTTACAGAAAACGTTTGACCTCTGTCATTGCCAACAAAGGGTATATAACAAAGTACTGAGATAAACTTTTGTTATTGACCAAATGCTTATTTTCCACCATAATTTGCAAATAAATAAATAAAAAATCCTACAATGTGATTTTCTGGATTTCTTTTTCTCATTTTGTCTGTCATAGTTGAAGTGTACCTATGATGAAAATTACAGGCCTCTCTCATCTTTTTAAGTTGGAGAACTTGCACAATTGGTGGCTGACTAAATACTTTTTTGCCCCACTGTATGTATAGTGCGTATGTTATTGTGTGTGTGTGTGTGTGTGTGTGTGTGTGTGTGTGTGTGTGTGTGTGTGTGTGTGTGTATGCATGTGTCAATGTTTGTGTTGCTTCACAGTCCCCACTGTTCCAAAAGGTGTTTTTTAATCTGTTTTTTAAATGTAATTTTAATGCTTGTGTCAGTTGCTTGATGTGGAATGTAGTCATGGCTCTATTACTGTGTGCCTCCCATAGTCTGTTCTGGGGACTTGGGGACTGTGAAGAGACCTCTTGTGGCATGTCTTGTGGGGTATGCATGGGTGTCCGAGCTGTGTGCCAGTAGTTTAGACAGACAGCTCATTGCATTCAACATGTCAATAGCTCTCATAAATAAAAGTAGTGATGAAGTCAATCTCTCCTCCCCTTTCAGCCAGGAGAGATTGACATGCATATTATTAATGTTAGCGCTCTGTGTACATCCAAGGGCCAGCCGTGCTGCCCTGTTCTGAGCCAATTGCAATTTTCCTAAGTCCTTTTTTGTGGCACCTGACCACATGACTGAACAGTAGTCAAGGTGTGACAAAACTAGGGCCTGTCAGACCTGCCTTGTTGATAGTGTTGTTAAGAATGCAGAGCATCACTCTATTATAGACAGACTTCTCCCCATCTTAGCTACTACTGCATCAATATGTTTTGACCATGACAGTTTACAATCTAGGGTTACTCCAAGCAGTTTAGTCTAGCTCAATTTCCACATTATTTATTTCAATATTTAGTTGATGTTTAGGTTTAGTGAGTGTTTTGTTCCAAATATAATGCTTTTAGTTTTAGAAATATTTAGGGCTAATGTATTCCTTGCCACCCACTCTGAAACTAAATGCAGCTCTTTGTTGAGTGTTGCAGTCATTTCAGTCGCTGTAGTAGCTGACGTATATAGTGTTGAGTCATCCGCATCCACAGAAACTCTGGCTTTACTCAAAGTCAGTGGCATGTTGTTAGTGAAAAAAGCAAGGGGCCTAAATAGCTACCATGGGGAATTCCTGATTCTAAGTGGATTATATTTGATAGGCTTCCATTAAAGAACACCCTCTGTGTACTGTTAGACAAGTATCAGTCATTTGTGTAAGTGCTGTGCTTGTTGAGTGTCCATGCTGAAATTCTGTTGTCAATCTGTTTACTGTAAAATAGTATTGTATCTGGTCAACAAGAAAAATCCTGAAGTTTCCTAAGGGTTGGTAACAGGCTGATTGGGCCAGTAAAAGGGGCTTTACTATTCTTGGGTAGCGGAATGACTTTAGCTTCCCTCCAGGCCTGAGGGCACACGCTCTCTAGTAGGCTTAAATTGAAGATGTGGAAAATAGGAGTGGCAATATCGTCTGGTATTATTATCAGTAATTTTCCATCTAGATTGTCAGACCCCGGTGGCTTGTCATTGTTGATAGACAACAATGATTTCTTCACCCCTTCCACACTGACTTTACGGAATTTAAAGTACAATGCTTGTCTTTCATAATTTGGTCCGATATACTTGGATGTGTAGTGTCAGCTATTGTTGCTGGTATGTCATCCCTAAGTTTGCTTATCTTGCCAATGAAAAAGTCATTAAAGTAGTTTGCAATATCAGTGGGCTTTGTGATGAATGAGCCATCTGATTCAATGAATGAAGGAGCCGAGTTGGCTTTTTTCCCAAAATGCCATTTAAGGTGCCCCAAAGCTTTTTAACCCTCCCGTCGTCCTCGTATGGTGTGTAGAGCCCGCGTCCTCCGGGTCACCCTGTCCCGTCCTGACTAAAGGCCAAATGTGAGCAAGTGCGACAGTATGCGTGTGAGCAGCCTTTGCAGATGTATCTCTTACACCTGCAGCACACCGTGTGTGTCTTGGAGTCCTTCTTGGGCGGGCAGAGCTGACACCTCTTCCTCTTACTTGCCCCCAGGGCCGGGG
>QNTS01000555.1:649010-676510 GCA_003317085.1 Hucho hucho | reverse complement strand
AATGTACCACGAAAAGACCATCGCTAATTTTGGCCTGTAGACAAAACTGCAAAAACGCAATGCAGATACTGTAAGATTCAGTAGAAAGCTAAACCAGTCAAATATCTACTGAAACTCTGAAACCCTGCAAAACACCCAACAGTTCCAGACCACTGGAGAATATCAGTGTCAACTGGACAAATTGAGCCCGATGGCAAAAGTGGAGGATGGTTGGACAAGAGAAGAAACAGATTGAGGGCAGGCAAAAAGAACAAGAGGATCAGAACAGTGAGAGATGAAGAGATGAAGAGAGAAGCCGGCGATCCGCATCAAGCGCAGAAATAATCAGTGTCTGTGGCACAGGGGATGTGGAGTGTCCAGGAACACTCAGCAGTGGAGAAACACATCCAGGTGATGAATTGAAAAGTTCACAAAGAATCAGTTCTAGTTGGAAATCAAGGAGGTGGGAAATTGGCAACAACATCAGGAAGGCAGAACCTCAGAGAAGATCCATTCATCATGAGGAGATAAAAGGTTAGAACCCAGGCAGCTTTCTGTGGCCAAAATCAGGCAGATTGCAAGGCTTCAACACCATGCTGTGGCCAAAATTTCTGAACAGTCTGCCCTGTGTGCAGGCACACAGGACAACATTTGCTCTGTAATTATTCATAATAATTTCAATGTTTATTTTGACTTAATTTGTGAAGGGTATCTGCCCAGCACTTGAACATGACTGTGACACAATAATCTCCGCGGGGACTTCGAGAAGTCAATTAGAACAACTCAAGTTAATTCTGTTTTGATTTGTTTTAAACAGTTATTTGAAAATGCCTCCAGGTTTAATTGTTCTATTAGAATTTCTTATCAAATGAAGTAAAAAGGATATTCCAACTCTTCAGGTAATCAAAGTGAAGAGATGACTATTTATGCTGTATGATCTACATTCCACATGTTTTGAAGCATTATGAGCTTGGGATGACGTCACACCTCGAGTTCAATGCATCCAAAGCCTGGAATAGGTCGCCATGTACACTTAAATATCGTTGTCTAGTGAATCAAAAATGTGGTCCAAGGAAAAGGTGGTTGGTGTATACAATAGCACTGCAAAGATCCACAGTCTGTTGTTATCTCAAAAATGGCCTATCGGCAGAGGCTGAAAGACAGGAAACACTAGTTTCGTATCGGCAACTGCGTCTTCCCCAGAAAATATTATTATTTCTCTGTCAATTTGATTGACAGCGAGTTGTCTGACCAGAATTAGATATTTGTTGTTGTTTTCCCTTTGGGCTCCTCATTGATATAGGCAGAATGTGTCTGCACATGCCCAGTCAGGTGAGACCTGTGACAACGGAAAAGACGTTGCTTAGACTGACACCTGCTGGTTGAGGTAAATAGGCTGTCCTTATGTGGACACCGTACTATCAACTACAGTTGGACTATAGAAGTAGAAACTAGTTGAGATGACTACTCCTCAGATGCGTAACAAAAAAAAAGGGTTGAGACATTCTGATGCATACCACATACAACCTGTAAGGATCTAAATGATACTACATACAACCTGGAAGGATCTAAATGATACTACATACAACCTGGAAGGATCTAAATGATACTACATACAACCTGGAAGGATCTAAATGATACTACATACAACCATGGGGGTCTGGGCACAATGACTGTGTTAATAAACTATCAAATAAACCTGACATGACTGGACAGTTGGCATGACGACCACATAATGCATGCTGTAGAAGATTTGCTGGTATGCTAATAATGACAGTCAGTGTCTAGGGGAGAGAGATATCTACGGATAGTTGTTTTCCCAGTTATTGTTTTGTTTCTCTCTGAGTTCCTGCTCATCCAACAGGTGACGTCAACTCAGCTCACTGCAGGAGCTGAGGAAGAGCAACAGGTGATGTCAACTCAGCTACTGTAACTGCAGGAGTTGAGGTCTCGTTGTCCACTACAGTTGAGTCGATGACATTGACGTCCTCAACTCCTCTCGTTGTCCACTACAGTTGAGTCGATGACATTGACGTCCTCGACTCCTCTCGTTGTCCACTACAGTTGAGTCGATGACATTGACGTCCTCGACTCCTCTCGTTGTCCACTACAGTTGAGTCGATGACATTGACGTCCTCTTGAGGAAGAGCAACAGGTGATGTCAACTCAGCTACTGTAACTGCAGGAGCTGAGGAAGAGCAACAGGTGATGTCAACTCAGCTACTGTAACTGCAGGAGTTGAGGAAGAGCAACAGGTGATGTCAACTCAGCTACTGTAACTGCAGGAGCTGAGGAAGAGCAACAGGTGATGTCAACTCAGCTACTGTAACTGCAGGAGTTGAGGAAGAGCAACAGGTGAGAGTCAACTCAGCTACTGTAACTACAGGAGCTGAGGAGAGCAACAGGTGATGTCAACTCAGGTGATGTCAACGATATTGGATAGTGATGGAGTCCTTTTCCTGAAACCATCCTGGATAGTGATGGAGTCATATTCCTGAAACCATACTGGATAGTGATGGAGTCATTTTCCTGGAGCCATATTGGATAGTGATGGAGTCATTTTCCTGGAACCCATATCGGATAGTGATGGAATAATTTTCCTGGAACCATACTGAATAGTGATGGAATCATTTTCCTGAAACCATACTGGATAGTGATGGAGTCATTTTCCTGAAACCATACTGGATAGTGATGGAGTCATTTTCCTGAAACCATGTAGGATGGTGCATTAAGTAATGATGACAATAAAGTGAAATGGAATGCATTCAATGCGTATACACTGTATAACATACAATCTTGTGTGTGTGTATTTGTACGTGCATGCCCGTCGTATGTATGTGTGTGTGTGTGTGCACGTTCGTGTCTGCATGTTATTATGTACATATCTGTGTACGCCAACTTCTCTTCCAACCTCCGCATATTTCCAAAGTAGTGAGCGGTAGTTATCCCAGTTAACGTTTTGATGAACCCCACTAATGACCAGATCAATGTGCTACAAGGATCTAAGTTAGAATCATAGGCTGGGTATTCATTATGAATGACAGAGACTCCGGCGTATATCCCACATGGCACCCTATTCCCTTCATAGTGCACTATTTTTGACCAGAGCGCTATGGATTATAGTACACTAAATAGGGAATAGGGTGTCATTTGGGATGCAAACACTTTCCTCTGACTACAAAGGAGAAACACAGAGAAGAGGATTGTTTCTGCCCCATGCTTGGTTAAGTCATAATGCCAACCCCATGTCTCCTACTAATTCATCTTCCAAGGGTGCGTCGGTGCCAAGAGCAGTACTAGCAAGACATGGCAGTAAATGCATCATAAAATCATTACCCTCGGATGTCTGGCAATTAAATTGTCTGAGTGGAGCCGAATGGCAAGCAAGATGGCATCGGGAAAACACCTTGGGACATGGACCACCTTCCGGTGCCTTCTGAAGGTGAGGATATGCAAATTAACACTCCAATTTAATGGGAATTAACACAGGAAGGGAGGACAGATAGGGACACTGGAGTGAGAAATGGAAACAAGGCAGTGACCGGCCCCGCTACACAGCCGTCGTTCATGCTCTGCTTTTGTACATCAGCCAGACTGACAAACGCAGGAAACCGTGAGGAAATTTATGACACTGAAAGTGACAAGAGAAGTGTGTATGTGAATAGGGGGTAAATGAGGTGACGTGAGGTTGTTCAGAGGCGTTCTGCTGTACAGCTGGATATCATATTACACCACATACGGCAGCCTGGTCTCATAGACTAGACGTAACATAGTAAACTTAAATCCGGGACACTCAATTAGTACAACTTGTTACGTTTGATATGGTTGTATAAATCCTCTTAGGGATCAGCAGCAATGGTGTCGGTTTTGGAGAGTCTGGCGTGCCCAAAGTAAAATGCCTGCCACTCAGGCCCAGAAACTAGGATATGCACATAATTAGTACTATTGGATAGGGAACACTCTGAAGGTTCTAAAACTATTAAAATTATGTCTGTCAGTATAACAGAACTGATATAGCAGGCAAAAACCAGAGGAATTTCTGTCCAGAATATTTTTTTTTGTGACATTTCCTCCGTTTGATAGGCTTCCTATTGAAATCCCAGTATAATAGCTCCCAGATTGCAGTACCTATGGCTTCCACTAGATGTCAACAGTCTTTAGACAGTGTTTCATGACTATCATGGAAGAGAACCGAATAGAAGAAGAACTGGTGAAAGAACCACGGATGTCAATAACTTTTCCTGGGCGCGAGACCGTGAGCGCGCTACTCTTTATTTTCCTTTTATATCGTTTAGGAAGTCATCCGAGTGAAATATAATAACTAATATAGATAAATGGATACCTAATGATACATTATAAATGATGTTTGATTTGTTTGAGCAAAGTTGATAGGTAAAATTTGAACGCTTTCTCTTCACTGTACAACGTGCGACTCGACGATGGATTTTCTGAACATAACACGCCAACCAAACAGAGATTTATGGATATAATAAATGACTTTTTCTAACAAAATAAACATTGGATGTCTTCATTAGACACTTCTGATGCCCTCTGCAGAAGATCTTCAAAAGGTAAGCAATTTATTTTAGCTCTTAAATGGGTTTTGTGAGACCCGCGCTGGTTATGATATTATGCTAATGCATAAATATGAGAGGTGCTATCCTCAAACAATCAAATGTTGTGGTTTCGCCGTAAAGCCTTTTTGAAATCTGACAACGCTGTGATATTGCCAAGACTCAGAGCTTTTGATGACTATGCAACACTTGTATATTGATGAATGTTTAATAATTCAACTTTTGGATTTTGAATTTGGCGCCTTACATTTCACCGGGTAGTGTCGGGAATGGGGCACTAGCGCCCCAGCGCTCCTTAATTATGCTTAAGAGGATAAGACAGATCGTTACTTAAGGCAAAACTGAAAGTAGGGTGGTTGGTCGAGGTGGATGGGTGGGCGTATAACGTGAACGTCTAGCAACCCAAAGGCAGGGAGTTCGAATCTCATCGCGGACAACTTTAGCATTTTAGCCTAGCTAACGTTAGCCAGCTAGCTAATGTTAGCCATCTAGCTACCTAGCTATAAATCGTAACATATAATACGTTTTGGAAATTTGTAACATATATTATGTCTTGCAAATTCATAACATATGGTATGTTTTGAAATTCCTAACATATCATATGAAATGTGTTGGAGATCCACAAATGAAAACATGTTATACTAAATGGAGGATCTTTGCATGTTATGTACAGAGTAATAAGAAATGCCAGGTTGCATAAGGAGGTTAAGAACTGTATGCCATGAAAAGAGAGCACAGTTATTCATCAGATGCAGACCTTATGTGACAGAATGCTCTTCACAATGAGTGAATTAATATAACTTTAGTTATGAAATCAAATGCATTGCAATCTGGAGTCAATAAAACAAGCTTTGAACACCCACAAAACACTCATAGGCATGACTTTAGTTACAACTATCCAACATGTTGGCCAAAATATCAAGTTCTGTGAGGTACCAAAGACACCAGCAGTAACTGTCGTTATGACAGCAGGGTCTGTATTCATTAGGCGGCAATTCCGACGTGAGTTAAGTGTGTGTAAAGGGAACATAATTATGCATACTCCATGTATATAGCCATGTTATTACCTCGCACACCTGGTACTCCCTGTATATAGCCATATTATTACCTCGTACCCCTGCGCATCAACTCAGTACTGGTACTCTCTGTATATAGCCATGGTATTAGCTGGTACTCCCTGTATATAACCACTGTATTACCTGGTACTCCCTGTATATAACCATGTTATTACCTGGTACCCCCTGTATATAACCATGATATTACCTGGTACTCCCTGTATATAACCATGTTATTACCTGGTACTCCCTGTATATAACCATGTTATTACCTGGTACCCCCTGTATATAGCCAAGTTATTACCTGGTACTCCCTGTATATAACCATTTTATTACCTGGTACTCCCTGTATTTAACCATGTTATTACCTGGTACTCCCTGTATATAACCATGTTATTTCCTGGTACTCCCTGTATATAACCACTGTATTACCTGGTACTCCCTGTATATAACCATGTTATTACCTGGTACCCCCTGTATATAGCCAAGTTATTACCTGGTACTCCCTCTTTATAGCCATGTTATTCCCTGCTACTCCCTGTATATAGCCATATTATTACCTGGTACTCCCTGTACATAACCATGTTATTACCTGGTACTCCCTGTATATAACCTTGTTATTACATGGTACTCCCTGTATACACTTGAGTGGTGTAGCGGTCTAAGGCACTGCATCATATATCTCAATCTCACTTTCTATCTACAAACTAAATATACTTTCCTGCAACCCGCCTCACCAAAAGTGGTACGGATCTCCTATTTTAATTTTTATTCCTTATAACTGGAACTTCCATCAGTAGCTAGCCAGCTAACTAGCTACTAGTCGTTGCTAGCCACGGCTAGCGGTCCTCTCCTTTTTTTCCCGTCATCAGCCAGCCTTAGCTCGGACAACACCTGCCAGTCTGCACAGCGCAATATCAACCCAGAGCATATCGGACTGCTTCTCTCTACCATATCACCTGATTTCTGCCGCTCTTGATCATTACACCGGATCATCGCAGCTAGCTAGCTGCAAGCTCCAGCTAGCCTTGAGCTAGCCTTGAGCAAGGCCCATATACCAGCTAATTCTAGGAATACAATAACTCCTTTGCCAATTGGCTTGGACCCTTTAATATCGACACGGAGCCCCGCCGATCCATCACGACTGGACTGCCGACGTGATCGCCCGATGTGGTCTCAACAGGCTATTCTGTTACGATGTCGCCGAAAACCATCTGCTAGCCCCGGCCCGCCAGCTTTTCTGAACACTGTGTCCCCTGCTCGCCTAGCGTAGTAGTCAATCAAATTCAATCGAATGTATTTATAAAGCCCTTCTTAAATCAGCTGATGTCACAGAGTGCTGTACAGAAACCCAGCCTAAAACCCCAAACAGCAAGCAATGCAGGTGTAAAAGCACGGTGGCTAGGAAAAACTCCCTAGAAAGGCCAGAACCTAGGAAGAAACCTAGAGAGGAACCAGGCTATGAGGGGTGACCAGTCCTCTTCTGGCTGTGCCGGGTGCAGATTATAACAGAACATGGACAAGATTTTAAAATGTTCATAGATGACCAGCAGGGTCAAATAATAATAATCACAGTGGTTGTCGAGGGTGCAACAGGTCAGCACCTCAGGAGTAAATGTCAGTTGGCTTTTCATAGCCGATCATTCAGAGTATCTCTCCCGCTCCTGCTGTCTCTAGAGATTTGAAAACAGCAGGTCTGGGACAGGTAGCATGTCTGGTGAACAGGTCAGGGTTCCATAGCCGCAGGCAGAACAGTATGTACCGCATTGCGTCAGACAATAACATTGATGAATACGTTGATTCGGTGAGCGAGTTTATTAGCGAGTCCATCGGTGATGTTGTAGCCACAGCGACTATTTAAACCACAGGCAGAACAGTATTGTCCGCATAGCGTCGGACAATAACATTGATGAATACGCTGATTCTGTGAGTGAGTTTATTAGCAAGTGCATCAGTGATGTTGTGCCCACAGCGACTATTAAAACCTTCCCCAACCAGAGACTGTGGATTGATGGCAGCATTCTCGCAAAACTGAAAGCGCGAACCACTGCTTTTAATCAGGGTAAGGCGACCGGAAACATGTCTGACTACGAACAGTGTAGCTATTCGCTCCGCAAGGCAATCAAACAAGCTAAGCGTCAGTATAGAGACAAAGTAAAGTCGCAATTCAACAGCTCAGACACGATGCAGCCCACAACGTCCTGCTCCTAGGCAAACTAAACAACTTCTTTGCACGCTTTGAGGACAATACAGTGCCACCTACACAGCCCGCTACCAAAACCTGTGGGCTCTCGTTCACCGCAGGCAACGTGAGTAAAACACTTAAATGTGTTAACCCTCGCAAGGCTGCCGGCCCAGATGGCATCCCTGGCCTTATCCCAGTATGCCGTTCCCACATGCTTCAAGAGGGCCACCATTGTTCCTGTTCCCAAGAAAGCTAAGGTAGCTGAGCTAAATGACTATCGCCCCGTAGCACTCACTTCCGTCATCATGAAGTGCTTTGAGAGACTAGTCAAGGATCATGTCACCTCCATCCTACTTGACACCATAGTACCCTCCAAACTCGTCATTAAGCTCGAGACCCTAGGTCTCGACCCCGCCCTGTGCAACTGGGTCCTGGACTTCCTGACGGGCCGCCCCCAGGTGGTGATGGTAGGAAACAACATCTCCACCCCGCTGATCCTCAACACTGGGGCCCCACAAGGGTGCGTTCTCAGCCCTCTCCTGTACTCCCTGTTCACCCATGACTGCGTGGCCAAGCACGCCTCCAACTCAATCATCAAGTTTGCAGACGACACTACAGTGGTAGGCTTGATTACCAACGACGACGAGACGGCCTACAGGGAGGAGGTGAGGGCCCTCGGAGTGTGGTGTCAGGAAAATAACCTGTCACTCAACGTCAACAAAACAAAGGAGATGATGGTGGACTTCAGGAAACAGCAGAGGGAGCACCCCCCTATCCATATCGACGGGACAGTAGTGGAGAAGGTGGAAAGTTTTAAGTTCCTCGGTGTACACATCACTGACAAACTGAATTGGTCCACCCACACAGACAGCATGGTGAAGAAAGCGTAACATGCCTCTTCAACCTCAGGAGGCTGAAGAAATTCGGCTTGTCACCAAAAACACTCACAAACTTCTACAGATGCACAATCGAGAGCATTCTGTCGGGCTGTATCACCGCCTGGTACGGCAACTGCTCCGCCCACAACCGTAAGGCTCTCCAGAGGGTAGTGAGGTCCACACAACGCATCACCGGGGTAAACTACCTGCCCTCCAGGACACCTACACCACCCCATGTCACAGGAAGGCCAAAAAGATCATCAAGGACAACAACCACCCGAGCCACTGTCTGTTCACCCCGTTATCATCCAGAAGGCGAGGTCAGTACAGGTGCATCAAAGCTGGGACCGAGAGACTGAAAAACAGCTTCTTTCTCAAGGCCATCAGACTGTTAAACAGCCATCATTAACATTGAGTGGCTGCTGCCAACATACTGACTCAAATCTCTAGCCACTTTAATAATAAAAAATTTGATGTAATAAATGTATCACTAGACACTTTAAACAATGCCACTTTATATAATGTTTACATATCCTACATTACTCATCTCATATGAGTATATACCATCTACTGCATCTTGCCTATGCCGTTCGGCCATCACTCATCCATATATTGATATGTACATACTCGTATTCATTCCTTTACACTTGTGTCAGGCAAATCACTACACTTCAGTGTAGACCAATTTGGGTTTCCAATCTCTCCAGAAGAATGTGGTGATCGATGGTATCAAAAGCAGCACTAAGGTCTAGGAGCACGAGGACAGATGAAGAGCCTCGGTCTGACACCATTAAAAGGTATTTTACCACCTTCACAAGTGCAGTCTCAGTGCTATGCTGGGGTCTAAAACCAGACTGAAGCGTTTTGTATACATTGTTTGTCTTCAGGAAGGCAAATGTTTTTTGAGAGGAATGGAAGATTCGATATAAGCCAATAGTTTTTATATTTCTGGGTCAAGGTTTGGCTTTTTCAAGAGAGGCTTTATAACTGCCACTTTTAGTGAGTTTGGTACACACCCGGTGGATAGAGAGCCATTTATTATGTTCAACACAGGAGGGCCAAGCACAGGAAGCATCTCTTTCAGTAGTTTAGTTGGAATAGGGTCCAGTATGCAGCTTGAAGGTTTAGAGGCCATGATTATTTTCATCAATGTGTCAAGAGATATAGTACTAAAAAACTTGAGTGTCTCCCTTGATCCTTGGTCCTGGCAAAGTTGTGCAGACTCAGGACAACTGAGCTTTGGAGGACTACGCAGATTTAAAGAAGAGTCCGTAATGCTTTCTAATGATCATGATCTTTTCCTCAAAGAAGTTCATGAATGTATCACTGATGAAGTGAAAGCCATCCTCTCTTGGGGAATGCTGCTTTTTAGTTAGCTTTGCGATAGTATCAAAAATAAATTCGGGATTGTTCTTGTTTTCCTCAATTAAGTTGGAAAAATAGGATGATCGAGCAGCAGTGAGGGCTCTTCGATACTGCACGGTACTGTCTTTCCAAGCTAGTCGGAACACTTCCAGTTTGGTGTAGCGCCATTTCCTTTCCAATTTTCTGGAAGCTTGCTTCAGAGCTCGGGTATTTTCTGTATACCAGGGAGCTAGTATCTTATGGCAAATCTTTTTTGTTTTTAGGGGTGCGGCTGCATCTAGGGTATTACGCAAGGTTAAATTGAGTTCCTCAGTTAGGTGGTTAACTGATTTTTGTACTCTGACATCCTTGGGTAGGTGGAGTGAGTCTGGAAGGGCATCTAGGAATCTTTGGGTGGTCAGAGAATTTATAGCACAACTTTTGATGATCCTTGGTTGGTGTCTGAGCAGATTATTTGTTGCAATTGCAAACGTAATAAAATGGTGGTCTGATAGTCCAGGATTATGAGGAAAAACATTAAGATCCACAACATTTATTCCACGGGACAAAACTAGGTCCAGAGTATGACAGTGGAGGTGAGTAGGTCCGGAGACATGTTGGACAAAACCAACTGAGTCAATGATGGCTCCGAAAGCCTTTTGGGGTGGGTCTGTGGACTTTTCCATGTGAATATTAAAGTCACCAAAAATTTGAATATTATCTGCCATGACTACAAGGTCCTATAGGAATTCAGGGAACTCAGTGAGGAATGCTATATATGGCCCAGGAGGCCTGTAAACAGTAGCTATAAAAAGTGATTGAGTAGGCTGCATAGATTTCATGACTAGAAAACGTCGTTTTTTGTTTTTGTAAATTGAAATTTGCTATCGTAAATGTTAGCAACATCTCTGCCTTTGCGGGATGCACGGGGGATATGATCACTAGTGTAACCTGGAGGTGAGGCCTAATTTAACACAGTAAATTCATCAGGCTTAAGCCATGTTTCAGTCAGGCCAATCACATCAAGATTATGATCAGTTCATTGACTATAACTGCCTTGGAAGTGAGGGATCTAACATCAAGTAGCCCTATTTTGAGATGTGAGGTATCACAATCTCTTTCAATAATGGCAGGAATGGAGGAGGTCTTTATTCTAGTGAGATTGCTAAAGCGAACACTGCCGTGTTTAGTTTTTCCCAACCTAGGTCGAGGCACAGACATGGTCTCAAAGGGGATAGCTGAGCTGACTACACTGACTGTGCTAGTGACAGACTCCACTTAGCTGGCAGGCTGGCTAACAGCCTGCTGCCTGGCCAGCACCCTATCTCATTGTGGAGCTAGGGGAGTTAGAACCCTGTCTATGTTCGTAGATAAGATGAGAGCACCCCTCCAGCTAGGATGGAGTCCGTCACTCCTCAACAGGCCAGGCTTGGTACCTCATTTTGTTTACCTGTCGGTCCCAGCCTCGAACTCAGGTCCTGTATGTACCTAACTGACCCGCTCTGCCCATTAATTTACCCGTTGTTGTCTTAGCTCTCCTAATCAACACCTGTGATTGCTTTATGCCTCTCTCTAATGTAAATATGCCATGTCTACTGCTGTCTTGGCTAGTTTTTACGGTTTATTTCACTGTAGAGCCTTCAGTCCCACTCAAAATGCCTTAGATAGCTCTTTCGTCCCACCCCACACACATGCGGAGACCTCACCTGGCTTAACTTGTCCCTCCAGAGACGAAACCTCTCTCATCATCACTCAACTCCTAGGTTTACCTCAACTGTACTCACATCCCACCATTCCCTGTACATTATGCCTGTACATTATGCCTTGAATCTATTCTACCACGCCCAGAAATCTGCTCCTTTTTTATTCTCTGTCCCCAACGCACTAGACGACCAGTTCTTTAGTCTTTAGCCGTACCCTTATCCTACTCCTCCTCTGTTCCTCTGGTGATGTAAAGGTTAACCCAGGCCCTGTAGCCCCTAGTTCCCCTCCTATTCCCCAGGCGCTATCATTTGTTGACTTCTGTAACAGTAAAAGCCTTGGTTTCAAGCAAGTTAACATCAGAAGCCTCCTCCCTAAGTTTGTTTTATTCTCTGCTTCAGCACACTCCGCCAACCCTGATGTCCTAGCCGTGTCTGAATCCTGGCTTAGGAAGGCCACCAAAAATTCTAAAATTTCCATCCCCAACTACAACATTTTCCACCAAGATAGAACTGCCAAAGGGGGTGGAGTTGCAATCAACTTCAGAGATAGCCTGCAGAGTTCAGTCATGCAATCCAGGTCTGTTCCCAAACAGTTCGAGCTTCTACTTAAAAAAATCCACCTTTTCAGAAATGTGTCTCACTTTTGCCGCTTGTTATAGACCCCCCTCAGGCCCCAGCTGTGCCCTAGACACCATATGTGAATTAATTGCCCCAAATTTATCTTCAGAGTTTGTACTGTGGTGTACTGCATTAGCATCGAATAGCCTCAGCAATAAGTAACTTTTCAGGGAAGTTAGGAACCAGTATACACAGGCAGTTAGGAAAGCAAAGGCTAGCTTTTTCAAACAGAAATTTGCATCCTGTAGCTTAAACTCCAAAGTGTTCTGGGACACTGTAAAGTCCATGGTGAATAAGAGCACCTCCTCCCAGCTGCCCACTGCACTGATGCTAGGAAACACGGTCACCACTGATAAATCTACGATAATCGAACATTTCAATGAGCATTTTTCTATGGCTGGCCATGCTTTCCACCTGGCTACCCTTACCCCAGTCAACAGCTCTGCACCCCCCACAGCAACTTGCCCAATACCCCTATTTCTTCTTCACCCAAATCCAGATAACTGATGTTCTAAAAGAGCTGCAAAATATGGACCCTACCAATCAGCTGGGCTAGACAATCTTGACCCTCTCTTTCTAAAATGATCAGCTGAAATTGTTGCAACCCCTATTACCAGCCTGTTCAACCTCTCTTTCGTATCGTCTGAGATCCCCAAAGATTGGAAAGCTGCTGCGGTCATCCCCCTCTTCAAAGGGGGTGACACTCTAGGCCCAAGCTGTTACAGACCTATATCTATCCTACCCTGCCTTTCTAAAGTCTTCGAAAGACAAGTTAACAAACAGATCACCGACCATTACGAATCCCACCGTACCTTCTCTGCTATACAATCTGGTTTCCGAGCTGGTCTTGTGTGCACCTCACCCACGCTCAAGGTCCTAAACGATATCATAGCCGCCATTGATAAAAGACAATACTGTGCAGCCGTATTCATCGACCTGGCCAAGGCTTTCGACTCTGTCAATCACCGCATTATTATCGGCAGACTCAACACCCTTGGTTTCTCAGATGACTGTATTGCCTGGTTCACCAACTACTTCTCAGATAGAGTTCAGTGTGTCAAATCGGAGGGCCTGTTGTCCGGACCTCTGGCAGTCTCCATGGGGGTGCCACAGGGTTCAATTCTTGGGCCGACTCTTTTCTCGGTATATATCAATGATGTCGCTCTTGCTGCTGGTGATTCTTTGATCCACCTCGACATCATTCTTTATACTTTTGGCCCTTTTTTGGACACTGTGTTAACAAACCTCCAGACAAGCTTCAATGCCATACAACACTCCTTCCGTGGCCTCCAACTGCTCTTAAATGCAAGAAAAACTAAATGCATTTTCTTCAACCGATTGCTGCCCGCACCCGCCCGCCTGTCTAGCATCACTACTCTGGACGGTTCTGACTTAGAATATACCTGTAAACTGTAAACTCTCCTTCCAGACTCACATTAAGCATCTCCAATCCAAAATTAAATCTAGAATCAGCTTCTTTTTTCGCAACAAAGCATCCTTCAATCATGCTGCCGAACATACCCTCATAAAACTGGTTATCCTACCGATCCTTGACTTCAGCAATGTCATTTACAAAATAGCCTCCAACACTTTACTCAGCAAATTGGATGTAAGTCTATCACAGTGCCATTTGTTTTGTCACCAAAGCCCCATATACTACCCATCACTGCGACCTGTATGCTCTCAATGGCTGGCCCTCGCTTCACATTCGTCGTCAAACCCACTGGCTCCAGGTCATCTATAGGTCTCTGATAGGTAAAGCCCCGCCTTATCTCAGCTCACTGGTCACCATAGCAGCACCCACCCGTAGCACGCGTTCCAGCAGGTATATTTCACTGGTCACCCCCAAAGCCAACTCCTCCTTTGGCCGCCTTTCCTTCCAGTTCTCTGCTGCCAATGACTGGAACGAATTGCAAAAATCACTAAAGCTGGAGACTTATATCTCCCTCACTAACTTTAAGCATCAGCTGTCAGAGCAGCTTACCGATCATTGCACCTGTACATAGCCCATCTGTAAATAGCCCACCCAACTACCTCATCCCTATATTGTTATTTATTTTTTTGCTCCTTTGTACCCCAGTATCTCTACTTGCTCATTCATCTTCTGCACATCTATCACTCCAGTGTTTAATTGCTATATTGTAATTATTTCGCCACTATGGCCTATTTTTTGCCTTACCTCCCTATTCTTACTACATTTGCACACACTGTATATAGACCTTTCTATTGTGTTATTGACTGTACGTTTGTTTATCCCATGTGTAACTCTGTGTTGTTTGTGTCGCACTGCTTTGCCATATCTTGGCCAGGTCGCAGTTGTAAATGAGAACTTGTTCTCAACTGGCCTACCTGGTTAAATAAAGGTAAAATAAATAAATAAATCGCAGTGCTAGAAGCGTCACCACAGACAAGCTGGTTCAAATCCAGGCTGTATCACAACCGGCCGTGATTGTGAGTCCCACTGGATACTGTTTTCATTTAATTTTATTAATATAACTAGGCAAGTCAGTTAAGAACAAATTTTTATTTACAATGACAGCCTACCCCGGCCAAACCCGGACAACACTGGGCCAATTGTGCGCCGCTCTCTGGGTATCCCAATCATGGCCGGATTTGATACAGACTGGAATTGAACCAGGGACTGTAGTGACACCTTTTGCACTGAGATGTAGTGCCTTAGACCGCTGCAACACTCGGGAGCTGAATTTTATACTTATTGCGTAACTGTAATAAATCTGATTACTTTTAAATAGATACAAATCGTAGTCATCACATTTTTTTGTAATATTTCTTGAATTATTATTTGGTGAAATGTCTAATGGTAAATGTTATTCACAATATACATAGCATATTTGCTTGGTCTCTAAATGTGCATCTCTGAGCTAAGTTTAACTTAACTTAATGCTAGGACATTGATTTCAAGATATTAGCTCCTTGTCCCTCAGCCTCTTAATAATTGCATAATGGTAAACCAAGACACGTGCATCTTATAGTATTCTGAGTCATGATGCAAGGCCCGCAACCTTGGCTATACCCACTGGATACGATTATAGGACTATAGCATTCACATGGTAATAGGGTCAGATGGTACAGTGCCTTACAAAAGTATTCACCCCCTCAGTGTTTTTCCTATTTTGTTGCATTACCACCAGTAATTTAAATCGATTTTTATTTGGATTTCATGTAATGGACATACACAAAACAGTCCAAATTGGTGAAGTGAAATGAATAAAATAACTTGCGTAAAAAAATAAAATAAAAATTAAATTGAAAAGTGGTGCGTGCATATGTATTCACCCCCTTTGCTATGAAGCCCCTAAATAAGATCTGGTGCAACCAATTACCTTCAGAAGTCACATAATTAGTTAAATAAAGTCCACCTGTGTGCAATCTAAGTGTCACATGATCTGTCACATGATCTCAATATATATACACCTGTTCTGAAAGGCCCCAGAGTCTGCAACACCACTAACCAAAGAGCGCCACCAAGCAAGCGGCACTATGAAGACCAAAGAGCTCTTCAAACAGGTCAGGGACAAAGTTGTGGAGAAGTACAGATCAGGGTTGGGTTATAAAAAAATATCAGAAACTTTGAACATCCCACGGAGCACCATTAAATCCAATATTAAAAAATGAAAAGAATATGGCACCACAACAACTCACGGACCAGGCAAGTGTGATGAAATGTGATGACTACGATTAATCGGAGAGGCAACAAAGAGACCAAAGATAACCCTGAAGGAGCTGCAAATCTCCACAGAGGAAATTGGAGTATCTGTCCATAGGACCACTTTAAGCCTTACAGTAAGCAGTAAAACAGAAGATCTTGTATTTTAGACCTCCCTATGGCTCTTACAAAATGAGAATGTAAATGGAGAGAGTAGTAAAGTAAAATTACTACATTACATTTATACAGTCTTTGAAGTTTCTCCAATCAACTTTTGTCTCGCCCTCCTCGTGCATTCATCCCATTTCCATATAAAGCAGCTCCTTGTGAAAAACATCTATCTGTTCTAAACAGAATACACAGAGATAACAACTTTCTGCTCAATTAAAACCCACTCTCTGAAGAAGGAGATGATAACTTTGATCATTGTGGGGGGGGGGATTCAAGACCAGATCTGGCACTTAGAAGCCGACCCATCCCTTTTGTCCTTCTTCTGCCCCCCCTCATCAGTCTGTCTGTTTTCACATCTTTTCCCTTCCTCTTCTCTTTTTCTGTGTCCCTTGTTTTGCTGCCCTTTGAAATGTGGCGGCTGGATGATGTGTGTGTGTGTGTCTAGGCATATGGCCATGGTGAGCCAAGTCTCAGAGTCCTTTGGTGTGCGGCGTCTATCTGCCTTCCTCAGACGGCAGGCGGGCCACTGAGCTGACAGCGATTAGACCGCTCCCCTGCTGGTGGCAGACGGAATGAAGCGGCCTGATAACGACCCCCCCCCCCACACTTCCCCAATCCTGCACCCACGCTCACCATGGGGGGTGAGTTTGGGGGGCACTCGCTCACAGAACGCACCGTTTCCTTTGAACCTTTTAAAGCCAGCCTGTTGGAGTATTCACAGCACGTGGAAAGGAAGCATTTGAACCCGTAGTGGGATTGTGAAATTCAAGCTGGAGAAGAGCTGAGACGGTGATGGCAGTAGTGAATAAATCAGAGCAGAGATAGAGGTAAAGAGAGTGGGGATCTCGGGTGGATTAACAGTGGCTGTGGCTGACAGGGGCTTTGAAATAGTAACTGTTGAAAGTTTCTCCTGCTCTCAGGTCTACAGGGAGGTGAGGATGTCTGGGGTTAGGTCAGAGGGGATACAGTCCTTCCACTGCATAATGGTGTGTAAATGAACGCTTCGGAGTCAGAGCAGAGCTTCCAGGTATGGCGGAGAATTAAGCCTTCAACTCCAAGGTAGGACACTGAACAACATCCCTACATGAATTGTGTGTGTCTGGCATGCATGTGTGTTTGTGTATGTGTGCATGTGTGCGCGTGCGTGTGTGTGTGTATACCAGTGGGTGTGTATACCAGTGTGTGTTAGCATTACTAGGAATAATAAGGAATGTGTTGAATCTAATTAACTTTTTTATTGGTCAATTTGATTACGGTTTAAAGTATAATTTTTACGAGGGTAAAAAAACATATGCAATGAAGTATGAACTGAAAAACGCATAAAAAAAATAAAAAACATAGCCAGAGGCATTAGTAGCTTTGTGCAGTCCACTTGGTGTCTAAACACCCCAGAGGCTTCATGTCTCATCAATCATGCTCTTCACAAATTAATTAACATCAACCGTGCCTGTATCAGACTAGGAAGGGGAAACAACAGCCCACAAAACAAACGTACCAAGCAGCACAAACCAATCCACAAATAATACCCTCCTCGTCATTGTGTTAACCCTGCGACCCCCTGTGGAATTATTCTCAGTATTATTATTATTATTATTATTATTATTAATATTATTATTTGGGAGCAGAGGGTAATCAGGCAGTAATAGATGAGCAGGGGTGAGGAGGTTCTCATTTATCTCAGCCATTATCTGTAATGAGCCACTCGTTGCTGGGCCCTGTGGCAATAGGGCTCTGCCATTAGGAAAACATCCCCCACCCCACACCACCCTGTGGCCACTGGGCCCCACTCTCTCCTTCTCTCTTTCTCTCTGTAATTGAGGGGGGAATAGCCATGCTCGGCCAAACACACAGGGGCACTCTTCTTATTGACAGTGTTAAAGACTCATTAACACAACGATTGGAAGAACAGAGGGAGAAAGGACCAAATGAACTCTATATGGTAATCAGGCGAATAGCCTCGGGCTAAAAGTGCAGTCGTCAGACTGTGTTGTACATGCAGTGTCTGGGGGATCGGTTCGTCTGTCAGACTGTGTTGTACCTACAGTGTCTGGGGGATCGGTTTGTCTGTCAGACTGTGTTGTACCTACAGTGTCTGGTGGGATCGGTTGCTGCAGTCAGTGCTGTACTGAGCCCCTGGAGATGTTTTTCTCAGGGGAACCAATGTTGAGAGCAGAGGAATACGCATGGAAAGTAGATAAGCATGGATGCGCGTCACAATGGTCAAACGTAAATACAACTGGAGACTGTTATTGACACGGCATTACTACTGTAACTGGCAAAACAGTGTAGAAGTGATTACTAACTGACTGTAAACCATTTTAGCTTGCTAGCTAATCATCTTGGCTAATTGTGGGGCAAAACAATTGACTTATTTACCGTTAATTAGGCAACGCAAACATCTTTGCTTGCAAACGAGACGCTGTCACCAATATTTAAGGTGTCTACAGTAATGCTTACTTTTTGATGTTCTATGACAGCTCCACTTTCGAAGTTTGTTACCTGAATCTCCATTTATTATGAGACCGTTGAATGCGTTTTACCTGCTGAACTGCCGAAGTGAAGATGGAGAACGTCTCAGGATGTAAGCTGAATAACTGAAGCTTTCTAACTGAAGCTGGCTAACTGAAGCTGGCTAACTCTTAAGTCATTGGTATTTATTGGGGAAAACATGCAGAGAGCCAGGTATAACACAGAGACAGGTATAAGCCAGGTATACGCCAGGTATAAACTAGGCATAAGCCAGGTATAAGCCAGGTTTAGATGTAAATTGGCCCTGGAGAAGAAGGCAGACGTTTTACGTGCCCCCAACCGATTGTGTTTTTTTGTTTGTTTATTTGCGTTGTTTGTAACTTATTTTTTTACTTATTTTGTACATAATGTTGCCGCTACCGTCTCTTATGACCGAAAATAACTTCTGGACATCAGGACTGCGATTAAGCACCACGGACTGGCAGAATCCTTTTTTTCCTTTAATGAGTCTGACGAGACCGACGCGATCGATATACTGCTTTCTCGGGAACAGGCCCAGATCCCTGTGATTTGCGTGAAGAGGAGGCGGAGAAAAAGGATCCGGAGGGCGGGCAGCCTCCTGAGAATTCGTAGGCGATCGAATAAACCCCAACTTCCTTCCATTCTGCTAGCAAACGTGCAATCTTTGGACAATAAAATAGATGACCTACGCGGAAGATTAAACTACCAACGGGACATTCAAATCTGTAATATCTTATGTTTCACGAAGACGTGGCTGAACGACAACACTATCAACATCCAGCTGGCTGGTTATACGCTGCACCGGCAGGATAGAGCAGCGGTGTCTGGTAAGACAAGGGGCAGCGGACTATGTATTTTTGTAAATAACAGCTGGTGCACGATATCTAAGGAAGTCTCGAGCTATTGCTCGCCTGAGGTAGAGTATCTCATGATAAACTCTAGAGCACACCACCTACCTAGAGAGTTTCCATCTGTATTTTCCGTAGCTGTTTACATACCACAACAGTCCAATGCTGTCACTAAGACACCCAGAGGCCTCCTAGTAGCCGGGGACTTTAATGCAGGGAAACTTAAATCCGTGGGGAACCAGA
Source organism: Hucho hucho (assembly GCA_003317085.1). NCBI lineage: Eukaryota > Metazoa > Chordata > Actinopteri > Salmoniformes > Salmonidae > Hucho > Hucho hucho. The sequence continues at coordinate 656,755 of QNTS01000555.1, read as the reverse complement.
GGGAAAAAAACTCTGAACCACCTTTACTCCACATACAGAGACGCATACAAAGCTCTACTTCGCCCTCCATTTGGTAAATCTGACCATAATTCTATCCTCCTGATTCCTGTTTACAAGCAAAAATGAAAGCAGGAAGCACCAGTGACTAGATCAATAAAAAAAGTGGTCAGAAAGCCAAAGCCTCCTAAAGGGAGAGCATACTATACAAGGAAATTCTCAAAGCTGCTAATGAGAACCATGACGACCTTGTACCTAGCCGGTGGGGATTCCGGTGGGGTGCCCCCACCCAGGCAGTGGCCGTGCTGGCAACACAAGCTGCAGTAACCCATGGGAAGGGGGTCACACTCGGACATTCAGAGAGGGGGTATATTATTGTGGCCCTGGTGGCACAAAATCAAAAGTCTGACTGCATGGAGATGCTTGGGAATATGGTCAATACGGGGGACCGTGTTGTGGGTGTTTCAGGGAAAAGGTGTACATTTGACCTCCATCATCTAGGACGTGACAATGGTTAATAAAATCTCTCCATTTCTGCCCATTTTTTTGCCCAGTCTTGCAGGCCCTCTCATACAGCTGCAACTGTATATGCATTCGTAAATCAAGACCTTTCTTGAGTTGGGCTCTGGGATGGTGCAACTGTTGAGAATGTGAGCCTATGGTTGTGTGGGGGGAAAGGGTTGAGTGTGTATGAGTGTGTGTGTGTATGTGTATCCCACAACTGTTGCAAGGGAGTAAAAGATGTTAGGGACAATATAGGATGATTCACAATAATTGTTTGCTAATATAATAATTGCTTGCAATAATGTAATTTTGGTAATGGAGAGACTGGTGAGAGGTAAATTCCTTTGCATAAATTGCCTACATTACTACAAATATTAATAGCTAATTATGGAAAATAAGAAACAGGATTTTTAAAATATATATATATATTTTTTTTTTGATGGCTATATATAAAACAAATCGAGGTGAGGGCGATGGAAATGCATTTGGCGGTTGATCTACTTCTGTTCTGTAAATGGCACTGTGTGCTCTTTTCGAAGGATGGATCCCAGTCTTTTCAGGTCTATGGGATATGGGGGGTCGGGGGTGGTCTGCCGGGCATTGGATGACAACCCAACTCGGGATGAGGAGGGCTTTTAGCGGGTGGAATAGTGGGGACCAATTGGAGGTTTACTTAGTAGCAACGCAAATATCATGGTACAGCTATATAGACACTCAATCATCATGTTACTTTTTAATGGTACGTTTACAAACATACATTTTGATAAATAGAATTGAAAGTTGTGTCTCATTATGGTAAGTGGTGAAATAAGTATAGCCAGTTACAATTGTAATGGCTTAGCAGATAATAACAAAAGACGATCAGTATTTACCTGGCTAAAAGAGAAGGAACATAATATCTACTGTTTACAGGAAACTCATTCAACAATTTTAGATGTTTTGTGGAAAAAGGACTGGGGGGGCGAAATATATTTCTCCCATGGGCAAAGAAATTCAAAAGGGGTGATGGTTTTAATTAACAGTAATTTTGATCCAAATGTGCAAATTGTCTAAACAGATCATCAAGGTATATGGATTATTTTAAATGTGTTATTGGACAATAAACAGATATGGATTATTAACCTATACGGTCCTAATAATGATGATCCAAGCTTCTTTGAAAATATATATAAGAATTTATCAACTCTACAAGCAACACTAGACTCTGTTATTATGGTGGGAGATTTTAATGCGGTCTTAAATACCTCTATGGACCGGAAAGGAAATCAAAGCTATCACCCTCAGGTACTTAAGGAAATCATGAATGTCATGGATATATTGGAATTAGTGGATATATGGAAGCTTAAATACCCTGACCTAGTGAGACATACATGGCGGAGGCTTAATCAAGCTAGTCGTCTTGACTACTTTCTTATGTCATTCTCTCTGGCACCAAACATTTAAAAAGTGTTGATAGGGGACAGAATGCGGTCGGATCATCACATAATTGGCATATATATTATTGTTACAGAATTTCCACGTGGGCGAGGATATTGGAAATTTAATCAAAGCCTACTAGATGATAAATTGTTTAGAACTAGGACAGAAGAATTTATAACGGACTTTTTCAGACATAACATAGCAGATCCCCTTATTGTATGGGACACTTTTAAATGTGCCTTTAGAGGCCATGCAATTCACTACTTATCTATAAAACAAAAGCAATTTAGATCAAGAGTCCATATTAACAAAGGAAATTGAAGGACTAACAGTACAGTTAGATGGCAATAAAAACTGTACCATAGAGGCACAGAATAAGTTAGAGGAAAAACAAAAAGAAATGGAGGAACTTATTCAAGAAAGATCCAGTGTAATATATCATACAAATAAAGCGAACTGGATGGAATATGAGGAAAAATGCACCAAATTCTTTTTCAATCTTCATTATAGAAATGCTACCAAAAAACATTATTGAAACTTGTTACAAATGATGGAGTCACGCATGATTCACCGAATTATATTTTGAAAGAGGAAGTAAAGTACTTTAAGAATGTTTTCGTTTCAGTCTCCTCCATCTCCACAAACCGAAGCTAATTGTATGGATTTTTTTTCTAATAATAATGTAAAATTAACATCTGTACAGAAAGACTCATGTGAAGGCCAAATTACAGAGGAGGAACTTCTTGATGCAATTAAAGCCTTTAAGGCTGGGAAAACTCCAGGGCTGGATGGCATACCAGTGGAAGTATACCAAACTGTTTTTGATATACTCAGAGGACCATTATTAGCATGTTTTAACCACTCCTATATAAATGGTAGATTATCGGACATGCATCAAGGTCTGATATTATTATTACTGAAACAGGACCCAAGTGGTATAAAAAATTGGAGGCCTCTTACACTTCAGTGTTGTGATGCAAAAAGCATAGAATTAAAAAAGTATTGTCAGATATTATTCATCCTAATCAGACAGGAATGTCTCATCCTATGTTCAAGAATGGCCTTTTTCCATTTATTCAGATTACACCTGCTCACTTTCAGTTGTATGAAAAGGAAATAATCTCCAAAATATCATTTTTTTAAACAAGCCTCAGAAAGTTGGTTGCAATTTCAGTTTAACCCACCTGAAAAGACAGAACAAATAATACAACAAATATTATGGTTAAACTCAAATATACTAACTTAGTGAATGATATCTTAAATAGGACTGGTGGAGTTATGTCACACATGCAGCTAACACAGACGTATGGAAATGTATGCTATGCCCAAAATTACAACCAACTAATTGCAGCATTACCACAAAAATGGAAGAGGCAAGTAGAAGGGGAAAAAGTAAGGAACTTGTAAGTCGGCCCTGCATTAAAGAACATAAATGGTTAAAGAAAACTGTGATAAATAAAAACATATACCAATTTCATTTAAGGACCAAAAAACTGACAGCTGTGCCATATAAATTGCAAAATAGATGGGAAGAGATTTGATGTACCCATTCCATGGCACATGGTTTATGAATTGATACGCAAAACAACGGCGGATTCAAATTTTTCAATTTAAAATACTATACAAAATTCTTGCAACCAATAGAATGTTACATATATGGGGGATACAATCTTCCCAGCTCTGCAGATTTTGCTGTGAGGAGGCAAAGTCATTAGATCATTGGTATTGTCCATTTGTAGCTAGTTTTGAGTCACAGGTCCAGGAATGGCTGAAGAATTTCAACATTTGCCTAGAACTAACGCTGCAGATAGCAATACTTGGTGATTTGAAAAGCCATAGTCAATCAATCAATGATATAATAATTATTTTAGCAAGAAATATATTTTTAATTTACAATCTGTAGAAGCTATGAGAATAGAAAGGTTCAGTACTTTTGTGAAGCATCACAGCACAGTTGAAAATATATGGCAAATAGAAATCCAAAATGGATGGTATTGAGAGATAGATAGGAGGGAGGGGTTGAATGCAGCTGAACCCTTAACAAGATAACCATACGGGGTCTGTAAAATGTATATAGGTTCAGAAATCTTGTGACATAGCACAGTTACAAATAGAAATCAAACTGGATGGACATCAGAAATAGAGGAAGGACTAAAAACAAACAAAATATAACTATTGTAAAATAGATTGTGTCTGTAAAATGTGTATACAACGTATAAACTGAAGGTAGAAGCCTAAGTGTTATTGTTTATTAGTTTACTCCAATTGGGGGAAGGGTGGTAGGGTTTGCGGGGTAGTTTTTTTTCTCCTTTATTTAACTAGGCAAGTCAGTTAAGAACAAATTCCTATTTTCAATGACGGCCTAGGAACAGTGGGTTAACTGCCTTGTTCAGGGGCAGAACGACAGGGGATTCGATCTTGCAACCTTCCGGTTACTAATCCAACCACTAGGCTACCTGCCTATGTATATCTATATAGGTATGTATATATGTATGCATATGTGTATGTACGTGTATGTATATGGATATATATATTTACCAAAAAAAGATATGGGGGATTGGAAATGATGCAGACAATTACATTGATGGAAGCAACAATCTTTCCGCAATGTTAAGCTGATCCACCCCTTAAAAAAAAAGTGGTCAGATGAAGCAAATGCTAAACTACAGGACTGTTTTGCTAGCACAGACTGGAATATGTTCCGGGAATCCTCCGATGGCATTGAGGAGTACACCACATCAGTAATTGGCTTCAACAATAAGTGTATCAATGATGTCGTCCCCAAGGTGACCGTACATACCTCAACCAGAAGCCATGGATTACAGGCAACATCTGCACTGAGCTAAAGGCTAGAGCTGATGCTTTCAAGGAGCGGGACTCTAACCCGGAAGGTTATAATAAATCCCGCTATGCCCTCCGATGAACCATCAAACAGGCAAAGCGTCAATACAGGACTAAGATCGAATAGTTTTACACCGGCTCTGACACTCGTCGGATGTGGCAGGGCTTGCAAACCATTACAGACTACAAAGGGAAGCACAGCTGAGAGCTTCCCAGTGACACAAGCCTACCAGACGAGCTAAACTACTTCTATGCTCGCTTTGAGGCAAATAACACTGAAACATGCATGAGAGCCACAGTTGTTCTGGAAGACTGTGTGATCACGCTCTCCTCAGCCGATGTGAGTAAGACCTTTAACTCGAAGAACTTCTGCTGAGGGCTTCCCAAGTGTCCAACGAAGACATCCAATGGTTCTTTTGTTAGAAAAAGTCATTTATTATATCCATAATAAATGACTCAGAAAATCCAACGTCGAATCACCCATTGAACCATGAAGAGAACGTGTTCAAATATACCTATCAACTTTTCCTAAACAAATCAAAGATTATTTATAATGCATCCTTAGCTATCCTTTAACTTCTTAGGGAGCAGCGCATGAGGTGACCGTTTTGGAGACCCTGGCGTGCCCAAAGTAAAATGCCTCCCATTCAGGCCCAGAAAATAGGATATGCACATATTTAGTACCATTGGATAGGACACACTCTGAATGTTCTAAAAGTGTTAACCATTTGTCTGTGAGTAAAACAGAACGGATATGGCAGGCGAAACCCCGAGGAATGTCTGTCCTAGAAAAAGTGGTTTTGACACATTGCTCATTTGGAACCCCTCCCTTATGAAAATGCCCTTATAAGGGCATATGAATGCAGTACCTATCGCTTCCTCTGGATGTCAACAGTCTCGAGACAGTGTTCAGATTTTTTTTAGATGCTTTTAGAGCAGAGAAGAAGAGGAATCAGGAAGTGTCCCCAGAGATGTCAATAGAAGAGGACGCGCGCTCTCGCCAGGCGCGCTCTGTGGTTTTTTTCCTTTCTTATAGCCCAGTATATATTCCGGTTGAAATATTATGCTATTTCTACATAAAAGTGTTCCTAAGGATACATTTAAAATGATGTTTGATTGTTCTTGGACAAGTTTATAGGTATAAGTTGAACGAGTTCTCTTCANCAATGGACGAGTGGAGGCTGTAGTTTCTGATTATAACGCGCCAACCAAACGGAGATTTATGGATATAATACATTACTTTTTCTAACAAAAGAACCATGGATTGTCTTCGTTAGACACTTGGGAAGCCATCAGCAGAAGTTATTCAACAGGTAATTGATTTGTTTTCGCTGTGAAATGTGTTTTGTGTGAACCGTGAAGGCTAATGAATTCATGGTAATGGCAAAAATATGTTAGGTGCTACCCTCAAACAATCAAATGTGGTGCTTTCGCCGTAAAGCCTTTTTGAAATCTGACAACGCTGTGATATTGCCAAGAAGCAGAGCTTTTGATGACTATGAAACACTTGTATATTGATGCATGTTTAATAATTCAACTTTTGGATTTTGAATTTGGCGCCTTGCATTTCACCTGGTAGTGTCGGGAGTGGGGCGCACCTTGCTGCTCCTTAAGAGGTTAATGAATATTAGCGATACTATTTCACTCGGATGATACCATAAACGTTATAAAAGGAAACTAAAGTGGGGCGCGCTCACAGTCTCGCGCCCGGGAAACGTTGTTGATTTCTGAGGTCCTTTGACTATTTCCTCTTCCTATCTGTTCTGCTTAGTTCTAGAGCCTCCAGACACTGTATAAAGACTGTTGACATCTAGTGGAAGCCATAGGTACTGCAGTCTAGGAGCTGGATCCCATTAAAATCAGTAGGAAGAGTATCAAACAGAGGAAAGGTCACACAAAAAAAATTCCGGACAGAAAGTTCTTGGGTTTTCGCCTGCTATATCAGTTCTGTTATACTCCCAGACATTATTTTAACACTTTTAGAAACTTCCTATCCAATAGTACTAATTATGTGCATATCCTATTTTCTGGGCCTGAGTGGCATGCATTTTACTTTGGGCACGCCAGACTCTCCAAAACCGTCACCTCTGCTGCCACTCCCTAAGAAGTTAACTACTTAGGGAGTGGTGGGGCGCTAGCTCCCGACACTACCCGGTGAAATGCAAGGCGCCAAATTCAAAATCCAAAAGTTGAATTATTAAACATTCATCAATATACAAGTGTTGCATAGTCATCAAAAGCTCTGCTTCTTGGCAATATCACAGCGTTGTCAGATTTCAAAAAGGCTTCCCACGAAAGCACAACATTTGATTGTTTGAGGGTAGCACCTCCAATATTTTCCCATTAGCATAAATTCATAAACCATCATGGTTCACACAAAACACATTTCACAGTGAAAACAAATCCCTTACCTTTTAAAGAACTTCTGCTGAGGCCTTCCCAAGTGTCCAACGAAGACAATCCTTGGTTCTTTTGTTAGAAAAAGTCATTTATTATATCCATAAATCTCCGTTTGGTTGGTGCGTTATGTTGAGAAAATCCAACGTCGAATAGCCCATTGAAACGTGAAGAGAAGGCGTTCAAATATACCTATAAACTTTTCCTAAACAAATCAAATACCAGTTAAAATGCATCCTTAGCTATCCTTTTATGAATATGAGCGATAATATTTCACTCGGATGGTCACCTAAACGTTATATAAGTAAAATAAAGTGGGGCACGCAGCCAGCCTTGCGCACGAGAAAACTTGTTGACATCTGAGCTACCTTGGCCATATCCTTTCCCTATTCTTCCTGCTTCCTCCAATCTCTCTGAGGCTTTATATATAGACTGTTGACATCTAGTGGAAGCCATAGGTACTGAAATATCGGAGCTGCTTGCCATAGAACTCAATAGAGAGACTGTCAACCAGAGCCAATGTGACAAAAAACAGTAATTTCAGATAGATTTTTCTCTGGTTTTCACCTGCTATTTCTGTTCTGTTA
>QNTS01000555.1:593927-647194 GCA_003317085.1 Hucho hucho | reverse complement strand
GGATCATATCACCTCCATCCTGCCAGACACCCTGGACCCACTCCAATTTGCTTACCGTCCCAATAGGTCCACAGACGACGCAATCGCAATCACACTGCATACTGCCCTAACCCATCTGGACAAGAGGAATACTTATGTAAGAATGCTGTTCATCGACTACAGCTCAGCATTTAACTCCATAGTTCTCTCCAAGCTCGTCATTAAGCTCGAGACCCTAGGTCTCGACCCAGCCCTGTGCAACTGGGTCCTGGACTTCCTGACGGGCCTGCCCCAGGTGGTGAGGGTAGGAAACAACATCTCCACCCCGCTGATCCTCAACACTGGGGCCCCACAAGGGTGCGTTCTCAGCCCTCTCCTGTACTCCCTGTTTACCCATGACTGCGTGGCCAAGCACGCATCCAACTCAATCATCAAGTTTGCTGACGACACTACAGTGGTAGGCTTGATTACCAACAACGACAAGATGGCCTACAGGGAGGAGGTGAGGGCCCTCGGAGTGTGGTGTCAGGAAAATAACCTCTCACTCAATGTCAACAAAACAAAGGAGATGATTGTGGACTTCAGGAAACAGGAGAGGGAGCACCCCCCTATCCACATCGAGGGGTCAGTAGTGGAGAAGGTGGAAAGTTTTAAGTTCCTCGGCGTACACATCACGGACAAACTGAATTGGTCCACCCACACAGACAGCGTGGTGAAGAAGGCGCAACAGCGCCTCTTCAACCTCAGGAGGCTGAAGAAATTCGGCTTGTCACCAAAATCACTCACAAACTTCTACAGATGCACAATCGAGAGCATCCTGTCGGGCTGAATCATCGCCTGGTACGGCAACGGCAACCACAACCGTAAGGCTCTCCAGAGGGTAGTGAGGACTGCACAACGCATAACCGGGGGTAAACTACCTGCCCTCCAGGACACCTACACCACCCGATGTCACAGGAAGGCCAAAAAGATCATCAAGGACAACAACCACCCGAGCCACTGCCTGTTCACCCCGCTATCATCCAGAAGGCGAGGTCAGTACAGGTGCATCAAAGCTGGGACCAAGAGACTGAAAAACAGCTTCTACCTCAAGGCCATCAGACTGTTAAACAGCCATCACTAACATTGAGTGGCTGCTGCCAACATACTGACTTAAATCTCTAGCCACTTTAAATAATAGAACATTGGATGTAACAAATGTATCACTAGCTACTTTAAACAATTTTGTATATAATGTTTACATATCCGACATACTCACATCAAATGTATACACTGTACTCTAAACCATCTACTGAATCTTGCCTATGCCGTTCGGCCAACGACCCAAATCTCTAGCCACTTTAATAATTATAATTGGATGAAATAATGTATCACTAGCCACTTTAATCAATGCCATTTATATAATGTTTACATATCCTACATTACTCATGTCATATATATATATATGTGTATATACTGTACTCCATACCATCTACTGCATCTTGCCTATGCCGGTCAGCCATCGCTCATCCATATATTTATATGTACATACTCGTATTCATTCCTTTACTCTTGTGTGTATAAGGTAGTTGTTGTGAATTTGTTAGATTACTTGTTAGATACTACTGCATGGTCGGAACTAGAAGCACAAGCATTTCGCTACACTCGCATTAACATCTGCTAACCATGTGTATGTGACAAATAAAATTTGATTTGAGTGTTTCCTATCCAATAGTACTAATAATGTGCATATCCTATTTTCCGGGCCTGAGTGGGAGACATTTTACTTTGGGCACGCCAGACTCTCCAAAACCGTCACCTCGGGAACCGCTCCCTAAGATGTTAATAGGGAAACATCCTGCCTTGATCCATGCATGGGGTGTCTGACAGTCAGTTCTCCTATTATTAATAGGGAAACATCCTGCCTTGATCCATGCATGGGATGTCTGACAGTCGGTTCTCCTATTTTTCCATGCGCTGTTTGAATGTTGCCAGTGTGTGAGCGTGGTTCTATAAGTTGATTTGGTTGAGCTGGCCATATCCTTTCCTATTTTTGAAGGCAGTAATCTGAAGCAAAGAGCTCAGGGTTGAATTCGTAGACCTTCCATCCAGCACCGTTTTATACAGCTACGTCCTGCTTGAAGCGGCAGGAAAGGTTCAAAGACAGTCTTTATGTTTTAGCTGAACAAAATGCAGTGCCACACACACACACACACATTCTCCATTGCAATGGGAGGTGGTGGCAGTCACAGTTCAGTTGGCGGCTCTATCCCCCAGGTCTCGTCTCACTTTCGTGGTGTCCGGAGGATTAAGCAGTGTGGAGGGCAGCCATGTTAGGAAGGCAGGAGAGTGCTCTTTACATAACAGTTGACATTGTCCTTGCCCACGGCTGTGCTGTGTTGAGGAGCTGATATCTGGACTGTTGACATCTCCCTCAGGGGGATAGTATCAGAGGACAGCGAGGATGACAGAGATGAACTTGGACAGCTGTGTTGTACAGTAGCTCCTGTTTTGTTAGAAAATCCTGCGTGTTTATATCCATCAGGATTCTCTGCTGATTAAATGCACTATGCTTTGTGCTTTGTACATAAGAAAAGCTGTAGATTTGACTTGTAGCCGTATCTGCCAACATAAGGTGTCATCATTACGTTGTTTGAAGTATATGTGTGAATGCACATGGTCAAAATGTTTAGACTGTTTTTGTCTAAAGTGACAGAGTTAGTGAAGTAACCAGCACTGTAGTCATGTGTCGTTGAAGTGACCAACACTGTAGTCGTGTGTCGTTGAAGTGACCAGCACTGTAGTCATGTGTCGTTGAAGTGACCAGCAATGTAGTCATGAGTCGTTGAAGTGACCAGCACTGTAGTCATGTGTCGTTGAAGTGACCAGCACTCTAGTCATGTGTCGTTGAAGTGACCAGCACTTTGAGAATCCAAACACACAACTCTATATCGGCTTGGTGTAAAACAGCTAGGTAATCTCCACCCAAATATTTGTCTGTTTACTTCCGTGACTGTTTGTGCGGTAAGGGAGGGTGAGAGAAGGTATGGTTCAGGGAGGGGGGTTCAGAGTTCTATTTTCTATTCATGTGTCTTTTTTTGACGTATTGAGAGTGAAATATTGTTTTCCCATTTCCCTTGTATATAAGTAGGCAGAGATCTGCTGGCCTCAGCACTTTGGGCTGCCTGCAGAAAGACAAAAACATCCTACCTGCACAGAGCAATGAATACAAGAGGAAGAAGGTCAAAGCAATTTATATTTGACATGCAGAGCAGATGCGCCGGTGTCACCATCTGAGGGTGTGATGCCCCACAAGATCCCCCTCCACACATACATAAACATAAAGTATTCAGACCACTTCACTTTGTCCACATTTTGTTACGTTACAGCCTCATTCTAAAATTTATTAAAAAATATATATTCCTCATCAATCTACACACAATACCCCATAATGACAAATCAAAAACCTATTTTCAGAATTTTTTGCAAATTTATAAAATTAAAAACAGATATACCTTATTTACATCAGTATGCAGACCCTTTGCTATGAGAGTCGAAATTTAGCTCAGGTGCATCTTGTTTTCATTGATCATCCTTGAGATGTTTCTACAACTTGATTGGAATCCACCTGTGGTAAATTCAATTGATTGGACATGATTTGGAAAGGCACACGCCTGTCTATATAAGGTCCCACGGTTGACAGTGCATGTCAGAGCAAAAACCACGCCATGAGGTCGAAGGAATTGTCCGTAGAGCTCCGAGACAGGATTGTGTCGAGGCACAGATCTGGGGAAGGGTACCAAAACATTTCTGCAGTATTGAAGGTCCCCAAGAACACATTGCCCTCCATCATTCTTAAATGGAAGAAGTTTGGAGCCATCAATACTCTTCTTAGTGCTGACCGCCCAGCCAAACTGAGCAATCGGGGGAGAAGGGCTTTGGTCAGGGAGGTGACCAAGAACCCGATGGTCACTCTGACAGAGCTCTAGAGTTTCTCTGTGGAGATGGGAGAACCTTCCAGAAGGACAACCATCTCTGCAGCACTAAGACATAGATGTTGATTAAGGCAGCCCCCCGCACCTCTCTGATTCAGAGGGGTTGGGTGAAATATTCAACATTTCAGTTGAATACATTCAGCTGTACAACTGGCTAGGTATCCCCCTTTCCTTTCCCTTTCCTCCAATCAGGCATTTATGGTAGAGTAGCCACTCCTTAGTAAAAGGCACATGACAGCCCGCTTGTAGTTTGCCAAGAGGCACCTTTTAAAAAGAAAATCTATTTAACCATTATTTAATTAGGCAAGTCAGTTAAGAACAAATTCTTATTTACAATAACGGCCTACCAAAAGGCAAAAGGCCTCCTGCGGGCACGGGGGCTGGGATAAAACATTGAAATAAATAAAAAAATATTTAAATATAGGACAAAACACACATCACGACAAGAGAGACAACACAACACTACATAAAGAGAGACCTAAGACAACAACATTGTATGGCAGAAACACAACATGACAACAACATGGTAGCAACACAACATGGCAGCAGCACAAAACATGGTACAAACATTATTGGGCACAGACAACAGCACAAAGGGCAAGAAGGTAGAGACAACAATACATCACGCAAAGCAGCCACAACTGTCAGTAAGAGTGTCCATGTTTGAGTCTTTGAGTGAAGCGTTTGAGATAAAACTGTCCAGTTTGAGTGTTTTTTGCAGCTCGTTCCAGTCGCTAGCTGCATCGAACTGAAAAGAGGAGCGACTCAGGGATGTGTGTGCTTTGGGGACCTTTAACAGAATGTGACTGGCAGAACGGGTGTTGTATGTGGAGGATAAGGGCTGCAGTGGATATCTCAGATAGGGGAGAGTGAGGCCTATAAATATGCATAGACCAGTGGGTCTTGCAATTGGTATACAGAAATGACCAGTTTACAGAAGAGTATAGAGTGCGGTGATGTGTCCTATAAGGAGCATTGGTGGCAAATCTGATGGCTGAATGGTAAAGAACATCTAGCCGCTCGAGAGCACCTTTAACTGCCGATCTATAAATTCTCCGTAATCTAGCATGGGTAGGATGGTCATCTGAATCAGGGTTAATTTGGCAGCTGGGGTGAAAGAGGAGCGATTACGATAGAGGAAACCAAGTCTAGATTTAACTTTAGCCTGCAGCTTTGATATGTGCTGAGAGAAGGACAGTGTACCGTCTAGCCACACTCCCAAGTACTTGTATGAGGTAACTAAGCTCTAAACCCTCAGAGGTAGTAATCCCACCTGTGGGGAAAGGAGCATTCTTACCAAACCACATGACCTTTGTTTTGGAGGTGTTCAGAACAAGGTTAAGGGTAAAGGACTCTGACCATGAGAAACAAGATTATCTGGTCTGATGAAACCAAGATTGAACTCTTTGGCCTGAATGCCAAGCATCACATCTGGAGGAAACCTGGTACCATCCCTACGGTGAAGCATGGTGGTGCCAGCATCTTGCTGTGTGGATGTTTTTCAGCAGCAGGGACTGGGAGACTAGTTAGGATAGAGGAACGACGAACGGAGCAAAGTACATAGAGATCCTCGATGAAAACCTGTTCCAGAGCGCTCAGGATCTCAGACTGGGGCGAAGGTTTACCTTCCAACAGGACAACGACCCTAAGCACACAGCCAACGCAGGAGTGGCTTCGGGACAAGTCTCTGAATGTCCTTGAGTGGTCCAGCCAGAGCCCAGACTTGAACCCGATCGAACATCTCTGGACAGACCTGAAAATAGCTGTGCAGCAACGCTCCCCATCCAACCAGACAGAGCTTGAGAGGATCTGTAGAGAAGAATGTGAGAAACTCCACAGATATAGGTGTGCCAAGCTTGTAGCGTCATGTCCAAAAATACTTGAGGCTGTAATCGCTGCCAAAGCTGCTTCAACAATGTACTGAGTAAAGGGTCTGACTGGGGGTAAACTACCTGCCCTCCAGGACACCTACACCACCCGATGTCACAGGAAGGCCAAAAAGATCCTCAAGGACAACAACCACCCGAGCCACTGCCTGTTCACCCCGCTATCATCCAGAAGGCGAGGTCAGTACAGGTGCATCAAAGCTGGGACCAAGAGACTGAAAAACAGCTTCTACCTCAAGGCCATCAGACTGTTAAACGGCCATCACTAACATTGAGTGGCTGCTGCCAACATACTGACTTAAATCTCTAGCCACTTTAAAAATAGGAATTGGATGTAACAAATGTATCACTAGCTACTTGAAACAATTTTGTATATAATGTTTACATATCCGACATTACTCATATCAAATGTATACACTGTACTCTAAACCATCTACTGAATCTTGCCTATGCCGTTCGGCCATCGACTCAAATCTCTAGCCACTTTAATAATTATAATTGGATGAAATAAATGTATCACTAGCCACTTTAAATGATGCCATTTATATAATGTGTACATATCCTACATTACTCATCTCATATGTATATACTGTACTCCATACCATCTACTGCATCTTGCCTACGCCGGTCAGCCATCGCTCATCCATATACTTATATGTACATACTCATTCATTCCTTTACTCTTGTGTGTATAAGGTAGTTGTGAATTTGTTAGATTACTTGTTAGATACTACTGCATGGTTGGAACTAGAAGCACAAGCATTTCGCTACACTCGCATTAACATCTGCTAACCATGTGTATGTGACAAATAAAATTTGATTTGAATACTTGTGTAAATTTGCAAACATTTCTAAAAACCTGTTTTTGCTTTGTCATTATGGGGTATTGTGTGTAGATTGATGAGGGGAAAAAATGTTATCCATTTTAGAATAAGGCTGTAATGTAAAAAATGTGGAAAAAGTATTGGAGTCTGTATTTTCCAAATGCACTGTATGTCCCACTGAGAAGGGGGAATGTGCCACTGAGAAGGGGGAATGTGCCACTGAGAAGGGGGAATGTGCAAATGTGAGATTTTTTTATATAACCTTTATTTAACTAGGCAAATGCATTTACGTTTGAAACTAATAAAAGTACAGTAGACCGAGAGAAAAGACCTTTCACCTCACTCAACTCCTTCTCCCTCTTTACCTCCTTCATCTCCTTCAACTCCTTCTCCCCCTTTACATCCTTCTCCTTCAACTCCTTCTCCCCCTTTACCTCCTTCAACTCCTTTTCCTCCTTCTCCTCTTTCACCTCATCTGTTGGTACTGCTGGTATCCATTCTTGCCTTCTCTTCTCTGTGTTATTAATGTGAAAAGACATCCTCCCCCAGGCACCAATCAATCTCTATGTCCACTACCCATAAACGCAGGTTTTATGTTCAAGTAGGCACGATCGTGTTGATTCTTTAACACACAGGGACACATGCTAAAAGTGAACGCAACGTTATCCAAAATTCCCTTGATATATACAGTTGAAGTCAGAAGTTTACATACACTTAGGTTGGAGTCATTAAAACTTGTTTTTCAACCACTCCACACATTTCTTGTTAACAAACTATAGTTTCCAACAATTGTTTCCAGACAGATTATTTAATTTATAATTCACTGTATTACAATTCCAGTGGGTCAGAAGTTTACATACACTGAGTTGACTGTGCCTTTAAACAGCTTGGAAAATTCCAGAAAATTATATCATGGCTTAAGAAGCTTCTGATAGGCTAATTGACATCATTTGAGTCAATTGGAGGTGTACCTATGGATGTATTTCAAGGCCTACCTTCAAACAGTCCCTCTTTGCTTGAGATCATGGGAAAATCAAAAGAAATCAGCCACGATCTAAGAAAAAAATTGTAGACCTCCACAAGTCTGGTTCATCCTTGGGAGCAATTTCCAAACGCCTGAAGGTACCACATTCATCTGTACAAACAATAGTACGCAAGTATAAACACCATGGGACCACGCAGCCGTCATACCGCTCAGGAAGGAGACGCGTTCTGTCTCCTAGAGATGAACGTACTTTGGTGTGAAAAGTGCAAATCAATCCCAGAACAACAGCAAAGGACCTTGTGAAGATGCTAGAGGAAACAGGTACAAAAGTATATATATCTATATTGACATAACCTGAAAAGCCGCTCAGCAAGGAAGAAGCCACTGCTCCAAAACCGTTGTAAAAAAGCCAGACTACGGTTTGCAACTGCACATGGGGACAAAGATCGTACTTTTTGGAGAAATGTCCTCTGGTCTGATGAAACAAAAAAAGTTGGAGGATGTTATGTTTGGAGAAAAAAGGGGGAGGCTTTAAAGCTGAAGAACACCATCCCAACCGTGAAGCACAGGGGTGGCAGCATCATGTTGTGGGGGTGCTTTACTGCAGGAGGGACTGGTGCACTTCACAAAATAGATGGCATCATGAGGAAGGAAAATTATGATGATATATTGACGCAACATCTCAAGACATCAGTCAGGAAGTTAAAGCTTGGTCGCAAATGGGTCTTCCAAATGGACAATGACCCCAAGCATGCTTCCAAAGTTGTGGAAAATGGCTTAAGGACAACAAAGTCAAGGTATTGGAGTAGCCATCACAAAGCTATCACTATTATTCTGACATTTCACATTCTTAAAATAAAGTTGTGATCCTAACTGACCTAAGACAGCGAATTGTTACTAGGATTAAACGTCAGGAATTGCGAGTTTAAATGTATTTGGCTAAGGTGTATGTAAACTTTCGACTTCAACTGTACATACTGTCATTTCTGTAAGACTCGAGACATGAAGATATGAATAATTAGAGACAGATGAATCTTTATAGGTTGATAGAATGATTGAAAGACAGGGGAGAGAGACAGGGAGAGACAGAGAGACACGGAGTGAAAGAGACAGGGAGAGACAGAGTGATAGAGATTGGGAGACACGGAGTGAAAGAGACAGGGAGAGACACAGAGACAGAGAGACACAGAGTGATAGAGACACAGAGACACAGAGTGATAGAGACAGGGAGACACGGAGTGTACGAGACAGGGAGAGACACAGAGACAGCGAGACACAGAGAGATAGAGACACAGAGACACAGAGTGATAGAGACAGGGAGAGACAGAGTGAAAGAGACAGGGAGAGACAGTGAGAGACAACTTCTTACTTAAAATGATAGCCTACCAAGAGGCAAAAGGCCTCCTGCTGGGATTAAAAATAAAAATGTAGGACAACAACATGGTAGCAAAACATAGCAACAGCAGAACATGGTACAAACATTGTTAGGCACAGACGAAAGAGAGAGAGAGAGAGAGAGAGAGACTATAAATAGATGAAATCATCAAAATGTGTCAGTATCTACAACCCATCTTCCCTGGGTGGAGGAAACGATAAGAGGCAGTGGGGGAGAGAGGTCTAGCCCTGCTGGGGGAGAGAGGTCTAGCCCTGCTGGGGGAGAGAGGTCCAGCACTGCTGGGGGAGAGAGGTCCAATACTGTTTGGGAGAGAGGTGGAGGGGTATTTTGTGGGGCAGGACACTCTCAGATGGTGACACGGCATTTCAGCTCTGCATGTCAAATATAAATTGCTTTGACCTTCTTCCTCTTGTATTCATTGCTCTGTGCAGGTAGGAGATATTTTTTTCTTTCTGCAGACAGCCCAAAGTACTGAGGCCTGCAGATCTCTGCCTATTTATATACAAGGGAAGTGGGAAAAGAATATTCCACTCTCAATACGTTCAAAAAAGACACATGAATAGAAAATGAAACGCTGCTGGGGGAGAGAGGTCCAGTGCTGCTGGGGGAGAGAGGTCCAGTGCTGCTGGGGGAGAGAGGTCCAGTGCTGCTGGGGGAGAGAAGTCCAGCGCTGCTGGGGGGGAGAGGTCCAGCACTGCTCNGCACTGCTCAGGGGGAGAGGTCCAGCGCTGCTCGGGGGGAGAGGTCCAGCGCTGCTCGGGGGGAGAGGTCCAGCGCTGCTCGGGGGGAGAGGTCCAGCGCTGCTCGGGAAGAGAGATCCAGCGCTGCTTGGGGAGAGGTCCAGCGCTGCTCAGGGGGAAATGTCCAGCGCTGCTCGGGGGGAGAGGTCCAGCCCTGCTCAGGGGAGAGGTCCAGCGCTGCTCGGGGGGAAATGTCCAGTACTGCTGGGGAGAGAGGTCCAGTACTGAAATACATACCCATCATAGAAACTCAGCGACGATTTAGGAGAAGTTGAGCACAGAGAGGAGGGGCTACATACAACCTTCACCCTTATCAGGTTTTATCCCAGTGGAGATATGGGGGGTGGGAGGGGTGGAGGGAGATCTATAATCTGAGCATCATGTTGGGGTGTCCCTTGTGGATGATCTGAGTGTCATGTTGGGCTGTCCCCTGTAGATGGGGGCTAGGGTAAGAGAGACAGCTCTCTGCTGCTCAGTGAGGGGAGAAGGGATGTGTGTGTGTCACCCTGTGTGTGTGTGTGTGTGTGTGGTGGAGGCCCAGAGGATGACAGTTATAGATGAGCGTCTCAGCGTGTGGTCTCAGGCAGGCAGTGAGCTGTAGCCAATGCAGCAGACCCACCCTCTGAGCTGAGTGGCACATTAAATCTACCTTCCCTTCCCCACCAGCCCCACAGCCTCCAGACAAAAGAACACTTTGCTAAGGTCCCACTGAAACTTAGCTGTGTCCCCTTGAAGAGTGGACTACGTTTTCATTTGAATCAGTTTCAGTTGCATGGATAAATCGATTCTGCGGGTAAAATAGAAGAGGAAGGTGAAGCTTCAAGGAATGTAGTAAAGATTTCACTTTTCCCTCTCTGTGTTTCATCTCCAAAAAATGTAAATGTACACTTTAATCACTGCACTCTATACTCCTCTGTAAACTGGTCATCTCTGTCTACCCAGTGGTTATACTTATTTATAAAACCCTCTTAAAGGTTAAATTTAGCTGACGCTCTTATCCAGAGCGACTTAGGGTTAGTGCATTCATCTTACGATAGCTAGGTGGGACAACCACATATCACAGGCATAGTCAGTACACTTTAACTCAATAAAGTAGCTACAGTGGGGCAAAAAAGTATTTAGTCAGCCACCAATTGTGCAAGTTCTCTCACTTAAAAAGATGAGAGAGGCCTGTAATTTTCATCATAGGTACACTTCAACTATATCAGACAAAATTAGGAAAAAAAATCCAGAAAATCACATTGTAGGATTTTTTATGAATTTATTTGCAAATTATGGTGGAAAATAAGTATTTGGTCACATACAAACAAGCAAGATTTCTGGCTCTCACAGACCTGTAACTTCTTCTTTAAGAGGCTCCTCTGTCCTCCACTCGTTACCTGTATTAATGGCACCTGTTTGAACTTGTTATCAGTATAAAAGACACCTGTCCACAACCTCAAACAGTCACACTCCAAACTCCACTATGGCCAAGACCAAAGAGCTGTCAAAGGACACCAGAAACAAAATTGTAGACCTTCACCAGGTTGGGAAGACTGAATCTGCAATAGGTAAGCAGCTTGGTTTGAAGAAATCAACTGTGGGAGCAATTATTAGGAAATGGAAGACATACAAGACCACTGATAATCTTCCTCGATCTGGGGCTCCACGCAAGATCTCACCCCGTGGGGTCAAAATGATCACAAGAACGATGAGCAAAAATCCCAGAACCACACGGGGGGACCTAGTGAATGACCTGCAGAGAGTTGGGACCAAAGTAACAAAGCCTACCATCAGTAACACACTACGCCGCCAGGGACTCAAATCCTGCAGTGCCAGACGTGTCCCCCTGCTTAAGCCAGTACATGTTCAGGCCCGTCTGAAGTTTGCTAGAGAGCATTTGGATGATCCAGATGAGGATTGGGAGAATGTCATATGGTCAGATGAAACCAAAATAGAACTTTTTGGTAAAAACTCAACTCGTCGTGTTTGGAGGACAAAGAATGCTGAGTTGCATCCAAAGAACACCATACCTACTGTGAAGCATGGGGGTGGAAACATCATGCTTTGGGGCTGTTTTTCTGCAAAGGGACCAGGACGACTGATCCGTGTAAAGGAAAGAATGAATGGGGCCATGTATCGTGAGATTTTGAGTGAAAACCTCCTTCCATCAGCAAGGGCATTGAAGATGAAACGTGGCTGGGTCTTTCAGCATGACAATGATCCCAAACACACCGCCCGGGCAACGAAGGAGTGGCTTCNGAGGGTTTCAGGTGCTTTTGGAAGATGGGCAGGGACTCTGCTGTTCTAGCTTCAGGGGAAAGCTGGTTCCACCATTGGGGTGCCAGGACAGAGAAGTTCTATGGGAGGGCTGAGCGGGAGCAGCCCTCCCGTAGCGGTGGGAGGACCAAGAGACCAGAGGTGGCGGAACGGAGTGCTCGGTTTGGGGTGTAGGGTTTGAGCACAGCCTGAAGGCAGGGAGGAGCAGTTTCTCCTGCTGCTCCGTAAGCAATCCCCATGGTCTTGTAGTGGATGCAATGTTTGATTGGAGTGTACAGAGGAGCGGGATGACATGGGAGAACTTGGGAAGGTTGAACATCAGACGGGCTGCAGCATTCTGGATAAGTTGCAAGGGTTTGATGGCAAATGGGGGGAGCTCAGCCAACAGCGAGATGCAGTAGTCCAAACGGGACATGACAAGTGCCTGGATTAGGACCCGCGCCGCTTCCTGTGTGAGGTAGGGTCGTACTCTATGGATGTTGTAGAGCATGAACCTGCAGGAGCGAGTCACTGCTTTGATGTTTGCAGAGAACGACAGGATGTTGTCCAGGGTAACGCCAAGTTCTTTGTACTCTGGGAGGGCGACACTGTGGAGTTGTCAACCGTGATGGAGAGGTCTTTGAGTGAGCAGGCCTTCCCTGGGAGGAAGAGCAGCTCCGTCTTGTCGAGGTTGAGCTTGAGGTGGTGGGCCGACATCCAAGTTGAGATATCTGCCAGGCACGCAGAGATGTGTGTCGCCATCTTGGTCTCAGAAGGGGGGAAGGAGAAAAGTAGTTGCGTGTCGTCCGCATAGCAATGGTAGGAGAGACCATGTGAGCATATGATGGAGGTGAGTGACTTGGTGTATAGAGAGAAGAGGAGAGGGCCTAGAATAGGAGCCCTAGGGAACACCAGTAGTGAGAGTATGTGGTGCAGACACAGATCCTCTCCACGTCACCTGGTAGGAGTGACCTGTTAGGTAGGATGCAATCTAAAAGTGTGCAGAGCCTGAGACGCCCAGCCCTGAGAGGGTGGAGAGGAGGATCTGATAGAGCCTGAGAAGCTCAGCCCTGAGAGGGTGGAGAGGAGGATCTGATAGAGCGTGAGACGCCCAGCCCTGGGAGGGTGGAGAGGAGGATCTGATGGTTCAGGATGTTAGGAGGATGTGAACAGAGGAGAGAGAGTCAGCTTTGGCAGTGTGGAGAGCCTCTATGACACAGAGGAGAGTAGTCTTGGTTGAGTGACCCGTCTTGGCACCTGATACTCCCTGCATGTCTCGGCACACCTGAGCATTCGACACCATCTGTTACAAAGATTTCCTCCTCCCTTTATATCTTGTCTAATAACACTCGCATATTACCTTTCTGGTATGTTCAGAAGACAAAGCAGCACTCTTATCTTACAATGAACAAAAATATAAACTCAACATATAAAGTGTTGGTCCCATGAGTTGAAATAAAAGATCCCAGAAATGTTCCATATGCACAAAAAGCTTATTTGTCTCAAATTGTGTGCACAAATGTATTTATATCCCTGCTAGTGAGCATTTCTCCTTTGCCAAGATGATCCATCGACCTGACAGGTGTGGCATATCAAGAAGATGATTAAACAGCATGATCATTACACAGGTGCACCTTGTGCTGGGGACAATAAAAGGCCACTATAAATATAAAGTTTTATCACACAACACAATTCTTCAGATGGTCTCAAGTTTTGAGGGAGTGTGCAGTTGGCATGCTGACTGAAGGAATGTCCACCAGAGCTGTTGCCAGAGAATTTAATCTCAATTTCTCTACCATAAACTGCCTCCAACGTAATTTTAGAGAATTTGTCAGTATGACCAACTGGCCTCACAACCGCAGACTACGTGTAACCACGCCAGCTCAGGACCTCTACATCTGGCTTCTTCACCTGTGGGATCGTCTGAGGGGGGTTGCTGAGGAATGGTGGCTGCACCCCTGCCCAGTCATGTGAAATCGATAGATTAGGACTTAATTTATTTATTTAAGTTGACTGATTTACTGATATGAACTGTAACTCAGTAAAATCTTTGAAATAGTTGCATGTTGCGTTTATATATTTTTGTCCTGTAAATGATCAGCTTTCATGAAATAATCGCAGTCCCACTGTCCCAGTCTGTAATGTTGAAAACCTGTGCTGTGATTCAGTAGCTTTTCATGACGACTAAGCTCGTTGTATATCCTGTGATGAAACCGGAGGAGAATATGCTGTTTCAGGAGATCTGCCGCTGTTTGTAGCCGGGGTCCTGGCACGCCGTCGCCTTGACGACAGACCGGTCGTCGCCATAGGAGACGCGCGAAAGCGGCGAGATGGGACGCAGGGCGCTCCAGGTGAGTGAAAGTCGCTGAGACGCAGGCTGGTGCGTTAGGCCTCTGGGGTGCTCCCACGCCCCTCCCACAACCATCCCTCTTTACAAGGACAGAGCAAGGTCGTTGGAAACTGGGTGCTGGGGAGGTTTAAAGGGGAAGGAGAGGAGAGCTGTGGCTGGGCTCGGCACTACTGATTAATGAGAAGGTTGTCTGGCCAGTGAAGCAGGTGTGGGATTGCAGAGAGGGGAAAGAGGCCATGGAGGAGATGGGATTAGAGTAATAAGGTCTTGGAGAACATGTCAAACTGTTCTCTGAGTATGAATTCAGGTGGGTCTTCGCACTTCAGCAAACACATTTATCTCCATTTAGTCCTTTTGGAAGTTTTTATAGTAAGACCTTGTCATGTTCTCAGAGTATATGTGCATGTGCCATTTCATTTTAATGCCGATTTAGTCATTTGTAAACCTGTAGCTAGTACAACGCTGTTCACTATTCAACTGTCAGGCTCATGTGCAAACATATTCAGTTGAAGAAAATTGGATATATGAGTCACACCTACTCAATCTGTCAACTACGGAAAAATTGTTAAAAGCGGATAAATATTCAATCAACCTCAGACAGATATCACTGGAATGTGGGCAGACATCAGCAGACATGAAAAATAATAACATTTGCCCTCTTTATGCAACTTTGGTTCTCCCTTTACTCTGGTAAAACCAGAGGGGTTATCTGAGTAGGATAAGAGCTCTCAGATAGGAAAAGAGGGGACAAAGTCAACGTGGAGGACTCTTGGCTGCCCACGCCAGCCCTCCTGGGGCCGAGCGTGAGGCCAGTGGCCTTCCTCAGCCGGCTGCTAATGCACATGGACACATCACACCTCAGCCATGGAGCTGCTTTTAGGTATTAACCTACATGTATTATTCATTACCTTCACAGGGAGAGGGCGTGAAAAAGGTCACGGCACAGTCAACTTCAGCTCCGTCGTCCCGGCCTGACGATTCAGACTAGTCCGCATCGATGATGGTCCCTAATCGACTTCCAGTGGAGGGTGACGGGGAGCCAGGAGAGTGGAGGGTAGGGGGAAGTCCAAGGGAGTCAAGACAATTATGGTGGACCATACTTTATGGTTGGATCAGGAGAATCGTATTGGGGTCAGAGCTGGGTTCAAATGAGTATTTTCTAAATTCACAGCCCAAAACGAGTACTTTTATTTGAGTATTTGAATGGTTATTTGTAAAAAACAAATAGTCTACCAAATTTGAGAGTATTTTCAAACACTGTTTTCAAATTACTGGGTTAAATGCATGGGAGTGTATTTGAGTCAGTGTATTTGAGTATTTTCTAAATACTTTCCAAGTGTATCACCAAATGCATTTGAAACATTTTAACATTTTAAAATGTTCAACTTCATATTCATCAACTCCAGCACCACCCCAACATCAACATATGTGAAAATTGCACATTTCAATGTTTTGTAGTAAAAAAGATAGAGGAAGATAAGTGATTCCAATGACATCATCGGTGTGCATCGTGTGATTTTAACAATTTTATGAGTAGGCATTTTGTTACTAATTGGTTGATGATGTCGATGCTGTGGTGGTGCTGGAGACAATGAATATGAAATTGAACATTTTTTAAATGTTCCTTTAATGTTTATTTTATCTCTTAGTGAATTCCCTAATTCTTAATACATTTGTGTTTACATCATTAAGCCTTTATGAATGTTTATCCTCTTAAAAGTTGATTTGGAACCTAACCCTACTAAAGAAGGCCACGTCTGATGCGTCTGTCCACAAGACATTTGAGCGGAAGTGTCTGGGAACGAGATTAGGTGTAATGTGACTAACATGACTTCTCTTTAGAGCGTATGCCATCCTTCAGCACAACACCCTTTATAAAGCACATGTTTATGTCACATTTGATATTGGGGATTATGTCACACAGTTATGCCACATGACATAAGGTTATAGACGCTTGGTAACAAATTGATGTAGTGCATGTGAAGGCGTTATGAAGACTTCATGAAGCCTTTATAATATTAAACTAGTTTTCAAATAAAATATATCTAGAATACTTACTTCGATTGTATGTGGAAGTAATTGAGATACTGTATTTGAAATAGTATTTGAACCCAGGTCTAATTGGGGTGTGTTGGGTTCAATGCCAATTTCCCTCAATGCTTTTCAATGAGAAAAGAGTGGAATTGACATTGGAATTTCAGTTTACTTCCTGAATTGACTGAATTTAAATGGAATTGACCACAACCCTGCTATCTAGTGAATGAAAGCTAAAGCCTTTGTTGGATACAGTACTCAGGCTGCTTTGCCCATGACTTTCTATGACAGCAATGTCCTGTGGTCTCTCACTTTTCTCGAAAGTGCTTTTTTCTAAATTGCTTCAAGGTTTTTGTTATACACAGTAGCCGTTGGTCACTGAACAGAATTGGCCACTGATTACTGTCAAGAGTATGTCAGGTCTGTGGAAGTGGCCCCCGTTGAAAGATGAGAGCATCTGGAAGTGTTGGCGTCGTCCTTGCCTCAGGCTGCAGGACTATTCTTCCCCATTCCTTTGTTTCACTCAACTTTGAGGGCTGACAATTGTAGGGGATAGGATACAAGCTGAACATGAAGGTCTGTTCTAAATGAACTAGCCATGAAAGTTTTGAGAATTACAGTAGAGGAATGTGAAAGTGTGGGGATGATTTGTGTGTGTGTGTGTGTGCAAATGCATGTGCCTCTGAAACAGGAAGGAACACAGCATCAGAGTCAATGCATGACGACCTAAAAATTGGCCTCTGTCTGTCTGTATAGCCCATAGTTTTTAGAAAAGTGTATTGAAAATATTGTTGATCTCTTGGGCCGTTATACCTGGCTTAAATCAAATCAAATTGTATAAGTCACATGTGCCGAATACAACAGGTGTAGACTTACAGTGAAATGCTTACTTATGAGCCCCTAACCAACAATGCAGTTACAAAAATAATATGGATAAGAATAAGAAATAAAAGTAACAAGTAATTAAAGAGCAGCAATAAAATAACAATAGTGAGACTATATACAGGGGGGTACCGGTACAGAGTCAATGTGCGGGGGCACAGGTTAGTCGAGGTAATTTGTAAATTTTGTAGATAATAAACAGCGAGTAGCAGCAGTGTAAAAATTTAAATAGCGGGTGGCCATTTGATTAAACGTTTTATGGTTTAGGGGTAGGAGTTTTAAGGAGCTTTTTGGTCCCAGACTTGGCGCTTCGTTACGACTTGGCGCTCCGTTACCGCTTGCCATGCGGTAGCAGAGAGAACAGTCTATGACTTGGGTGACTGGAGTCTTTGACACATTTTTGGACCATCGTCTGACACCGCATAGTGCATAGGTCCTGGATGTCAGGGAGCTTGGCCCCAGTGATGTACTGGGCTGTACGCACTAGCCTCTGTAGCGCCTTACGGTCAGATGCCGAGCAGTTGCCATACCAGGCAGTGATGCAACCGGTCAGGGTGATCTCGATGTTGCAGCTGTATAACTTTTTGAGGATCTGGGGACCCATGACAAATCTTTTCAGTCTTCTGAGGGGTAATAGGTTTTGTCGTGCCCTCTTCACGACTGTCTTGGTGTGCTTGGACCATATTAGTTTGTTGGTGATGTGGACACCAAGGAACTTGAAGCTCTCAACCTGCTCCACTACAGTCCCGTCAATGAGAATGGGGGTGTGTTCGGTCCTCTTTTTCCTGTATTCCACAATCATCTCCTTTGTCTTGATCACGTTGAGGGAGAAGTTGTTGAACAGGGAGTAGAAAAGGGGACTGAGCACGCACCCCTGAGGGGCCCCTGTGTTGAGGATCAGCGTGGCGGATGTGTTGTTACCTACCCTTACCACCATCAGGAAGTCCAGGATCCAGTTGCAGAGTGAGGTGTTTAGTCCCAGGGTTCTTAGCTTATTGATGAGCTTTGAGGGCAATCTGGTGTTGAACGCTGAGCTGTAGTCAATGAATAGCATTCTCACATAGGTGTTCCTTTCATCCAGGTGGGAAAGGGCAGTGTGGAGTGCAATAGAGATTGTATCATCTGTGGATCTGTTTGGGCGGTTTTGGAGAGCCTGGCATGCCCAAAGTAAAATGCCTCCCACTCAGGCCCAGAAAATAGGATATGCACGTATTTAGTACCATTGGATAGGAAACACTCTGAAGTTGTCTGTGAGTATAACAGAACGGATATGGCAGGCAAAAACCCGAGGAATTTCTGTCCTGGAAAAAGTGATTTTGACACATTGCCTCTTTTTGAACCCCTGCCTTATGAAAATGCCCATATAAGGGAGTATGAATGCAGTACCTATTGCTTCCTCTGGATGTCAACAGTCTCGAGACACTGTTTTGATTCTATTTAGTTGCTTTAGATGGCAATAGAAGAAGAATTA
This sequence comes from Hucho hucho, assembly GCA_003317085.1. Classification (NCBI taxonomy): domain Eukaryota; kingdom Metazoa; phylum Chordata; class Actinopteri; order Salmoniformes; family Salmonidae; genus Hucho; species Hucho hucho. The sequence continues at coordinate 628,435 of QNTS01000555.1, read as the reverse complement.
GGAAGGTGTCACACAGAAGTCAAAAGAAGAGAATGCGCGTTCCCGGCTTACGCGCGCTGTGGTTTTTTCCTTTCCTATCGCCCAGTTTATATTCCGGTTGAAATATTATACTGAATATACATTAAAGTGTTCCTAAGGATACATTATCAATGATGTTTGATTGTTCTTGGACAAGTTTATAGGTATAGTTTGAACGAGTTCTCTTCACGTTTCAATGGGCGAGTGGACGCTGTATTTTCTTATCATAACGCACCAACCAAACGGAGATTTATGGATATAATACATGACTTTTTCTAACAAAAGAACCATGGATTGTCTTTGTTGGACACTTGGGAAGCCCTCAGCAGAAGTTCATCAAAAGGTAATTGATTTGTTTTCGCTGTGAAATGTGTTTTGTGTGAACCGTGATGGCTTATGAATTTATGGTAATGGAAAAAATATTGGAGGTGCTACCCTCAAACAATCAAATGTAGTGCTTTCGCCGTAAAGCCTTTTTGAAATCTGATAACGCTGTGATATTGCCAAGAAGCAGAGCTTTTGATGACTATGCAACACTTGTATATTGATGAATGTTTAATAATTCAACTTTTGGATTTTGAATTTGGCGCCTTGCATTTCACCGGGTAGTGTCGGGAGCGGGGCACTAGCGCCCCAGCGCTCCTTAATTATGCTTAAGAGGATAAGACAGATCGTTACTTAAGGCAAAACTGAAAGTAGGGTGGTTGGTCGCCAGCGCCCCACCGCTCCTTATTAATAATAGGAGAACTGACTGTCAGACACCCCATGCATGGATCAAGGCAGGATGTTTCCCTATTAATAATATTAGAACCGACTGTCAGACACCCCATGCATGGATCAAGGCAGGATGTTTCCCTATTAATAATAGGAGAACTGACTGTCAGACACCCCATGAATGGATCAAGGCAGGATGTTTCACTATTAATAATAGGAGAACTCTGACAGTCTGTGGGGTACGTACCTAGTTCCGTCCTACAAAGGGATAATTATTATCCTCTTGGCTGACAGTCTGTGGGGTACGTACCTAGTTCCGTCCTACAAAGGGATAATTATTATCCTCTTGGCTGACAGTCTGTGGGGTACGTACCTAGTTCCGTCCTACAAACCCTATTAATAATAGGAGAACCGACTGTCAGACACCCCATGCATGGATCAAGGCAGGATGTTTCCCTATTAATAATAGGAGAACTGACTGTCAGACTTTTTTTCACCTTTATTTAACCAGGTAGGCAAGTTGAGAACAAGTTCTCATTTACAACTGCGACCTGGCCAAGATAAAGCAAAGCAGTTCGACACATACAACAACACAGAGTTACACATGGAGTAAAACAAACATACAGTCAATAATACAGTAGAAAAAAACATATCTATATACAAGAGAGCAAATGAGGTAAGATAAGGAAGGTAAAGGCAATAAATAGGCCATGGTTGAAAAGTAATTACAATATAGCATTTAAACACTGGAATGGTAGATGTGCAGTAGAAGAATGTGCAATGTAGAAAAACTGGGGTGCAAAGGAACAAGATAAATAAATAAATACAGTAGGGGATGAGGTAGTTGGTTGGGCTATTTACAGATGGGCTATATACAGGTGCAGTGGTCTGTGAGCTGCTCTGACAGCTGGTGCTTAAAGCTGGTGAGGGGGATAAGTGTCTCCAATTTCAGAGATTTTTTAGTTCGTTCCAGTCATTGGCAGCAGAGAACTGGAAAGAAAGTCGGCCAAAGGAGGAATTGGCTTTGGGGGTGACCAGTGAGATATACCTGCTGGAGCGCGTGCTACGGGTTGGTGCTGCTATGGTGACCAGCGAGCTGAGATAAGGCGGGACTTTACCTAGCAGGGACTTGTAGATGACCTGGAGCCAGTGGGTATGGCGATGAGTGTGAAGCGAGGGCCAGCCAACGAGAGCGTACAGGTCGCAGTGGTGGGTGGTATATGGGGCTTTGGTGACAAAACGGATGGCACTGTGATAGACTGCATCCAATTTGTTGAGTAGAGTATTGGAGGCTATTTTGTAAATGACATCACCGAAGTCGAGGATCGGTATGGATCGGTATGCATGGATCAAGGCAGGATGTTTCCCTATTCATAATAGGAGAACCGACTGTCAGACACCCCATGCATGGATCAAGGCAGGATGTTTCCCTATTAATAATAGGAGAACTGACTGTCAGACACCCCATGCATGGATCAAGGCAGGATGTTTCCCTATTACATCAGTAAAGCAGCGGTAGCAGCCAGTCTCCCAAATCACAAAACCTCTCAGAATAGCAGTAGTGCAGATTCAGGACCAGTTTTGCCTTTGGATCAAAATGAATAAGATTATATTGACAGTCAGGGAGACCTAGATCAGAACTCCTACTCTGAGACATTGGACCCTGGGGCAGTTTGACAGGGAGCAAAGCTGTCCACTGGCCTGCAGATCAGAGAAGCACCACTCTGGGTTCTATAACAGATCACCTTCAAATGAAAAGTGATTCCTCTGTCACCCGACACATAAATGTCCCTATTTAATGCTGGCTACTGCCACTCAGCGTTTGGGCTCTTTACCAGCCTCTAAAACTGTCAAAGACACACTAAGAGACAGATATGAGAGATGGACTGCGGCTGCCCTCATACAAGGTTAAAGACAGAACGATGCCCAAATGGGTATGGAGGCATAGCACAGCACTTGTACCAAAACCATTAGATCAAAGTGGATGGTTCACTGACATAATATCTAATGTCTTGTTACTATGAAAAGCGGAAAAAGGTTTTGACTTACCTGTAACCCTTTTAAACAGAGACAGTAAGTGCATGCCCCCCCCCCCCACACACACACTTGTTTACTGTGCTCTTTAGTACAATAAAACTGCAATCAAATTAAAATCATGGTAACCTCTTTTTTTTACATCCTGGTAAGTACTAGGTGTTACCTATCTAAAATGGTAACTATTTGTAGTCCAAAAGTTACGCAAAAAAAACCTATCTTAGTAAGTACTTACGCGGGATGTTGGTTTTATGTTACTTACCAAATAAGACATATCTAAGTTGTAGGAAATTACTCATTATTATTCGATCATATTATTGCCAGCTTCATATTCGATTATTACAGCATTGGCACAGCCATAACTACATGGTAACAACACATATTTTTCTTCAACTATTTTCAGAGTACTTACTTAGTTTCTTGTTAATACTTGCCTTTTGGACTAGAAATAGTTACGCTTAAGTACCTTTTATTAAGAAATATTTACCTAGAAAATATATTGTCCTTACCAGGCTGTAAAACAAAGGATTACAAAAAGACTGTTGGAAAACTTCATTGACTCTTCTGTGAAGACTACACTTCTAACCACATTGACTCTTTTTACGGGCTCCTAACCTTACGGACTCCTATTTTGTTAGTTTTTTTTTTCGCATTTTGTACATAATGTTGCTGCTACTGTACCGTCCCTTATGACCAAAAAGAGCATCTGGACATCAGAACAGCAATTACTCACCTCGAACTGGATGCAGATTTTTTCTTCATCTAATGAGTCCGACGCAAAGGATATACTGCTTTTTCAAGACAAGGCCCAAATCCCCGTCATCAGTGTGAAGAAAAGACGTAGGAAAAGGAAGAGGAGGGCAGGGTGCCTTGTAAGATTTGCAGACGAGTAGGTACACCACCTTTACCCTACGTATTATTGGCCAACGTGCAATCATTGGAAAACAAACTGGATGATATACGATTAAGACTATCCTACCAACGGGATGTTAAAAACGGTAATATCTTATGTTTCATCGAGACGTGGCTGAACGACGTCACGGATAATATAGAGCTGGCTTGCTTCTCCGTGCATCGGCAGGACAGAGCAGCTACATCTGGTAAGACGAGGGGCATGGGTGTGTGTCTATTTGTCAATAACTGCTGGTGCACGTTGTCTAATATTAAGGTAGTCTCGAGGTATTTCTCGCCTGAGGTAGAATACCTCATGATAAGTTGGAGACCACACTATCTACCAAGAGAGTTCTCATCTATATTATTCACAGCTGTCTATTTACCACCACAAACCAATGCTGGCACTAAGACAGCACTCAACGAGCTGTATAAGGCCATAAGCAAACAAGAAAATGCTAATCCAGAAGCGCTGCTCCTAGTGGCCGGGGACTTTAATGCAGGCAAACTGAAATCCGTTTTACCTCATTTCTACCAAAATGTCACATGTGCAGCAGAGGGAAAAAACACTCAAGACCACATTTACTCCACATACAGAGACGCATACAAAGCTCTCCCTCGCCCTCCATTTGGCAAATCTGACCATAATTATATCCTCCTGATTCCTGCTTACAATCCAAACTAAAGCAGGAAGTACCAGTGACTCAATCAATACGAAAGTGGTGAGATGACAAGAATGCTACGCTACAGGACTGTTTTGCTAGCACAGACTGGAATATGTTCCGGGATTCATCCAATGGCGTTAAAGAGTGTACCATCTCAGTTACCGGCTTCATCAATAAGTGCATCGATGACGTCGTCCCCACATTTTCCATCCAGAAGCCATGGATTACAGGCAACATCCGCACCGAGCTATAGGCTAGAGCTGCGGCTTTCAAGAAGTGGGACACTAATCCTGACGCTAATAAGAAATCCCTCTATGCCCTCAGACGAACCATCAAACAGGCAAAGCATCAATACAGGACTAATATTGAATCCTACCACACCGGCTCTGAAAAATATTACAGACTAACAAAGGGAAACCCAGCCGTGAGCTGCCCAGTCACGCTAGCCTATCAGACGAGAAAAATGGATTCTATGCTCGCTTTGAGGCAAGCAACACTGAAGCATGCATGAGAGCACCAGCTGTTCCGGACGACTGTGTGATCACGCTCTCTGTCGCTGATGTGAGCAAGACCTTTAAAAGGTCAACATTCACAAAGCCGCGGGGCCACACGGATTACCAGGACTTGTACTCAAAGCATGCGTGGACCAACTGGCAAGTGTCTTCACTGACATTTTCAACCTCTCCCTGACCGAGTCTGTGATACCTATGTTTCAAACAGACCACCATGGTCCCTCTGCCCAAGAAAGCGGAGGTAACCTGCCTAAATGATTACCGCCCGTAGCACTCACGTCGGTAGCCATGAAGTGCCATGGCTCATATCAACACCATCATGCCAGAAACCCTAGACCCAATCCAATTTGAAATCCGCCCAAACAGATCCACAGATGATGCAATCGCACTCCACACTGCCCTTTCCCACCTGGACAAAAGGAACACCTATGTGAGAATGTTGTTCATTGACTACAGCTCAGCGTTCAACACCATAGTGCCCACAAAGCTCATCAATAAGCTAAGGACCCTGGAACTAAACACCTCCCTCTGCAACTGGATCCAGGACTTCATGACGGGCCGCCCCCAGGTGTTAAGGGTAGGCAACAACACATCTGCAACGCTGATCTTCAACACTGGGGCCCCCTCAGGGGTGCGTGCTTAGTCGCCTCCTGTACTCCCTGTTCACCCACGACTACGTGGCCAAGCACAACTCCAACACCATCATTAAGTTTGCTGACGACACAACAGTGGTAGGCCTGATCACCGACAACGATGAGACAGCCTATAGGGAGGAGGTCAAAGACCTGGCAGTGTGATGCCAGGACAACAACCTCTCGCTCAATGTGATCAAGACAAGGGAGCTGATTGTGGACTACAGGAAAAGGAGGGCCGAACAGGCCCCCATTAACATCGATGGGGCTGAAGTGGAGCGGGTCGAGAGTTACAAGTTTCTTGGTGTCCACATCACCAACAAACTATTATGGTCCAAACACACCAAGATAGTTGTGAAGAGGGCATGAGAACACCTCAGAAGACTGAAAAGATTTGTCATGGGTCCCCAGATCCTCAAAACATTCTACAGCTGCACCATCGAGAGCATCCTGACTGGTTGCATCACTGCCTGGTATGGCAACTGCTCGGCATCTGACCGTACGGCGCTACAGAGGGTAGTGCGTACAGCCAAGTACATCACTGGGGCCAAGCTCCCTGACATCCAGGACCTCTATACTAGGCGGTGTCAGAGGAAGGTCCAAAAATGTGTCAAAGACTCCTGTCACCCAAGTCATAGACTGTTTTCTCTGCTACCGCATGGCAAGCGGTAACAGAGCGCCAAGTCTTGGACCAAAAAGCTCCTTAACAGCTCCTACCCCTAATCAAATGGCCACCCGTTATTTACATTGACCCCCCCTCCCTTTGTTTTTTACAATTCTGCTACTCACTGTTTATTATCTACGCACTCTACAAATTACCTCGACTAACCTGTACTCCCGCACATTGACTCGGTACCAGTACCACCTGTATATAGCCTCGTTACTGTTATGCCGTTTTCTTGTGTTACTTTTTTATACATATATTTGTTTATTTTTTACTTTAGTTTATTTAGTAAACATTTTCTTAACTCTATTTCTTGAACTGCATTGTTGGTTAAGGGCTTGTAAGTAAGCATTTCACGGTATGGTCTACACCTATTCGGTGCATGTGACAAATACAATTTGATTTGATTTGATTTGAAGACTGTTAGCACTAACTATTCTGTGGTGTAAAAGCAAGATACATTCAGGCATGAGTGAATTCTAATCACATTATTTTGAAGGAAGCAGAGGAAGGAGAAAAATCTATTGGAGTAAATAGACCTCTTTCGTCAATACTGAATAAATACAACATTAACATCCTCAGTGCATTCAGATCCACTTAGCCACAGAGTGTGTGCCCGCTCTGATGCTAAATCTGGTGCGTTGCGTTGGAAACAGCTGTTGTGGTGGTGCGTGGCATCGCTGGGCAAATGTGTTGAGCTGTTTTGTTAGACTTCAGTGCAGCTTTATTGATCCTAATCTGTTGCTGACAAAACTCATGCGTTATGGCTTCGCATCCTCTGCCGTATTGTGGTGCTCTACCCTGCACCTTAGGGACTGCTGCCCTATGTACATAGTCATTGAACACTGATGTTTACATACTATTTATATATATATCTACTGCTGTACAACATCTTTTATTATTTTAACATTTTTGTATTATTTTGTCCTTGTTGTCATTTACTGCATTGATTGACAGGAACTATGAAACATAAGCATTTCACTGCACATGCAAAAACACCTGCTAAACCAATACAATTCTATTAGATTTTTGGATTGACAGCTACCTATCTAACAGAGCACAGAGGGTTTCTTTAACGGAAGCCTCTTTAACATAAACCATGTAGAGTATGGTATACCTCAAGGCAGCTGTCTTGGCCCGTTACAGTTTTCTATTTGTACTAATGACCTACGACTAGCTTTGAATAAAGCCTATGTGTCAGACCCCTTCGCTTACATTTCAGCCTTATTCCAAAATTGATTAAATTAATGTTGTTCCTCATCAATCTACACACCATACCCCATAATGATAAAGCGAAAACAGGTTTTAAAAAAACAGAAATACCTTATTTACATAAATATTCAGACCCTTTACTATGAGACTCAAAATTGAGTTCAGGTGTATCCTGTTTCCATTGATCATCCTTGAGATGTTTCTACAACTTGATTGGAGTCCACCTGTGGTGAATTCAAAATGATTGGACATGATTTAGTAAGGCACACATCTATCTATATAAGGTCCCACAGTTGACAGTGCATGTCAGAAGAAAAACCAAGCCATGAGGTCGAAGGAATTGTCTGTAGAGCTCACAGATCCCCAAGAACACAATGGCCTCCATCATTCTTAAATGGAAGACATTTGGAACCACCAAGACTCTGAACAATCGGGGGAGAAGGGCCTTGATCAGGGGGAGGACCAAGAACCTGATGGTCACTCTGACAGAAATCCAGAGTTCCTCTGTGGAGAAGGGATAACCTTCCAGAAGGACAACCATCTCCACAGCACTGCACCAATCAGGCCTTTATGGTAGAGTGGCCAGACAGAAGCCACTCCTCAGTAAAAGAGTTTGCCAAAAGTCACCTTGAGAAACAAGATTCTCTGGCCTGAATGCCAAGCATTACATCCGGAGAAAACCTGGCAGCATTCCTACGGTGGCAGCATCATGCTGTGGGGATGTTTTTCAGCAGCAGGGACTGGGAGACTAGTCAGGATCGAGGGAAAGATGAACGGAGCAAAGTACAGAGAGATCCTTGAGAGAACCTGTTCCAGAGCGCTCAGGACCTTAGACTGCGAAGGGGCGAAGGTTTACCTTCCAACGGGACAACAACCTTAAGCACATAGCCAAGACAACGCATGAGTGGCTTCGGGACAAGTCTCTGAATGTCTGTGAGTGGCCCAGCCAGAGCTCGGACAAGAATCCGATTGAACATCTCTGGAGAGACCTGAAAATAGCTGTGCAGCGACGCTCCCCATCCAACCAGACAGAGCTTGAGAGGATCTGCAAAGAAGAATGGGAGAACTCCCAAAATACATGTGTGCCACGCTTGTAGCGTCATACCCAAGAAGACTCAAGGCTGTAATCGCTGCCAAAGGAGCTTCAACAAAGTACTCAGTAAAGGGTCTGAATACTTATGCAAATGTGATATTTCAGAATTTTATTTTTTATTTCTTGCAAAGTAATACAAAAATAAAAATAATTGGCCTTTACCATTATGGAGTATTATGTGTAGATTGATGAGGGGGAAAAAACTATGTAATCCTTTTAAAAATTACGCTGTAACGTAACAAAATGTGATAAAAGTGAAGGGGTCTGAATACTTTCCAAATGCACTGTACATGTCAGCTACCACAGCAGCAAAGAGTTGCAGTCAGTTTTAGAATGGGTGACTAGTAATAAACTAGTCCGAAATATATCCAAATTGAAAAAACATTTTCTTAACCTCATCTAAATCTAGTGATGAATAATGCAGCGATTGAGTAAGTTTAGGAGACTGAACTGCTTGCTGTAACATAGGATTGTAAACTGACATGATCAACTGATCAAACTGATCAAAACATATTGATTCAACTGTCGCTAAGATGGGGAGAGGTCTGTTCGTGATCAAGTGCTGCTCTTTCTTGACATCACAATCAACCAAACAACTCCTACAGTCCCTAGTTTTATCACACATACTATTTCCCAGTTAAATGGTCAAGTGCTGCTAAGAAGGACAAATTACAGAGCAGCACATGTGGCCTTTAAATGTACATGGAGCGCTAACATCAACAACATGCATGTCAGTCTCTTCTGGCTCAAAGTAGAGGAGAGATTAACTGCATCACTACTGGTCTTTGTGAGAGAAAATAACAAACTGTCTGTTCAATCAGTTAACACACAGCTCAGACACCTATACATACCCCACAAGACATGCCACCAGGGATCTCTTCGCGGTCCTCGGCCAAGTCCAGAACAGAGGCTAGGAAAAGCAGAGTACTATATACAGTAGAGCCATGACTACATGGAACTCTCTCCCACCTCAGGTAACTCAAACTAGCAATACAATCTGATTAAAAAAACAGATAAAACAACACCTCACGGCACATAGGTTCGGTTTGCTCCTAGCAGAACTCGGCTAGGAGAAGTGATCTGTGCTCTTATACTCCCTAAAGACCTCTGCTTGAAAAACTAGGAAAAAAGCGGCAATATAACTGTTTGTCCATCTAGAGCCACTGTAGCAACAACATAGCCAGAAACACTTTCTCAGAATAGTCAGAATTATTCTAAGATAAATCAAGAAATCTGTCATTAATTTTGTCATTTTTTTAGAGGTCTTATTTTACATCTATATAAGTAAATAAATCTGCATGAAAACTAGTCGTCTTTCATTGAATGACAACAAACACTCATGTTCCCACTCCTACTAGGAGTAGTACTGTTGACCAATTATCGACGAAGGGGAGTAGACTTCTAGCTACCAAACTTCAACTTGCCTCAAGAAAAGAATGTGTGTGCTCGAACAGCTGGAAAAAACCTCTGACGAACACCAAAACGAACAAAAACATCAAACAATTTTGTCAGAATATATGTACAAAATGTTTCGACTGGGAAGCATAAGGTAAGCTTAACACACACACACATTATTCTCAGTAATGTAATATTGTAAAATTGTGATGTAGTGGTGGAGCAATATGGATTTGTATGATGTGATGTTCTATTTCTGTGTGAACCCCAGGAAGAGTAAGTGCTGCCTTGGCAACAGCTAATGGGGATCCTAATAAAAAACTAAAAATACTAAGCTGCCACTGGAGGATGAAGATGTCCCTGTCACTGCTATGGCAGGCCTGCTTCCACGTGGGAACCACATCCACAGACAGAATAATCTCTCTCTCTCTCTCTCTCTCTCTCTCTTTCTCTCTCTCTCTCCCCTTTCTCTACCTCTCTCGCTCTGCCTCTCTCTGTCAATTTCCCTCGCCCTCTCTCTCTCGTTATCACTCTCCCTTCATTTTTCCTCTCTCTCTCTCTCTCTCTGAATAATACAACGCCACACAGGCACCCTGAAAATAAAGACTGACTTTAAATATTAAAACACATTCAGAAAAATCTCCAAAACTTTCAAACTTTCTGAATATTTGGCCAATGACCAACTACATCACCCGCAGAGAGGGAAAGTCGAAAGTTTTCCTAAATGATTTCCTAATTTACAAATCATGCTTAAATCACACAAATCACAATGTTACAATTACAGCAATATGTATGTTGTGGGTCAACTTTATTTGGTTGGAGGTGTGAAATTAAAATGACTGTCAAGAAGGCTGTCATCGATAATTGAATTGCCTCGTTTCCTTCTCATGCCCAGCAGACTTGTGACAGGAGCTGTCTGCTATTCTGGCAGCAGATAAAGATGAGAGACAGTCCATATTCACATGACACATCACAACAGCTCATTGGAGATGACAGTCGGCACTCCCACCACACAGAGGCACATTATCCTAGCCGTGCACGCAAACACATGCGTGCACAAACGCACACACACATGCACACACCTGCTCCAATTGATTCCTTACCTGTTCCTCACCATCCCAGGGAACACTTGCTCCTTCCCCTCTCTAGATACATACGGATTACACTATTTTTATTGCACTCCACACTGCCCTCTCCCACCCGGACATGATCAACACCTATGTGAGCACGTTGTTCATTGACTACAGCTCAGCATTCAACACCATAGTGCCCTGGGATGATGGTGTTGATGTACTGTAAGCCATGACTAGCCTTTTGAAACATTTCATGGCTACAAATGGGAGTGCTACGGGGCGATAGTAATTTAGACAGATTACCTTGGTGTTCTTTGGCACAGGTACTATGGTGGTCTGATTGAAACATGTTCGTATTACAGACTGGGTCAGGGAGAGGTTGAAAATGTCAGTAAAAACACTTGCCGGCTTGTCAGCGAATGCTCTGAGTATGTGTCTTGGTAATCTGTAAATGTTACACGGCCTTGTGAATGTTAACCTACTTAAAGGTCTTATTCACATTGACTATGGAGAGTGTGATCACACAGTCATCTGGAAAAGCTGGTGCTCTAATGCATGGTTCAGTGTTGCTTACCTTGAAGCAAGCATAGAAGGCATTTAGCTTGATTCACTGGGCAGCTCTCGGCTGGGTTTCTCTTTGTAACCAGTGGTAGTTTGCAAGTCCTGCCACATCTGATGAGCGTCAGAGCTGGCGTAGTAGGATTCAATCTTAGTACTGTATTGATGCTTTGCCTGTTTAAAGGATCGTCAGAGGTCTTAGCGGGATTTGTTATAAGCGTCTGGATTAATGTCCCACACCTTGAAAGCGGCAGCTCTAGCCTTTAGTTTAAACCATGGCTTCTGGTTGGGATATGTGCGTGTGAGGATGACATCGTGGATGCACTTACTGTATTCATGAACCCGGTGACTGATGTGGTAAACTCACTGGTACTTCCTGTTTGAGTTTTTGTTTATGAGCAGGACTCATGAGGATTTTTATTTATTTATTTTATTTTACCTTTATTTAACCAGGTAGGCTAGTTGAGAACAAGTTCTCATTTACAACTGCGACCTGGCCAAGATAAAGCACAGCAGTTTGATACACACAACAACAAAGAGTTACACATGGAATACACAGACATACAGCCAATAATACAGTAGAAAAATGAATAATTTTTTTTATTAAAATAAAGTATATATACAGTGAGTGCAAGTGAGGTAAGATAAGGGAGGTAGGGCAACAAATAGGCCATGGTGGTGAGGTAATTACAATATAGCAATTAAACACTGGGATGGTAGATGTGCAGAAGATAAATGTGCAAGTTACTGGGGTGCAAAGGAGCAAGATAGATAAATAAATACAGTATGGGGATGAGGTAGTAGGATGGGCTGTTTACAGATGGGCTATGTGCAGGTGCAGAGATCTGTGAGCTGCACTGGCAGCTGGTGCTTAAAGCTAGTGAGGGAGATATGAGTCTCCAGCTTCAGTGATTTTTGTAGTTCGTTCCAGTCATTGGCAGCAAAGAACTGGAAGGAAAGGCGGCCAAAGAGGAATTGGCTTTGGGGGTGACCAGTGAGATATACCAGCTGGAGCATGTGCTGCGGGTGGGTGCTGCTATGGTGACCAGTGAGCTGAGATAAGGTGGGGCTTTACCTATCAGAGACTTGTAGATGACCTGGAGCCAGTGGGATTGGCGACGAGTATGAAGCGAGGGCCAGCCAACAAGAGCGTACAGGTCGCAGTGGTGGGTAGTATATGGGGATTTGGTGACAAAACGGATGGCACTGTGATAGACTGCATCCAATTTGTTGAGTAGAGTGTTGGAGGCTATTTCATAAATTACATTGCCGAAGTCGAGGATCGGTAGGATGGTCAGTATTACGAGGGTATGTTTGGCAGCATGAGTGAAGGATGCTTTGTTGCGAAATTGGAAGCCGATTCTAGATTTAATTTTGGATAGGAGCTATTTAATGTGAGTCTGGAAGGAGAGTTTACAGTCTATCCAGACACCTAGGTATTTGTAGTTCTCCACATATTCTAAGTCAGAACCGTCCAGAGTAGTGATGCTGGACGAGCGGGCAGGTGCAGGCAGTGATCAGTTGAAAAGCATGCATTTAGTTTTACTTGCATTTAAGAGCAGTTGGAGGCCACGGAAGTTGTACGGCATTGAAGCTCGTCTGGAGGTTAGTTAACACAGTGTCCAAAGAAGGGCCAGAAGTACACAGAATGGTGTCGTCTGCGTAGAGGTGGAACAGAGAATCACCGGCAGCAAGAGCGACATCATTGATGTATACAGAGAAGAGAGTCGGCCTGAGAATTGAACCCTGTGGCACCCCCATAGAGACTGCCAGAGGTCCGGACAACAGGCCCTCCGATTTGACACACTGAACTCTATCAGAGAACCAGGCGAGGCAATCATTTGAGAAACCAAGGCTGTTGAGTCTGCCGATAAGAATGTGGTGATTGACAGAGTCGAAAGCCTTGGCCAAGTCAATGACAGCACAGTAATGTCTCTTATCGATAGCGGTTATGATATCGTTTAGGACCTTGAGTGTGGCTGAGGTGGACCCATGACTAGCTCTGAAACCAGATTGCATAGCGGAGAAGGTACGGTGGGATTCAAAATGGTCGGTAATCTGTTTGTTAACTTGGCTTTCGAAGACATTTGAAAGGCAGGGTAGGATAGATATTGGTCTGTAGCAGTTTGGGTCTGGAGTGTCACCCCCTTTGAAGAGGGGGATGACCGCTGCAGCTTTCCAATCTTTAGGAATCTCAGACGATATGAAAGAGAGGGTGAAGAGGCTAGTAATAGGGGTTGCAACAATTTCGGCAGATCATTTTAGAAAGAGAGGGGCCAGATTGTCTAGACCGGCTGATTTGTAGGGGTCCAGATTTTGCAGCTCTTTCAGAACATCACCTATCTGGATTTGGGTGAATGAGAAATGGGGGAGGCTTGGGAGAGATGCTGTGGGGAGTGCAGGGCTGTTGACCAGAGGTAGGGGTAGCCAGGTGGAAAGCATGGCCAGCCGTAGAAAAATGCTTATTGAAGTTCTCAATTATAGTGGATTTGTCCGTGGTAACAGTATTTCCTAGCCTCAATGCAGTGGGCAGCTGGGAGGAGGTGCTCTTATTCTCCATAGACTATACAGTCTCCCAGAACTTTTGAGTTTGTGCTACAGGATGCAAATATCTGCTTGAAAAAGCTAGCCTTAGCTTTCCTAACAGCCTGTGTATATTGGTTCCTGACTACTCTGAAAAGTTGCATATTGCGTTGGCTATTCGATGCTAATGCAGAACGCCAGAGGATGTGTTTGTGCTGGTCAAGGGCAGTCAAGTCTGGAGTGAACCAAGGGCTATATCTGTTCCTGGTTCTACATTTTTTGAAAGGGGCATGCTTATATAAGATGGTGAGGAAGGCTCTCTTAAAGAATGACCAGGCATCCTCTACTGATGGGATGAGGTCAATATCCTTACAGGATACCCGGGCCAGGTCGATTAGAAAGGCCTGCTCGCTGAAGTGTTTTAGGGAGCATTTGACAGTGATGAGGGGTGGTCGTTTGACCGCAGACCCATTACGGATGCAGGCAATGAGGCAGTGATCGCTGAGATCTTGGTTGAAAACAGCAGAGGTGTATTTAGAGGGCAGGTTGGTTAGGATGATATCTATGAGGGTGTCTGTGTTTACTGATTTGGGGTTGTACCTGGTAGGTTCATTGATTATTTGTGTGAGATTGAGGGCATCAAGCTTAGATTGTAGGGTGGCCGGGGTGTTAAGCATGTCCCAGTTTAGGTCACCTAGCAGCACGAGCTCTGAAGATAGATGGGGGGCGATCAGTTCGCATATGGTGTCAAGGGCACAGCTGGGGGCAGAGGGTGGTCTATAGCAAGCGGCAACAGTGAGAGACTTGTTTCTGGAAAGGTGGATTTTTAGGAGTAGAAGCTCAAATTGTTTGGGTACAGACCTGGATAGTAAGGCTGCAGTATCTCTGCAGTAGATTGCAACACTGCCCCCTTTGTCAGTTCTATCTTGTCGAAAAATGTTGTAGTTAGGGATGGACATTTCTGGTTCTGGGTTTTTGGTGGACTTCCTAAGCCAGGATTCAGACACGGCTAGGACAGCAGGGTTGGCAGAGTGTGCTAGGGCAGCGAATAAAACAAACTTAGGGAGGAGGCTTCTAATGTTAACTTGCATAAAACCAAGGCTTTTACGGTTACAGAAGTCAACAAATGATAGCACCTGGGGAGTTGGAGTGAGGCTAGGCACTGCAGGGCCTGGATTAATCTCCACATCACCAGAGGAACAGAGGAGGAGTAGGATAAGGGTACGGCTAAAGGCTAAAAGGACTGGTTGTCTAGTATTTTCGGACCAGATAGTGAAAGGAGCAGATTTATGGGTACGGTAGAATAGATTCAAGGCGAAATGTACAGACAAAGGTATGGTAGGACGTGAATACAGTGAGGGTAAACCTGTGCATAGAGTGACGATGAAAGAGATATTGTCTCTAGAAATATCTTTAAAACCAGGTGATGTCTCCTCGTGTGTGGGAGGTGGGACCAAAGTATTAACTAAGGCGTATTGAGCAGGGCAAGAGGCTCTCCAGTGAAATAAGGCAATAGAGTTAGGATAGAGTTATGGTCAGATTTGCCAGATTGAGGGCAAGGAAGAGCTTTGTATGCATTTCTGTGTGTGGTGTAAAGGTGATCTAGAGTGTCTCCTTTAGTTGCACAAGTGACATGCTTCTAGAAATGAGGTAAAACAGATTTCAGTTTCCCTACATTAAAATCACTGGACACTAGGAGCGTCACTTCTGGATGAGCATTTTCTTGTTTGCTTATGGCCCTGTACAGATTGTTGAGTGCAGTCTTAGTGCCAGCATTGGTTTGTGGTAGTAAATAGACAGCTATGAAAAATATAGATGTAAACTCTCTTGGTAAATAGAATGATCTACAGCTTATTGTGAGGTAGTCTAACTCAGGCGAACAGAACCTCGAGACTTCTTTCAAATTAGAGATTACGCACCAGATGTTGTTAACAACATATCCCTGTAATGCTTAGAGAAGATTGCATGTCAAGTGTTGTGGTCCACATGTATTGATCACATTTTTACTAATACAGTCGAACTTTGTTCTAAAGCTGTATCCGTACCCATTGGATGCAGTGATCCCAACATAGTGGCTATATCCAAGAAAGCCAAGGTTCCAAAAGCTGGGCCTAATACAGTGTATAAGAGATTTAGCTGTGACTGTTATGTGGATGATGTTAAAAATATTTGTTGTTCTGATGTGATTAATAAGGAGCATCCAGACACTGCACTTTATAAATTTATGAAATTGCTGCTTCCAATTATTGATAAACATGCACCTGTTAAGAGACTGACTGTTAGAACTGTTAAGGCTCCATGGATTGATGAGGAATTGAAAAACTGTATGTTTGAAAGAAATGGGGCAAATGGTGTGACTAATTAGTCTGGCTGCACATCTGATTGGCTGACATACTGCAAATTGAGAAATGATGTGACTAAACTCAACAAAAAGAAGAATAAACTGTATTATGAAGCCAAGATCAATTATATAAAGTGTGGTTGAAAATAATAAATGAAATTACGACCTGAAAGACAAATTCAACTCCATTTTTAAAGTGGGCAAACTTGCCAACAAGAAATGCCAACAACGAACACTGAGCCATCATATTCATGCATAAAAAAAAACAAGTATTGAAAGAAAATCAATGTAAGTTTGAATTTTGTAAAGTTAGTGTGGTAGAGGTGGAAAACATTATCGATCAATAATGAGAAAGCTCCTGGCATCGACAACTTACGTAGATGGAAAGCTGCTGAGGATGGCACAGTAGCTAACTCTATAGCCACTCCTATCTGTCATATCTTTAATCTGAGCCTAGAGGAAAGTGGTTGTCCTCAGGTCTGGAGGGAAGGCAAAGTTATTACGCTACCCAAGACTGGTAAATCGGCCTATACTGGTTCTAATAGCCGACCGACCTATCAGCATACAGCCAGCTCTTAGCAAGCTGTTGGGAAAAAAAGGGTTTGTCCAAATACAGTGCTATTTCTCTGCATACAAATTAACAAAAGACTTTCAGCATGCTTATAGAGAAGGGCACTCAACATTTACTGTACTGACACAAATGACGAATGATTGGTTGAAAGAAATTGATAAGAAGAAGATTGTGGGAGCTGTACTGTAAGATTTCAGTGCAGCCTTTGATATTATTGTCCATAACCTGTTGTTGAAAGAATGTACACTACCGGTCAAAAGTTTTAGAACACCTACTCATTCAAGGGTTTTTCTTTATTTTTACTACATTGTAGAATAAGAGTGAAGACATCATAACTATTAAATAATACATATGGAATCATGTAGTAACCAAACGAGTGTTAAACAAAGAGATTCTTCATATTCAGTGAGGGAAAAAAGTATTTGATCCCCTGCTGATTTTGTACGTTTGCCCACTGACAAAGAAATGATCAGTCTATAATTTTAATGGTAGGTTTATTTGAACAGTGAGAGACAGAATAACAACAAAAAAATCCAGAAAAACGCATGTGAAAAATGTTATAAATTGATTAGCATTCTAATGAGGGAAATAAGTATTTGACCCCTCTGCAAAACATAACTTAGTACTTGGTGGCAAAACCCTTGTTGGCAATCACAGAGGTCAGATGTTTCTTGTAGTTGGCCACCAGGTTAGCACACATCTCAGGAGGGATTTTGTCCCACTCCTCTTTGCAGATCTTCTCCAAGTCATTAAGGACGTTTGGCAACTCCAACCTTCAGCTCCCTCCACAGATTTTCTATGGGATTAAGGTCTGGAGACTGGCTAGGCCACTCCAGGACCTAAATGTGCTTCTTCTTGAGCCACTCCTTTGTTGCCTTGGCCGTGTGTTTTGGGTCATTGTCATGCTGGAATACCCATCCACGACCCATTTTCAATGCCCTGGCTGAGGGAAGGAGGTTTTCACCCAAAATTTGACGGTACAAGGCCCCGTCCATCGTCCCTTTGATGCGGTGAAGTTATCCTGTCCTCTTAGCAGAAAAACACTCCCAAAGCATAATGTTTCCACCTCCATGTTTGACGGTGGGGATGGTGTTCTTGGGATCATAGGCAGCATTCCTCCTCCTCCAAACACAGCGAGTTGAGTTGATGCCAAAGTGCTCCGTTTTGGTCTCATCTGACCACAACACTTTCACCCAGTTGTCCTCTGAATCATTCAGATGTTCATTGGCAAACTTCAGACGGGCATGTATATGTGCTTTCTTGAGCAGGGGGACCTTGCGGGCGCTGCAATATTTCAGTCCTTCACGACGTAGTGTGTTACCAATTGTTTTCTTGGTGACTATGGTCCCAGCTGCCTTGAGATCATTGACAAGATCCTCCGTGTAGTTCTGGGCTGATTCCTCACCGTTCTTATGATCATTGCAACTCCACGAGGTGAGATCTTGCATGGAGCCCTAGGCCGAGGGAGATCGACAGTTCTTTGTGTTTCTTCCATTTGCAAATAATCGCACCGACTGTTGTCACCTTCTCACCAAGCTGCTTGGCGATGGTCTTGTAGCCCATTCCAGCCTTGTGTAGGTCTACAATCTTGTCCTTGACATCCTTGGAGAGCTCTTTGGTCTTGGCCACTAACTTTCCCTTTAAGAGGGTGCTCCTAATCTCACCTCTTTAAGCGGGTGCTCCTAATCTTTCTGATTGAGAGGGGGTCAAATACTTATTTCCCTCATTAAAATGCAAATCAATTTATAAAAGTTTTCACATGCGTTTTTCTGGATTTTTTTGTTGTTATTCTGTCTCTGACTGTTCAAATAAACCTACCCTTAAAATTATAGACGGATCATTTCTTTGTCAGTGGGCAAACTTACAAAATCAGCAGGGGATCAAATACTTTTTTCCCTCACTGTACCTACCCTTTGCGTCGATGACAGCTTCGCACACTCTTGGCATTCTCTCAACCAGCTTCACTTGGAATGCTTTGCCAACAGTCTTGAAGGAGTTCCTACATATGCTGAGCACTTGTTGGCTGCTTTTTTGACTGGTACTGTAAGTATTCACACCCCTGAGTCAATACATGTTAGAATCACATTTGGCATCAATTACAGCTGTGAGTATTTATGGGATAAGTCTCTTAAGAGCTTTGCACACCTGGATTGTACAATATTTCTACATCATTATTGTCACAATACTTCAAGCTCTGTTAAGTTGGTTGTTGATCTGTCACATCCAGGCCTGGGTTAGCAGGCTGGTGTTAAGTTTGTCTTTTGTTATCCTCCCAAAACACAAGATCCAAAACATAAAGATACAACCCCTTTACCAAGGGTTAATCTCCGTCGACTAACAGCAATGGAGATTAACCCTTGGTATATATACAAACACCAAAAGTTACCCCAAAACACCCAGTAACAAACTTTATCATACAAATCACCACACACGTGAAAATCGGTGTGGCCACAATGCTTCTTTATTTGTTTATCGTTTTGCCAGTTACGTAAAATAAAGTATGTATACTGGATACCTCGCTGCGCTTTGGTCCGTCATTCAAGAAGATCGTGACATGATCATTGCTAGACAACCATTTTAAAGTCTTGACATATATTTTCAAGCCTACAGTATTTATGTCAAAACTTTTACTAGGCCACTCAAGAACATTCAACTTCATCTTGGTAACTCCAGTTTATATTTGGTCTTGTGTTCTAGGTTTTTAAACCTCCAGTGTCTGTAGGAAAGCCAACTGAACCAGGTTTTCTTCGATTTTGCCTGTGTTTCTTTTGATTCCTCCCAAAACTTGCTAATCCTTGCCGATGACAAGCATACCCATAACATGATCCATAACACGATCAACTATGTTTGAAAATATGAAGAGTGGTACTCAGTGTTGTGTTGGATTTGCCGCAAACATAATGCTTTCTATTCAGGACTTATTTTTGCAGTATTACTTTAGTGCCTTGTTGCAAACAGATGCATGTTTTGGAATATGTTTATTCTGTACAGGCTTCCATCTTTTCTTTCTGTCTTTTAGGTTAATATTGTAAACTCTGTAACTGTTTTAAAGTCACCATTGGCCTCATGGTGAAATACCTTAGCGGTTTCCTTTCCTCTCTGGCAAGTGAGTTAGGAAGGATGCCTGTATCTTTAGTGACTGGGTGTATTGGTACACCATCTAAAGTGTAATGAATAACTTCACCATGCTCAAAGGGATATTCAGTATCGGTTTTGTTTTTGCACTCATCTACCAATAGGTTCCCTTCCTTGCGAGGCATTGGAAAACCTCCCTGGTCTATGTGGTTGAATCTGTGTTTGAAATTCACTGCTCGACTGAGAGACTTAAGATCCTTTTATGTGTGGAGTACAGAGATGAGGTAGTCATTCAAAAATCATGTTAACCACTATTATTGCACACAGAGTGAGTCCATGCAACTTATTATGAGACTTGTTAAGCACATGTTTATCCCTGAACTTATTTAGGCTGGCCATAACAATGGGGTTGAATACTTATTGAATTAAGACATTTCAGCTTTTAATTAATTTGTAAACCTTTCTAAAAACATCATTCCACTTTGACATTATGGGATATTGTGTGTAGGCCAACTTTAAATGCAAGCTGTAACACAACATAATGTGGGAAAAGTCAAGGGGTTGTGAATACCTTCTGAAGGCACTGTATATTATCCATGTCCTTGTTCAGCTACGACTCCAAGAAACATATAATATTACAGTTGATAGTATAGTCTCAAATGGTCCAATTTGTTATCCAGTGATCGCACTTTCACCAATAGAACGGACGCTAGAGATGTATTATTTTCTTGACGTCGTTTCGTCAGGGTGCCCGGACGTCAGCTTCTCTAACGCCTTCTCTTCCTGTTCCGAGTGTCGGGGATTAGGGCCTGGTCCGGTGTGAGCAGTATGTACTGTGCTGTCAACTCGTTGAAGTAGAAATCTGCATCCAAATGGAGGTTATTGATCTGTTCTGTTCTGATGTTCAGAAGCTCTTTTCGGGTCATAGGAAACGATGTCGGAGAAATTATTTACAAACGATCAGCGCAAAAAAGCACACAAAATAGCAGAATTGATCGGGAGATCGTAAAACGGCAGCTGTACATTGCAGCACCATTCTTCCAATTCTTCTTATGGGTGGCAGTGGTGGCCCCAGCGGGAATCAAACCCACAATCCACACATTGGACACCTATGCAGTATTGTACATTCCATGGCCAGGTCTTGTACAGTAGCATCATACCACCAAACAGATCTTTAGTCACCACAGTAGCCATATACTCCCAGCATCCTCTTTCCCTCTACAGGATGATGTAGTACCATGGGCCATCCGGCCGTACGCTCGCTCTCCTCTGATTAATACTCTTGGGTCCTCCTCCACCCTCCGCCCGCTAGTGATCCACGATTGAGGAGCCCCATTACACACAGAGACCAAAATTGAATAAAATCATGAAAAATGGAGGAGCTTCTATCTCTAGGCTTCTGAGTTATGATGGAGGCAGATGGAGGCTTCAGAATCCCCTGTATGCCTCCTCCGGTGACAGGCTCCGTCCTAGCACTCCTCACTGATAATTACCTCACACAGCCATCACAACATCGTCGCCATGGTGAGAAGGTAAACAGATGTTGATTGATAGGTCGGCAGGATATGAGACACACCCAATCCAGACAGCACTCTGATTCTTTGCTCACGGATTCTCCACTTGGCTTTCCCTTCCATCTCTTAGTATCTTTGATGGAATTTTCAGAGAAAATCTCACGGTTAGTGTGGGCCTCTCATTTACAATTGAGTTTCTATCTAATATGAGGAAAGTCGAATTATGTTCAAAGATTTATTTATCAACTGAATATTATCAAAATGTCCAATTGTGAATGTACAATACATTATACTGTTATACTGTAGCAAAACACAAGATGCAAAGAGGAAAGTCTGCAGGATGTACTCCGTTTGAAACGGAGGAAAGGGGCACACTCAAAGTTTTCTTCTTGAACTTCCCACAAAGTTAAGGAGGAAAACAGTCCTTCAGTTTTTTCTCCCCGAGAGAAGTAAAAGGAACGGGCACCTGGCCAGGAAGACATTCGTGCAGAGATCAGTTTGAACAGCTTGCCTTGATGACTAATGAAGAGGGCCTTCAAGGACTATTACCTAGCCCAATTAAAATATAAAGCAATATGTTGTTTTCCAAGAGAGGATTTCAGCTTGCCTTATATTAACCCTTTGAGAGATCCCAGCCTCTTGTTGGCACAAATACAATAAATATGGTTGAATACCTTACATGAGGCCTCTTACGTATTCCTTCATCCTGGATAATGTATTGTTTTCAAGCAGGGTTAAGTACTAAATGAAACATTAAGTGATTTTGTCAGTCTTGAAATGTCTTCAATATTTATCTGGAAAAGCTGGTAGGGATGTTCAGTCAGGTTTAAATAAAGTGTTAAATGTCTTATTTTGTTTGTTGTATTTTCTCCCCTTTGTCTCCCCAATTTCGTGATATTCAATTGCGATCCAGTCTCATTGCTGCAACTCCCCAACTGGCTTGGGAGAGGCGAAGGTTGAGTCATGCGTCCTCCGAAACATGACCCGCCAAACAGGGATTCTTAAAACACCCGCCCACTCAACTCGGGAAGCCAGCCGCAGACCAACGTGTCGGAGACCAACGTGTCGGAGACCAACGTGTCGGAGACCAACGTGTCGGAGACCAACGTGTCGGAGACCAACGTGTCGGAGACCAACGTGTCGGCCTGCTGGCGTCCGGCCTGCCACAAGAGGTCGCTAGAGCGCGATGAGCCAAGTAAAGCCCACCCACCCGGCCGGCCAAACCCTCCACTAACGACGCTGGGCCAATTGTGCGCCGCTGTTGTGACACAGCCTGGGATTGAACACGGGTCTGTAGTGACGCCTCAAGCACAGTGATGCAGTGCCTTAGAGCGCTGCGCCACTCTGGAGGCAAGTGTTACATATTTTATATATCTGTGCAGTGCTTTCATTTCATTTTCTTTTCAAGGCCTTTTTTGCAAATGTGGAACAAAAGCCAAGCATATTTCTCCTCTTACTCGATGGCAAGAAACTTACTGCTGCATCTAATGAGCGGGTATAAATATAAAAAATATAATTTATTAAACGTATGTGGTGAAATAGGCCTACAGTATATGCCATCCGGTTATGGGGGGGATGGGGGGAGTATCAGCAGGACAGGCCTGAAGATTACACATCCAGCCCCGGCACAACACGCAAGCCCACTACCCACAAATCTGCATGGCTGCACAGTCAGTGATGATGAGAAAAGTGGCTATTTGAAGATCTAATTTTCGAGCACAGTCAAAATGCAAGTTCAGACCGGAGAGGATGCATTTCCCCACATATAGAGGAGAAAACATCTATCCCTAAAATAGATATCTGTGTCAAACATACACTGTACTTCATATTTTCAACAAGTAAACCATTATTCTGTTTTCAAGGCCACAGGTCTGATATCCTAGTCGTTAAAGTCCTCTCACTGTCAGAATGAAAGAAAACACTCTGTTAGCATGCTACCAATCAGTCTCCAATGTCACTACGAAAGGTTTGGCTGTTTATTTATTTCAGTAACACTTTATTTTAAGGGTCCATTATAAACCATTTATAAGGCATTTACAAACAGTTTGCGCATCATTACCAAACAGTTTGAGCACAATTTACAAACAGTTTTAGCACCATTTACAAACAGTCTGAGCACCATTTACAAACAGTTTGCGCATCATTTACAAACAGTTTTAGCACCATTTACAAACAGTCTGAGCACCATTTACAAACAGTTTGAGCACAATTTACAAACAGTTTGAGCACCATTTACAAACAGTCTGAGCACCATTTACAAACAGTTTGAGCACAATTTACAAACAGTTTTAGCACCATTTACAAACAGTTTGAGCACCATTTACAAACAGTTTGTGCACAATTTACAAACAGTCTGAGCACCATTTACAAACAGTTTGAACACCATTTAAACAGTTTGAGCACCATTTACAAACAGTCTGAGCACCATTTACAAACAGTTTGCGCACCATTTACAAACAGTTTGAATACCATTTACAAACAGTTTGAGCATCATCATTACCCCCACATTGGTAAATGTTAGTAACCTAGTTATTCACAAATGTGTATATATACAGTACTGTATAAATTTCATTAAATATTCTGTGTTGTGTGCTTATTCTTTTACCAGGTAATGCTGGAATGTCTGCCCATCTTTTTGAGAAATTACACTGGTCATTCAAAACATTTATAAAGTATTTATAAAGCATAAATATTGCTAGATTTAGATTAGGGGCTGCAAAAAGACTAGTGATTAGTAAACAGTTTATAAATGTGAGAGAAATTATGAAGAAATGGTTAACACACTTTATAAATGCCTTATAAATGGTTTATTACAGAACCTTAAAATAAAGTGTTACCTTAATGTCTTCTGCCTGTTTCTTGGTCCGTCTGTTCCTTGCTGACTTCCATTCTCTCTGCAGTCCACAGTTGTATTATAAAAAATAAAAAAATGCTTGGAAAATGTAAATTTCCTCACTTCTCGCCCGGTGACTGCGGGGCGACACTTTATCAAAACCAGCATCTAGCCAGCTTGTCTGAATGCTTTAGTGACTCACGGCACATCATAAATATGGCGGCGCATTAAGATGGACACAATGGGGTTTGAGAAACAGAAATAAATGGAAGAAAGTGACTCAAGCACACACATCCATGTATCAGTACACAGACACTGAGCATATAAAGTGAGCATAATATTTGAAATATATTTTACCCCCAATTTGTGATTTACTTAAAGTCATATATTTTTTTTATCAGCAGCTGTGGGGGGCAATATTTCCAATGCAAATTATTGACTTCCAAGGGCACTTACATAATAGGGAATAACTTACGCCAGTGTGTTCCTTTAATTGGCAAAATGGCTAACTACAAGACACAAGCATCTGCACCACAGGCAGATGTAGAGTAGTCCACTGATCAGTCCATTGGGTCCCCTGAAGCACATGGTCATTTGGCAATATATCACATGACAATGACATACTTGGCACCACATCTAGTGGAAATACTGTACTCTTCACAATTTTATTCTCTCTCCATTTATGTCAAATTTAAAATAAAAAGCACTCCTATATATACTGAGTGTTTCATGTAGAATTATAATGAATATGCTTTGTTTAACAAATTGAACAAACCTTTTTTGTGTTGTACTTATATTTGTGGTGTGGTTTTCATATCAGCCCTTTTGGGCTTCTAACCTCAACTGCACACCGTTTTTACAAATGTTTTATCTGTAGTGTTTTGTCTTTCACTTATTTTCTTTAATGCAAAAAAATAAATACAAAGTAACATAAATAATAAATAACCTGTTCCAAAACTAAATAAAACATATCAGATGAGTCTGTTATTCAATCACTAGTCAATGACTTTACACTGGACCACAGAGGGTCTTGGTCCTGCTGTCCTGGGTACCTGTCCTGCTTCTGACATCGCCAGCTGAGACCTCTGGGTAGCCAACAACAGAGGCAATCAATCAGTCTCTGTGAGACCTAGCGGAACTCACAGAGAAAGAGAGGGAGGGTGGGAGGGGGGCTTAGAAGAATGAAGGAAATGGAAAAGGAGAGAAAAGATTTAACGAGGGAGAATAAGACTGAAAGTAGGCTAATGGACAAAGAAAAACAAGAAGTTCGAAAACTTGCATGCTACCTTCAAGAAATGTTTAAATGGAACAGTGACCAGACTGCTATGGTAACATCCTAGTCATACTAATCATACCTTCGTCTGGAAAATGCTCAAGCTGAACCTGCAAAATCCTTTATTCTGTCCAGATGTCTCTGTATGTAGTTACAATTGCTGTATTCTCATGATCATAAGAACAGAAGGTGCACAGAGTCGTGTTCATGACTAAATCAGAAATTCGGATGCCAACTAGATCAGAAAGGAAGCAATGGAATCCTGAGCCAAAATGTAAAGTATAGTGTGTCAGTAGTATCTCTGCTGTCTCTTGGTGTCTTAACAATGCATTTTCTTTCTTAATTTAATGTAATATTATCTTGTGTTGTTTTTGTATATAACTGTTCTTTTCTCTGTCATGTATTGTATGTTTTGTGAATAGAAATTCTAAAGAGATGGTGTGTTTATGTGATAGTGTGTCTCGCTATTTTTCCCCCCTCAAACATTTTTTTGTCAAAATGTGTTGGTAGGCTACAGTACATAACTGACCGACCTATGTTAACTATCTTCAGATGATATTGCTGAGTCTCAGTAAACCATGCATTGGTGATTGCATCCTGTTATACCAACTCAGTAAAATTACCCTACGATATTTTAATACGATCAGTTGCCATAACTGAAGTGAACTTGATAAAAAGGGACCCATCCCCCTCTAGAAACCACTGTCAAGTGGACCAACCGTTTAAATGTTCTCTATGCTTATGTACTGTTAATATAGTCAGTAGGAATTCTTCCTGCATCTTCCCCAACCCGCTTACCTACAGTCCCAGCAATAGATGAAGGGTTGTAAATCAAGGAGGATTTGTATTCAAATACCATACTAGCCAGATCAAATCAAACATAGTTGGTTGAATGCATTATGTTGATTAATCTACTCTTCCGACTATAATAAGTAGCAGCCTGACATATCTATTTTTCCTTTTAAGATCTTGACAAATGACATGAGAAATAAGAGTAGACTCCGTCTCTGCCATTCCCCCTCTTGATACAAGCTTTTAGTGAAGAACAATCATGGCTGCATACAAATGTATTTACTAATAAAAATTGGTGCTAATCATCGTGAGTTCATCGAGGCAGCCATTGCATGCTGGATAATGCCGAAATTGCGGAACAATTTTGAAGGGAATCTGTGCCCGAATGTTTTATTTAAGAGCCCCTGATTTTACAACAGGCGAGATCTCCAACTTTCAAAAACTTTCCAGCAAAATAAACCTGACAAAACATAGCAAAAAGCTGGAGGAGCACAGGATAATATTATGCATAATGGCTGTAAAGTGATGCTTGTTCGTTGGGGACGCCGGGGAAAATAGAGCTTTGAACCCATCGACGGGTCAGATTATCAAAGAGATCCTGTTTGGTCCATTCCAAGATTGACAGAAAATGATAATCCCAGACTGTATCCCAAATGATACTTTATTTATTAGGCGCTACTTTAGACCAGGGCCCATAGGGCTGTAGTGCATTACTTTAGACCAGGGCCCATAGGGCTGTAGTGTACTACTTTAGACCATGGCCCAAAGGGCTGTAGTGCACTACTTTAGTGCTTATTAAAGGAATATGGTGCCATTTGGAATGCAGTCCCACACATTGCAGTTCTCAAACGGTTTATTTTGTCACGTTCACTCGTGTTCAGAGGTAATAACAGTATCAGCTATTTGAAAATTATAATAACATTAAACAATCTATGGATAACACAGTACCTAAGTGCACACAGAGAGACCTTACCGTTTGGATTGGCCAGAGCTTTCACATCACTACAGACATCTGCCTGTGACGTGGACTGTAGCTGTTGGTCATGCCTCACAGCTCACTGGGCTGCCATCCTGCCCTGAGGTCCATGCGACCCATCTCCCTGCCAGCTGTTGGGGGTTGGGCCCTGGTCCCTGCCCCATGTTGGAGGGCACAGGGCCAGTGAGAACTGGATGGTGAAGGACTGTGGGCCTGACAGGGACAGCACCGATACAGACATACCTGACAGGGACAGTACCAAGACAGACACATGACAGTGACAGTATCAAGACAGACACATGACAGAGACAGTACCAAGACAGTAATATGACAGGGACAGTACCAAGACAGACACATGACAGGGACAGTACCAAAAAAGACACATGACAGGGACAGTACCAAGACAGACACATGACAGTGACAGTAACAAGACAGACACATGACAGGGCCAGTACCAAGACAGACACATGATAGGGACAGTGCCAAGACAGACATACATGAAAAGGACAGTACCAAGACAGACATACATGACAGGGAGAGTACCAAGACAGACACATGAAAAGGACAGTACCAAGACAGACATACTGTACATGACAAGGACAGTACCAAGACGGACACATGACAGGGGCAGCACTAAGACAGACATACATGACAGGGAGAGTACCAAGACAGACACATGAAAAGGACAGTACCAAGACAGACATACTGTACATAACAGGGACAGTACCAAGACAGACAAAGAAGGGCACCTTGTGGTGGATGATGGTTAAAAAAAATTAAAGCAGACATTAAATATCCCTTTGAGCATGGTGAAGTTATTAATTACACTTTGGATGGTGTATCAATACTGTCACAAACAGGCTCGAAGTTCATAACAAAAAGGGAGACAACGTGGAGATAAGGAATAACAAAAATATATTTATTAACTGAAGTAACCCAAAAACAATTAACAATGGTGTGTGTAGTCATTAATCAGCAGTGTAAGTGAGTGGTTGCATGCATAGACGTGATAATGAGGGGTTTTGAAAGGTGTCAAAACAAACAAACAAAATGGCCACAAAAATGCCACAACCAAAATCTAACAGTGTGTCTGCATGGAGAGAGTCTCCTCAATGAATGGGGAAGAGGTGTATTTATCCTGGGACACACCCGGGCCCAGGTCTATCCCATGTCACTGACGACCCTCCCAGCTCCGCCCGCCAACATCCTAATAAGCAAAACAAGAGCAAAGAGAAATAATACGGCAGACAGAGTGGGAGGGTCGTCACAGTACACCCAGTCACTACAAAGATACAGGCGTCCTTCCTAACTCAGACGCTGGAGAGGAAGGAAACCGCTCAGGGATTTCACCATGGGGCCAATTGAGACTTAATTATTTTTTTTTATGGCTGTGATAGGAGAAAATTGAGGATGGATCAACAACATTGTAGTTACTACACAATACTAACCTAAATGACAGAGTGAAAAGAAGGAACCCTGTACAAAATAAAAATATTCCAAATCATGCATCCTGTTTGCAACAAGTTACTTAAATAAAACTAAAAAATGTGGCAAAAAAATACATTTAATGTCCTGAATACAAAGGGAAATTCAATACATCACTGAGTACCACTCTTCATATTTTCAAGCATGGTGGCATCCTGTTATGGGTATGCTTGTCATCAGCAAGGACTAGGGAGTTTTTTTGGGATAAAAAGAAACGGAATAGAGGTAAGCATAGGAAAAATCCTAGAGGAAAACCTGGTTTAGTCTGCTTTCCAACAGACACTATGAGACAAATTCACCTTTCAGCAAGACAATAACCTAAAACACAATGCCAAATATAACGTGGAGTTGACTCACAGCTGTAATCACCAAAGCTAATTCTAACATGTATTGACTCAGGGGTGTGAAAACGTACAGTACCAGTCAAAAGTTAGGACACACCTACTCATTCAAGGGTTTTTCTTTATTTGTACTATTTTCTACATTGTAGAATAATAGTGAAGACATCAAAACTATGAACTAACACACATGTAGTAACCAAAAAAGTGTTAAACAAATCAAAATATATTTTATATGAGATTCTTCAAATAGCCACCGTTTGCCTTGATGACAGCTTTGCACACTATTGGCATTCTCTCAACCAGCTTCATGAAGTAGTCACCTGGAATGCATTTCAATTGACGGTATGCCTTGTTAAAAGTTAACTTGTGGAATGCCTTACATTCTTAATGCGTTTGAGCCAATCAGTTGAATTGAATTTATTTTAGGTAACAACAAAATGTACACTTGAAATCACTTGAAAGTATGAATTAAAACGCTTGTTTCCAAAGTGGTCCTCTGATAAAAACAATAACACATATAATGATTAAAAGGTAAGACAAAATTACAAACAACCATGAATACATTCATTCATATTGATATCCTAAAACGTTTCACTATTCACTGCACTTTTCCCTAACCTTAAAAATCATCCATATTAATTTCACATTGTGTTGTGGGTGGTAGCGGTGGTATACAGAAGATAGCCCTATTTGGTAAAAGACCAAGTCCATATTATTGCAAGAACAGCTCAAATAAGCAAAGAGAAACGACAGTCCATCATTACTTTAAAACATGAAGGTCAGTCAATCTGAAAAATTTCAAGAACTTTTAAAGTTTCTTCAAGTGCAATCGCAAAAACCATGCTCTATGATGAACCTGGCTCTCATGAGGATCGCCACAGGAAAGGAAGTTACCTCTGCTGCAGAGGATAAGTTCATTAGAGTTACCAGCCTCAGAAATTGCAGCCCAAATAAATGCTTCACAGAGTTCAAGTAACAGACACATCTCAACATTAATTGTTCAGAGGAGACTGCGTGAATCAGGCCTTCATGATCAAATTGCTGCAAAGAAACCATTACTAAAGGACACCAATAATAAGAAGATACTTTCTTGGGCCAAGAAACACGAGCAATGGACATTAGACCGGTGGAAATCTGTCCTGTGGGCTGATGAGTCCAAATTTGAGATTTTTGGTTCCAACCGCCGTGTCTTTGTGAGATGCAGAGTAGGTGAACGGTTGATCTCCGCATGTGTGGTTCCCACCGTGAAGCATGGAGGAGGAGGTGTAAAGGTGTAGGGGTGCTTTGTTGCTGACACTGTCTGTGATTTATTTAGATTTCAAGGCACACTGAACCAGCATGGCTACCACAGCATTCTGCAGCGATACGCCATCCCACCTGGTTTGACTTAGTGGGACTATCATTTGTTTTCAACAGGACAATCACCCGACACACCTCCAGGCTGTGTAAGGGCTATTTGACCAAGAAGGAGAATCATGGAGTGCTGCATCAGATGACCTGGCCTCCACAATCACCCACCTCAACCCAATTGAGATGGTTTGGGATGAGTTGGACCACAGAGTGAAGGAAAAGCAGCCAACACGTGCTCAGCATATGTGGTAAATCCTTCAAGACTGTTGGAAAAGCATTCCAGGTGAAGCTGGTTGAGAGAATGCCAAGAGTGTGCAAAGCTGTCATCAAGGCAAAGGGTGGCTACTTTGAAGAATAAAAAATATAAAATATATTTGGATTTTTTTAACACTTTTTTGGTTACTACATGATTCCATATGTGTTATTTCATAGTGTTTATGTCTTCACTATTATTCTAGAATGCAGAAAATAGTAAAAAATTAAGAGAAAACCCTTGAATGAGTAGCTGTGTTCAAACTTTTGACTGGTACTGTATGTAAATTAGATATTGATGTATTTCATTTTAAATAAATTTGCTAAAATGTCTAAACACATGTTTTCACTGTCTTAATGGGGTATTGTGTGTAGATGGGTGAGACAAAACATATATTTAATCCTTTTTGAATTCAGGCTGTAAAACAACAAAATGTGGAATAAGTCAAGGGGTATGAATACTTTCTGAAGGCACTGTACATCTTAGGATGGGTGAGGTTCATATAGACCTGACTATAAGCACCTACTGAAATTAACTTACAGCAAACCTATATCTAGATTTGTGTTTTGATATGACTGTGTTCATAAACTTACTATCAGTCCTGTGATGCATCCAGTTTGATCACAACAAAGGAAAAAGGAAAAGGTGACAATGGAGATAAAGACAGAGATAACATGGAGATAAAGACAGAGATAATGTGGAGATAAAGACAGAGATAACGTGGAGATAAAGACAGAGATAACATATAGATAAAGACAGAGATAACATTGAGATAAAGACAGAGATAACATGGAGATAAAGACAGAGATAACATGGAGATAAAGACAGAGATAACATGGAGATAGACAGAGATAACATAGAGATAAAGACAGAGATAACATGGAGAAAAAGACAGAGATAACATGGGGATAAAGACAGAGATTACATAGAGATAAAGACAGTGAAAGAGTGAAACCTCTTACGGCATCTAAGTACTGTACACTGCACTTACCCAGCACTAATGAGCCTGAAGAGAGCTTAGCGGAGGATCCTTTCAAAATAAAAGTAATCTTGAGAAGAGTCGCTCCTCCACTTAAAACAGCTATGAAATCATTCACATATGAAATAACAAGCTACATAGCACAACATTTAAAATAAAATACTCTTGTGTTTACCACAGATGAAAACACACATTCACATGCAGACAGTGATGACCCGCTTGCTTGTTATCTCTGGGCTTCAGAGTGTCATGCAGTGGGAAGATGTCTCCCTTAGCAGTCGTAGTGGGGAAGGCATGGCGGCTCTAGAGCTGCTCTTCTGGCTGTGTACTGCATTAGCAAGACACACAGCCAGAGCGGAGCCAGCAACAACCGTCCCTGAGTGAGTGGCTCCCAGAAAGCAGGGGCTGATTGTGGGAAGACTGGCTTAGTCAGGGTTTTACAACGCTCACCTCGCTGACTGGGAGCTCTCACTAATGGCTTGGAGGGAGTCAAACTTACAAACAATAAGATTACTCTGATTCTAGGTCTAAAGATCACACCATAGCCTTTCAATAAGAGATTTGGGCTGGTTTGGCTTTGTAGCATGCTGCAGCAAGCAAGTGTGGAAAATCTGGTTTGGCATTCCAGAAAAGCCCTCATTGTCACCTTTCGTCCTTCTTCCACCCACTTCCTCCTCCTTATCGCCACCACTGAGACCCCGGCGTGCATGGCCAATCACAGTGAAGACGGGCTGCAGGGTGGAGATAAGAAGCTAAGCATTGGAGTTTGTTTGTTTACTTCATGGTGCTTTGTCTCCATGTTTTGGAGAGAAACACCAGCTGTGTCTGCTGTCTGCCAGCCATCTTGGAGTAGCTGCCCACTCCTAGATGTCATGTCCAGCACTGGACTGTGACTGGTCCAGTGAGAGTCCCTCCAGAACTGATGTTATGCACAGAGATATTTGTTGCAGGAATGAGTCACAGGGTGTTAATAACCACTCATTATACACTGAGTGTACAAAACATTGGGAACACCTTCCTAATATTGAGTTGTACCCCCTTTTCCCCCCAGAACAGCCTGAATTAATCGGGGCATGGACTCTACAAGGTGTCGAAAGCGTTCCACAGGGATGCTGGCCCATGTTGACGCCAATGCTTCCCACAGTTGTGTCAAGTTGGCTGAATGTCCTTTGAGTGGTGGGCCATTCTTGAAATAGACAGGAAACTGTTGAGTGTGAAAAACCCAGCAGCAATGCAGTTCTTGACACACTCAAACCGGTGCGCATACTACAATACCCCGTTCATTCACCCTCTGAATGGCACACATACACAATCCATGTCTCAAGGCTTAAAAATCCTTCTTTAACCTGTCTCCTTCCCTTCATCTACACTGATTGAAGTGGATTTAACAAGTGACATCAATAAGGGATCATAGCTTTCACCTGGATTCACCTGGTCAGTCTGTCATGGAAAGAGCAGGTGTTCCTAATGTGTTTTACACTCAGAGTAAATGGCGGTCATTTGAATAGTCTGATATCGCAGTGATAATGGCATCAACTGAAATGGTCACCCCGCAGTTGAAACATTGGAACACAGAAATGCAGGACATTGTAGAAACACTAAGTTAATCATCAGAATCATTCGCATTGTTTAGAAAAATATTAGCATAAATGAGCTTTAGTCATTAAAGTATTGAATTGCTGATTATAGTATAATAACAGAGGTCATTAGAGAACATTAGTATAACTCTTATGTACAGTGACTGAGCAACGTATCAGTAATTATTGTTTACTATATGTTTACTACGTGTAATTGTTCTGTTACAAATGTCCTGTTTCTGTTTTGTATCTATAGTGTACTACACAGTTTTTTTATTTTTTATTTTATTTTACCTTTATTTCACTAGGCAAGTCAGTTAAGTACAAATTCTTATTTACAATGACGGCCTAGGAACAGTGGGTTAACTGCCTTGTTCAGGGGCAGAACGACAGATTTTTACATTGTGTGTAGTATGTTTATATTATTTTGTTTATACTCTGTATTCTGTTATTGTTGTCAGCACCATTTCACCAGGTCAAATTACCGGTACATGTAAATGTACTTTGGGAATAAAGGTTTCTGATTGTAATATTACCATACTTTCTGCAGTGTTTTAATGCTCCATGCATGTCGCTTTCTTAGGACAAGGAGGGACTGACCTTGAGAGTGTAGTGGAATGAATACAATCTGTGTCTCAGAGCCAAGAAGATAGGAGTGGACCAGGTGCACTAACAGTGGTGGAACATGCACAGTCCTCAATATTACATATGGCACACAGAGAATACTTTGATTACCTGGGGCATGTTCTGGGAAAGAACTGAAACAGCAGTATACTGTAAATCTCATATGTATTACACGGTTTTTGTAATGTGCTCACTAACATCAAATAAACACACACATACGCAGACACACACACACACACAAAGACGCACACACAATCACAAAATACAGTCTCACTATAAGAAGTGAAAGGTTCAGTCTATTGACAATTTATTTTGTTCTCCATTTGTATTAACATCCAGAGATGAGTTTCTTGTCTAGTAAATAAACATGTCCAATGAATCAGACGTCTTTGTCTTTAGACGTTACCGGCAGCTAGAATATATCTCCTCTTTATACGTTACCGGCAGCTAGAATATATCTCCTCTTTATACGTTACCGGCAGCTAGAATATATCTCCTCTTTAGACGTTACCGGCAGCTAGAATATATCTCCTCTTTAGA
>QNTS01000555.1:501734-521236 GCA_003317085.1 Hucho hucho | reverse complement strand
GACTTTCAACTCCCTCTAAAGATTTTCTATGGGGTTGAGATCTGGAGACTGGCTAGGCCATTCCAGGACCTTGAAATGCTTCTTACGAAGCCACTCCTTCGTTGCCCGGGCGGTGTGTTTGGGATTATTGTCATGCTGAAAGACCCAGCCACGTTTCATCTTCAATGCACTTGCTGATGGAAGGAGGTTTTCACTCAAAATCTCACGATACATGGCCCCATTCATTCTTTCCTTTACACAGATCAGTCGTCCTGGTCCCTTTGCAGAAAAACAGCCCCAAAGCATGATGTTTCCACCCCCATGCTTCACAGTAGGTATGGTGTTCTTTGTCCTCCAAACACGACGAGTTGGGTTTTTACCAAAAAGTTATATTTTGGTTTCATCTGACCATATGACATTCTCCCAATCCTCATCTGGATCATCCAAATGCTCTCTTGCAAACTTCAGACGGGCCTGAACATGTACTGGCTTAAGCAGGGGGACACGTCTGGCACTGCAGGATTTGAGTCCCTGGTGGCGTAGTGTGTTACTGATGGTAGGCTTTGTTACTTTGGTCCCAGCTCTCTGCAGGTCATTCACTAGGTCCCCCGTGTGGTTCTGGGATTTTTGCTCACCGTTCTTGTGATCATTTTGACCCCACGGGGTGAGATCTTGCGTGGAGCCCCAGATCGAGGAAGATTATCAGTGGTCTTGTATGTCTTCCATTTCCTAATAATTGCTCCCACAGTTGATTTCTTCAAACCAAGCTGCTTACCTATTGCAGATTCAGTCTTCCCAACCTGGTGCAGGTCTACAATTTTGTTT
Source organism: Hucho hucho (assembly GCA_003317085.1). NCBI lineage: Eukaryota > Metazoa > Chordata > Actinopteri > Salmoniformes > Salmonidae > Hucho > Hucho hucho. Next base: position 520,432 of record QNTS01000555.1, on the reverse strand, counting down.
CTGGTGTCCTTTGACAGCTCTTTGGTCTTGGGCATAGTGGAGTTTGGAGTGTGACTGTTTGAGGTTGTGGACAGGTGTCTTTTATACTGATAACAAGTTCAAACAGGTGCCATTAATACAGGTAACGAGTGGAGGACAGAGGAGCCTCTTAAAGAAGAAGTTACAGGTCTGTGAGAGCCAGAAATCTTGCTTGTTTGAATGTGACCAAATACTTATTTTCCACCATAATTTGCAAATAAATTCATAAAAAATCCTACAATGTGATTTTCTGGATTTTTTTTCTTCATTTTGTCTGTCATAGTTGAAGTGTACCTATGATGAAAATTACAGGCCTCTCTCATCTTTTTAAGTGAGAGAACTTGCACAATTGGTGGCTGACTAAATACTTTTTTCCCCCACTGTATATATATATATATATATATCAATTGATTCTTGAAGAATATAACATAGAAATGCCTCATGAGCTCAGTTCAACTGTCGTACCTCATCAGAACCTAAAATATAAGCTTGTTTTACTCCAATGTTTGTAAACATTGTACATGTAAGCAAACACTGAATAGCCGCATAACATGGTTAAAACAATCATTTTGATGTCATGGATGGTCAGTCCTGGCATCCATAGCTCTGTCTATTAATCTGAGAGTAGTTACATTTCTCCAGGCCCATCCCTCAGCTTTTTACCAAAACAGAGGCGGGGTGTGCGTTTTGTTATTGTTTCATCCGTGGATTTGCCCTTTAAACAGCTGCATATTTTCAAGATATCAAAGTGTCACCAACTAAAAGGTAAACAATAGGCCTATAGCAAATGCAGCATATGGCATTCATTTTTCACATGTAAATAGCACTTTTCAGTAGTGCTCAAAGCATGCCATTCCATGAGCGCAGCATTTATTTTTCAACTGAAATCAATGAGCCCAATCAGTCCTCCATGACAACAAAATCATAAACAACAGAGTAGGGCTGGCTAATAAGTCCTTAGTTTTGGGGTCATGCTCAGGTAAAATAATATGGCTAATCTATGCTTCCATATTTCCAAGTCCTATTCTTGAAGATCAAGGGGTATAACATTTATTGGAATGACTGGAATTCTGATAGACTTTGGTTTTTAATGTAAAGATGTAATTTAATCGTATTATTATATGTAGTAGAAAGCGATGGGTTAGAAGAAACCTACATAACGAACCCATAAAGTACAATTTAACATCTATATATGGCCAGCTATGTAAACTTTAACATGGATTTATCCTGCAATAGATGTTGTTCAATTGGTAACATACATTTTTGTCTTGTTCTAATGCCTCTTAAGGAGAAAGTCATCTAAAAGTAACTGAATGCAATCAGATTACATTACTGAGTTTGGGTAATCCAAAAATTGCGTTACTGATTACAATTCTGGACAGGTAACTAGTAACTGCAACGGATTACATTTATAAAGTCACCTACCCAACCCTAGCTGTGAGGGATTTGTTGGGTCATTGCTGTGAGGGATTTGTTGGGTCTTTGCTGTCATTATTGAAATCAAATCAAAACAGATGCATGCTGTAATCACTTTAAAAGTGATCCTTCTCCCAGGTCTGTGACCATTTGCTGACCAATCAGTTATTGCCAGAGTTACGACAAACAATATCATCTATATCCTCTTGTATATCCTACAGTTGAATGTTTTTTTAAACAGATCAATAGAAATTACATTTCAAAATGGGGTGTGTTGCTAAGATGAATGATTCTGACATTCAACGGACCAATGGGTGTAGCTCAGGGGCTTCATTGATCAAAAACTAAATTCAAAGTCGGACTCTTGCGCTTAAGGGGGGTTGAACAATGAGGTAGGGTTCAGAGTAGCTCTGGCCCAGGGAATTAGTGCGCATACAAACCTTCACTATGGAAGGAACACACACTAACGACCTGGATCAGAGCTAGGTTCAGTGGCGCACTCTTGGTGTAAACTCAAAAACAGCAGTGTTAGGAGAATAATCACAACTTTACAGAGAGAGGGGAGATTTTACACAAACAAGACTGTGATCTTTCCTCAAGCAATATAGTGAATCCACACATCTCATAAACCCTAAAAGCATGCAGGATCCCCATCTCTACCCCCCCTCTCTCTTTCTGTCTCTCTGCCTCTAATTCTCTACCCCCCCTCTCTCTTTCTGTCTCTCTGCCTCTAATTCTCTACCCCCTCTCTTTCTGTCTCCCTATAATTCTCTACCTTCACTCTCTCTCTTTCTGTCTCTCTGCCTGTAATTCTCCACCCCCCCTCTCTTTCTGTCTCCCTATAATTCTCTACCTTCACTCTCTCTCTCTTTCTGTCTCTCTGCCTCTAATTCTCTACCCCCCCTCTCTTTCTCTCCCTATAATTCTCTACCTTCACTCTCTCTCTTTCTGTGTCTCTTCCTCTAATTCTCTACCCTCATTCGCTATTCCTCTCTCTTTCCATGAAGCAATGTGGATCTAAAACAAGTGAACAGCCCAAGCATAGTAACAAAACTCTGATATACTCTGCAGTCGTACTAAAATAGGCGAATGCATCACTGTTGTGACATTGAGCTCAGACACAGAGCATGCTGTTAGATCTCTGCTAACATAAATCTAACGTAATGATTTTAAAAGCTAATGAGTTGCTCCGCTAGATAGCAGACGCATTCTTATTTTCAAAACCATCTGTTGGAACGGAAGAAGACGACAGAAAAAATTAAGATTATGCGCCTGAATCTTCGCTAATTATTTCTGGGTTTACTTGGATCCCGCCATTCCGATTGTAACAACTACAAGAAAATCTATCATAAAAGTCAACAAAATATAAAATATAATGCATACAAACACACACACACACACACACACACACACACACTCACACAGCAATAAAACATGATCCAAACAGATGAGGTCTGCTGTACTGTGAGATAGTGAAGGGATAATGCGGATGCTACAACTATTTGCTTCTGCAGTCTGTTCCAGAGCCTGGTAGTAAACTTTAGCAATAATAGCCTTCTCTGGGATTCTCTGGGCTTCTCTGGCCTTCTCTGGCCTTCTCTGGGCTTCTATGGCCTTCTCTGGCCTTCTCTGGGCTTCTCTGGGCGGCACTGATAAGGCTCTCATCTTACTCTCATTAAGAGTGTTTAAGAGCCTGTTTTATTTAGTTTTTCCTAAGGCTACTTTTTCAACACCAGCCAGTTGATCAGACATTAGGTTGATCTGAGCCAGCGACTCCCTCTGATCCACGGTGCGGTTATTAGTTGAAACACGTGGAATACCTTCATCTGCGTCCCAAATGACACCCTCTTTACTATATTTGGGACACCACCTTCATAATGGCCATGAAGGAAGCATGGTATGGCTAAATGCTTTTTATTCAGTCAACTCGAGATTTTGTTGGGGAGCAGACTAAAGTCAAGACAGACAGACAGACAGACAGACAGACAGACAGACAGACAGACAGACAGACAGACAGACAGACAGACAGACAGACAGACAGACAGACAGACAGACAGACAGAGACAGTTAGATAGATAGATTGATTGATAGAAAGGCAGACATATTGATAGAATGGCAGACAGATTGATAGATAAATATGTGTATTTAAAATCACTAGTTAACAACACTGTCTGTTTACAATCACTATTGTTAAATAGCTAACGACTGCTTACATATACAGTATCTAATTAAATGTCGCAATGCAGTGTGCCTTTTTAAAACTTGTTAAAAAACCTCTCACAGTCATCCTACATCCTCATCCCCTCTGAAATGTTCCAGACAGCGTGGCACAGAGCTGCATGGGGTCACCTGCAGACGATCTGGTAGACAGGGGTCTTGGCTCGATAAAAACGTTATTACCGAGGGGAGGCTGTCAGAGACACTGGTCAATACAGCCGTAGGACTCAACTGTCCCCGCACCGCTTTCATCTTACCAACATCCTAGCTCTTTTATGAAAGTGAGAAGGAATTGAGTTGAACTCGATAGACTAAAATAGCAGCGGAAGGATGCCTAAGGCAGCCCACTTCTCACGCCACATGAAACCCTCTCCTGGGTTTTCCAATCACCGTCATGCATATGACAACTGACAGCATAATCTATAGCCTCTTTCCATTCTTTCAGACAGCCTTCTTCGGTCCTGCAAACCGTGAAAATAGTTCTTCCTGATAGTCAGTATACTGTACATACATTAACACCAGGAACCTCTGCATGACCAAACTCTCACATCCTTCCCAAACACCATGGGATGCCATAACCATGACTAGAATCCTAACTCTTTACCAGCGGACATTGGGGCACATGCCCCACACCAGATTTGTCCGGTGTTCTTTTTTTAGACTTTATAGCTGCAATATGTACGTTTGTGGGCGACCTGACCAAATTCACATAGAAATGTGAGTTATAGATCTGTCATTCTCATTGAAAGCAAGTCTGTTCTATGTGCGCTACTTCTATTCTTCCCGTTCTTAAGTTTTGTTTTTGCGTCTTTTACTTCCAGTTTTGTACACCAGCTTCAAACAGCTGAAAATACAATATTTTTGGTGATGGAAAATACAGATGAAGTCGGAAGTTTACATACACTTAGGTTGGAGTCATTAAAACTCGTTTTTCAACCACTCCACAAATTTCTTGTTAACAAACTATAGTTTTGGCAAGTCGGTTAGGACATCTACTTTGTGCATGACAAGTAATTTTTCCAACAATTGTTTACAGACAGATTATTTCACTTATAATTCACTGTATCACAAATCCAGTGGGTCAGAAGTTTAAATACACTAAATTGACTGTGCCTTTAAACAGCTTGGAAAATTTCAGAAAATGAAGCTTCTGATAGGCTATTGGAGGTGTAGCTATGGATGTATTTCATGGCGTACCTTCAAACTCAGTGCCTCTTTGCTTGACATCATGGGAAAATCAAAAAAAATCAGCCAAGACCTCAGAAAAAGAATTGTAGACCTCCACAAGTCTGATTCATCCTTGGGAGCAATTTCCAAACGCCTGAAGGTACCATGTTCATCTGTACAAACAATAGTATGCAAGTATAAATACCATGGGACCACGCAGCCGTCATACCGCTCAGGATGGAGTTCTGTCTCCTAGAGATGAACGTACTTTGGTGTGAAAAGTGCAAATCAATCCCAGAACAACAGCAAAGGACTTTGTGAAGATGCTGGAGGAAACCGGCACAAAGGTATCTAAATCCACAGTAAAATGAGTCCTATATCGACATAACCTGAAAGGCCGCTCATCAAGGAAGAAGCCACTGCTCCAAAACCGCCATAAAAAAACGTATTGTAGGAAGCTTGTGGAAGGCTACCTGAAACGTTTGACCCAAGTTAAACAATTTAAAGACAATGCTACCAAATACTAATTGAGTGTATGTCAACTTCTAACCCACTGGGAATGTGATGAAAGAAATAAAAGCTGAAATAAATCATTCTCTCTGCTATTATTCTGACATTTCACATTCTTAAAATAAAGTGGTTATCTAAGACAGGGAATTTTTACTAGGATTAAATGTCAGGAATTGTGAAAAACTGAGTTTAAATGTATTTGGCTAAGGTGTTGGTAAACTTCCGACTTCAACTGTATATTTCACAGCAGTTTACATAGTACAATGATTCTCTACACTATACATTGCTTGTTTTGTCACATAAACTGAAATTAGGGAAACTAATAGAACTTTAGCAACCAGGAAATGGTGGAGCTATTTCCACATATTGCGCCTTTAAATTAATTACTAAACTTAATTTTAAGCTTTATCATAATTATTTATAAAAACTATCTGTCAGCTGGACCAGGCAAAGAGTATCCCCCCCATTCTTCTAGGTAAGTGGTTCCTTCCAGGGTGCACCACGGAGCAAAGATATGCATGCAGACAGTATCGTGAGTGGAGGAGGAGAGAGAGTGTTGAGAGACACACACAGAGTTTGATTTCACTTAACCTGCAGGAGGTATGCTTGTAAATGAATTTGATCAAGCTACGTAGTCTATTGACTCCTTCATGATGAATAGATCAAATGAACATGTTTTGTTGTTTCTCTGTAATACTAGCCACCTAGCAATGTTAATAAGTTGGCTTTTGCTAGCCAGCTAGATAGGTCCCCAATCTCTCAACTTCATAACTAGCTACCAAGCCATTTCAGGCCAGAGTAGCTTGTCTAACTATCTCAGGTTGCTAGACTTTAGAAAAGACTCAAATGTATTTCATTATTGGGTTATGATACTATCTACCAGTGTGACAGTTGTACTAATCTCCTAAGGTAGGGAAAAGGTTCTTAAAGAATCAATGTGCATCAGTAATTCAAATGACCATTGAACAGGTAAAGAAGTATGCTTAGATATTTCAAACAATATGCACGATTTGAAAGAAACTTCCAGATGGAGAAGCTCGTGCATACTGTCTAAAGGACAAGGAATTGTCCCTAAGGTAAGCATGCTGAGAGACGGACGCAGGTGCCTCTCAGGACTAACTGTTGCCTCGAGCACTGGCAGCATGTAGGCAGCATGTTGCATTTGTTTTGCAAGTTGAATACTTCAAGACTATAATGTATGCAAGCACACACTGACACACACATTCGAACATTGGGAAACATACTGTACAGTAAGCATAGGCAATCATGCACACACTCTCACTCTCTTTCTCTCTCTAATACTCACTTAATTTCTCACTCTCTCTCTCTCTGAAACCCACTCTCTCTCTCTCACTCTCTCTCGCTCTAATACTCACTTAATTTCTCACTCTCTCTCGCTCTCTCTGATACCCACTCTCTCTCTCGCTAATACTCTCTCTCTCTGTAATACCACTCTCTCTCTCTCTCTCGCTCTCTCTAATACTCTCTCTCGCTCTCGAATACTCACTCAATGTCTCACACTCTCTCTCTCTCTGATACCCACTCTCTCTCTCTCTCTAATACTCTCTCTCTCTGTAATACCAACTCTCACTCTCTCGCTCTCTCTAATACTCTCTCTCGCTCTGTGATACCCACTCTCTCTCTCTCTCTCTCTCTCTGTAATACCCACTCGCTCTCTCTCTCTCTCTTTCTCTCCCTCAATTTAATTCAATTCAAGGGGCTTTATTGGCATGGGAAATGTTAACATTGCCAAAGCAAGTGAGGTAGATAATATACAAAAGATAAATAAACAATAAAAAGGAACAGTAAACATTACACTCACAGAAGTTCCAAAAGAATAAAGACATTACAAATGTCATATTATGTATATATACACTGTTGTAACAATGTACAAATGGTTAAAGTACAAAAGGGAAAATAAATAAGCATAAATATGGGTTGTATTTACAATGGTGTTTGTTCTTCACTGCTTGACCTTTTCTTGTGGCAACAGGTCACAAATATTGCTGCTGTGATGGTACACAGTGGTATTTCACCCAGTAGATATGGGAGTTTATCAAAATCGGGTTTGCTTTCAAATTATTTGTGGATCTGTGTAGTCTGAGGGAAATATGTGTCTCTAATATGGTCATACATTGGACAGGAGGTTAGGAAGTGCAGCTCAGTTTCCACCTCATTTTGTGGGCAGTGTGCACATAGCCTGTCTTCTCTTGAGAGCCAGGACTGCCTACGGCGGCCTTTCTCAATAGCAAGGCTATGCTCACTGAGTCTGTACATAGTCAAAGCTTTCCTTAAGTTTGGGTCATTCACAGTGGTCAGGTATTCTGCCACTGTGTACACTCTGTTTAGGGCCAAATAGCATTCTAGTTTGCTCTGTTTTTTTGTTAATTCTTTCCAATGTGTCAAGTAATTATCTTTTTGTTTTCTCATGATTTGGTTGGGTCAAATTGTGTTGCTGTCCTGGGGCTCTGGGGTTGTGTTTGTGTTTGTGAAGAGCCCCAGGACCAGCTTGCTTAGGGGACTCTTCTCCAGGTTAATCTCTCTGTAGGTGATGGCTTTATTATGGAAGGTTTGGGATTCGCTTCCTTTTAGGTGGTTGTAGAATTTAACGGCACTTTTCTGGATTTTGATAATTGGGTATCGGACTAATTCTGCTCTGTATGCATTATTTGGTGTTCTACGTTGTACACGAAGGATATTTTGGCAGAATTCTGCATGCAGAGTCTCAATTTGGTGTTTGGCCCATTTTGTGAATTCTTGGTTGGTGAGCAGACCCCAGACTTCACAACCTTAAAGGGCAATGGGTTCTACAACTGATTCAAGTATTTTTAGCCAGATCCTAATTGGTATGTCAAATTTTATGTTCCTTTTGATGCCATAGAACGCCCTTCTTGCCTTGTCTCTCAGATCGTTCACAGCTTTGTGGAAGTTACCTGTGGCGCTGATGTTTAGGCCAAGGTATATACAGTTTTTTGTGTGCTCTTGGGCAACGGTGTCTAGATAGAATTTGTATTTGTGGTCCTGGCGACTGGACCTTTTTTGGAACACCATTATTTTGGTCTTACTGAGATTTACTGTCAGGGCCCAGGTGCAGAAGATCTAGGTACTGCTGTAGGCCCTTCTTGGTTGGTGACAGAAGCAACAGATCATCAGCAAACAGTAGACATTTGACTTCAGATTCTAGTAGGGTGAGGCCGGGTGCTGCAGACTGTTCTAGTGCCCTCGCCAATTCGTTGATATATATGTGGAAGACGGTGGGGCTTAAGCTGCATCCCTGTCTCACCCCACAGCCCTGTGGGAAGAAATGCGTGTTTTTTGCCTATTTTAACTGCACACTTGTTGTTTGTGTACATGGATTTTACAATGTCGTATGTTTTCCCCCCAACACCCCTTTCCATCAATTTGTATAGCAGACCCTCATGCCAAATTGAGTCGAAGGCTTTTTGAAATCAACAAAGCATACTCTCTCTCTGTAATACTCTCTCTCTCTCTCTCTCTCTCTCTCTAATACCCACTCTCTCTCTCTGTAATACTCTCTCTCTCTCTGTAATACCCACTCTCTCTCTCTCTCTCTCTCTCTCTCTCTCTGTAATACCCACTCTCTCTCTCTAATACTCTCTCTCTCTCCCTGTAATACCCACTCTCTCTCTCTAATAATCTCTCTCTCTCTGTAATACCCACTCTCTCTCTCTCTCTCTCTCTCTCTAATACTCTCTCTCTCTCTCTTCTCCTCTCTCTCTCTAATAGCCACTCTCTCTCTCGCACTCTGTAATACCCACTCTCTCTCTAATACCAATCTCTCTTTCTCTCTCTCTCTCTAATATCCTCTCTCTCTCATTCTCTCTCTCTCTCTAATTGTGATGCGTCTGGGTGAGCTGGTGTAGAGGAGTCAAAAATAATGCCAAGCCCAAACATAACGGACCGCGATACAAAACAATCAATCACAAAGACATGGGGGGACAGAGGTTTAAATAATAAACATGTAATTAGTGATTGAAACCAGGTGTGTACAATGAAGACAAAAAAACATAGAAAATGAAAAGTAGATCGGCGGCAGCTAGAAAACCGTCGACATCGACCGCCGAAAGCCGCCTGAACAAGGAGAGGGCCCAACTTCGGCTGAAGTCGTGACAGTACCCCCCACCCTCCCCCCTTGACGCGCGGCTCCAGCGGCGCGCCAACACCGGCCTCGGGGACGACCCGGAGGACGAGGCGCAGGGCGATCCAAGGGGAGACGGTGAAACTCCAGCAGTAACGACGGGTCCAGGATGTCCTCCACCGGCACCCAATATCTCTCCTCCGGGCCGTACCCCTCCCACTCCACGAGGTACTGGAGGCCCCTCGCCCGGCGCCTTGAGTCCATGATGGCTCGGACAGCATACGCAAGGGCCCCCTCGATGTCCAAAGGGGGGCGGGGGGGGGCGGGGGGGGCCTCCCGCACCTCAGATTCCTGGAGTGGACCAGAAACCACCGGCCTGAGGAGAGACACATGGAACGAGGAGATAATAGCCAGACCCTGTCCCCTGGTGCGAACACCGGGGCCCCACTGCGGTGGCGGTCGGCGCTCGCCTTCTGCCGCCTCGCGGCTCGTTGTAGGTGCACATGGGTGGCCTAAACCATTAATTCCAGAACCAGCTGGTACCCTAGTACGCACTGGAAGAGGGAGAGGTTAGTAGAAGAATGGCGGAGTGAGTTCTGGGCAATCTCTGCCCAGGGGATGAAACTCGCCCACGCCCCCGGCCGGTCCTGGCAATAAGACCGCAGAAACCTACCCACATCCTGGTTAACTCTTTCCACCTGCCCGTTACTCTCAGGGTGAAAACCTGAAGTAAGGCTGACCGAGACCCCCAGCCGTTCCATAAACGCCCTCCAAACCCTGGACATGAACTGGGGACCCCGATCAGAAACTATGTCCTCAGGCACCCCGTAGTGCCGGAAGACGTGGGTGAACAGGGCCTCCGCAGTCTGTAGGGCCGTAGGGAGACCGGGCAAAGGAAGGAGGCGGCAGGACTTAGAAAACCAATCCACAACGACCAGGATCGTGGTGTTTCTCTGTGACGGTGGAAGATCCGTCAGGAAATCCACAGACAGGTGTGACCATGGCCGTTGTGGAACAGGTAGGGGATGTAATTTACCTCTGGGCAGGTGCCTAGGCGCCTTGCACTGGGCGCACACCGAGCAGGAGGAAACATAAACCCTCACGTCCTTAGCTAAGGTGGGCCACCAGTACTTCCCACTAAGGCAACACACTGTCCGACCAATGCCAGGATGACCAGAGGAGGATGACGTGTGGGCCCAATAGATCAGACGGTTGCGGACAGCAGACGGAACGTACAGACATCCAGCTGGACACTGAATGGGAGTGGACTCTGTACGTAACGCCTGCTCAATGTCCGCATCCAGCTCCCACACCACCGGTGCCACCAGGCAAGAGGCTGGAAGTATGGGAGTGGGATCTATGGCCCGCTCCTCTGTGTCATACATCCGGGACAGTGCGTCTGCCTTAGTGTTCTGGGAACCTGGTCTGTAGGATAGGGTGAAAACAAAACAGGTGAAAAACATGGTCCACCTTGCCTGGCGAGGGTTCAGTCTCCTCACCGCCCGGATGTACTCCAGATAACAGTGGTCAGTCCAGATGAGGAAAGGGTGTTTAGCTCCCTCAAGCCAGTGTTTCCATGCCTTCAGAGCTTTTACGACAGCTAACAACTCCCGGTCCCCCACATCATAGTTTCGCTCCGACGAGCTGAGCTTCTTTGAAAAGAAGGCACAGGGGCGGAGTTTTGGTGGCGTACCCGAGCGCTGAGACAGCACAGCTCCTATCCCAGCCTCGGACGCATCCACCTCAACTATGAAGGCCAAAGAGGGATCCGGATGAGCCAGCACGGGAGCCAAGGTAAACAGAGACTTCAGATGACTAAAAGCCCTGTCCGCCTCAGCTGACCACTGCAGTCGCACCAGTCCCCCCTTCAGCAGTGAAGTAATAGGAGCCGCTACCTGACCAAAGCCCCGGATAAACCTCCGGCAGTAGTTGGCAAACCCTAAGAACCGCTGCACTTCCTTTACCGTGGTTGGAGTCAGCCAATTACGCACGGCTGAAATGCGGTCATTCTCCATCTCTACCCCTGACGTGGAAATGCGGTACCCTAGAAAAGAGACGGACTGCTGGAAGAACAGACATTTCTCAGCCTTGACGTACAGGTCATGCTCCAACAGTCTGCCCAGCACCTTGCGCACCAGAGAGACATATATAGTATATAAGAGTATATCAGAATGTCATCGATATACACCACTACACCCTGCCCGTGCAGGTCCCGGAAAATCTCATCTACAAATGCCTGGAAGACTGATGGAGCATTCATCAACCCGTACGGCATGATGAGGTACTCGTAGTGCCCTGAGGTGGTACTAAATGCTGTCTTCCACTCATCCCCCTCCCGGATAAGCATCAGATTGTAGGCACTCCTGAGATCCAATTTGGTGAAGAAGCGCGCCCCGTGCATTGACTCGATCGCACTGGCTATGAGAGGCAGCGGGTAGCTGTACCTCACAGCGATCTGATTAATACCTCGATAGTCAATACACGGGCGCAGACCTCCATCCTTCTTCGTCACAAAAAATAAACTTGAGGAGGCAGGTGAAGTGGAGGACCGAATGTATCCCTGTCCCAGAGATTCGGCAACATATGTCTCCATAGCTGCCGTCTCCTCCTGTGACAGAGGATACACGTGACTCCTGGGAAGTGCTGCGTCTACCAGGAGATTTATCGCACAATCCCCCCGTCGATGGGGTGGTAATTGAGTCAAATCGGCATATTCTGAAGGGATGTGCACGGTGGAGACCTGGTCTGGACTCTCCACCGTAGTTGCACCAATTGAAACACCTACACACCTCCCCGAGCACTTTCGTGACCATCCCTTTAGAGCCCTCTGTTGCCACAAAATAGTGGGGTCATGATAGGCCAACCAGGGTAGACCCAGCACCACGGGAAACGCAGGAGAATCAATGAGGTAGAGACTAATCTTCTCCTCATGACCCACCTGCGTCACCATACTCAGTGGAGCTGTAACCTCCCTAATCAGCCCTGACCCTAATGGTCGACTATCTAGGGCGTGTACAGGGAAGGGCATATTAACAGACACAATAGGAATCCCTAAACTACGGGCCAATGAACAGTGAATAAAGTTCCCAGCTGCGCCTGATTTGACGAGCGCCTTATGCTGGGAACGCGGGGAAAACACGATAGGGATGACACGATAGTGCCCTGCCTGCTGCCTCGACTACCTGAGGCACCCCCCCAGTACCGACCAGCAGCGTGCCCTCTGCGGCCACATAAGGTGCAGGGAGTGGTCCCTCCTCCAGCCCCCCTAAGCGCAGTCCCTCCTAGCTCCATGGGTGTAGGATCCGAGGTATTGGGGGATGGAACTAACAGGCCCTGATCCGGACATCCACAGGTGGCCAGTAGGGTATCCAGCCTGATGGACATGTCCACCAGCTGGTCAAAGGATAAGGTGGTGTCCCTGCATGCCAGCTCCCATCGGACATCCTCGCGCAGACTGCACCTATAATGGTTGATCAGGGCTCTGTCATTCCATCCCGCTGCTGCGGCCAGGGTGCAGAACTCCAAAGAAATGTCCTGTGCGCTCCTCGTCTCCTGCCTGAGGTGGAACAGGCAAACTCCTCGTAATGGTCCAACGCCGCTCCGACCTCCATTTGAGGTGATTGATTCTGTGATGCGTCTGGGTGAGCTGGTGTAGAGGAGTCAAGCGCAGGACAGCAGATATGAGTAATAGTAGTAATTTTACTCAAACATAATCGTATACACGTCAAAAATAATGCCAAGCCCAAACATAATGGACCGCAATACAAAACAAACAATCACAAAGACATGGGGGGGACAGAGGTTTAAATAATGAACATTAGTGATTGAAACCAGGTGTGTACAATGAAGACAAAAAAACATAGAAAATGAAAAGTAGATCAGCGGCAGCTAGAAAACCGGCGACGTCGACTGCCGAAAGCCGCCCGAACAAGGAGAGGGACCAACTTCGGCTGAAGTCATGACACTAATACCCACTCTCTCGCTCTCTCTAATACCCACTCTCTCTCTCTCTCTTTCTCTCTGTAATACCCACTCTCTCTCTCTCTCTTTCTCTCTGTAATACCCACTCTCTCTCTCTCTCTCTCTCTCTCTCTCTCTCTCTCTCTCTCTCTCTCTCTCTCTCTCTCTCTCTCTCTCTCTCTCTCTCTAATAATCTCTCTCTCTCTCTGTAATACCCACTCTCTCTCTCTCTAACTCTCTCTCTCTCTAATACTCTCTCTCTCTCCTCGCTCTCATACCCACTCTCTCTCCTCGCTCTCTTCTCTCTCTCTCTCTTCTCCTCTCTCTCTCTCCCTCTCTCTCTCTGTGTGGCAAATGACATCATTTCTTCTGTGGTGGATCTGCTGTTGCTCGTTTTGCTTCTCTGCACGACGGCAATTAAATCGATGCAACTCTTGTTCAATAAATGTATGTTTAGCAAGACTTCTAATTATTTCCGGCCACTCTAATTGAATAGATTACGTGCTCACGGGCCTGTTGCAGGGGACGGAGAACAAATGATTTTTCCATTCCCTGTCATCACCACAGCGTTGATATACTTAACCTTGACTTAGTCAGTACCTATTAGTAGCTGGCCCGTGTTCTCGTCATATTCTGTCTCTTTCCATAACAACGCTTAGATTGACAAGAAACATAAAAACGTACGTTTTGTTCCTTCCTTGTATGCATAACGGATATTAAAGTTTTAGCAGCCGTGTTTTGACCAACAGGGATGATATTCTCGGCTGGTTAATTTGGGGGAGGCTGGTAGAAATCTGTAATGCTGTGAGGTACAGCTCTCTGTAATATACCCGCAGTTCCAGATTGTACGCGGCTACACAACAGCAGAATGATATTGGCAATCACTGCTCAGTGCTCAAACACAATGCTTTCTTCTCCGGGTGGGGTGAGGGAAGAAATATCACTGATCTATAGATGTAAAGAATTCTGCCCAAGGGCAAGCATCAGCCCTAAATGAAATTGGACTATCCCTCTGGCTAGTCCCTAACCTTTGTGTCTGGGGGTCAGAGCCATTATCTACAGGGTGCTTCATTCATTTGAGCCCAGTTGCTTCTTATAATTTCTGATACCATCATTTCTGTCATTTCTCCAATAAGAAAAGAGATATGTCTCAAATGGCACCCTATTCCCTATACAGTGCACTACTATTGGCCAGAGCCCATATAGGACTTTTGGAGGATGATTTAAAGAAGAAGAAGAATACAGAATACAATAGGGACAGTCCTCCTGAATTGTGTTATGGAAAAAGGATTATACAGAAAGTGGAAAAACACTGACCTGTTTTTCTGTGTTATGCAGCAGCGCACGGATCTCCATTTTACACAAAGCACAGTCGAACCGTCTTGCAAAAAAAATATGTTTGACCTCTTTTGAATTCAAGCTTAAGAACTACAGAGGAAAGGGATAGTAAGAGATTAGATTTTTCTCTTTTTTGTTCTCCCCACATCACATAGTCCCTTCTTTGATAGAAGCGGCCTGATTATACACTGATTAGACACTTTTAATATCCATCGCTGTGGGATACAGGGGGAAGGAGAGCCGCAGCACGGCGCTAACTGCTGCGGCGTCTCGGGGTTTTTCATTAACTGCCCATAAAGGAGGCCCAGCATGGCGTTATTACAACTCTCTCAGATCCAGCTCCACACAGGAATCTGTTCAGACCCACCGTGTGTGTGTGTGTATGTATGTGTGTGTGTGTGCGTGTGTATGTGTGCGTGTGTCTGCGTGCGTGAGCACACGCATGTGTGTAGGAGAAGACAGCAGGGAGGTAGGGAGGTAGGCAGGCAGGGAGGTAGGGAGGCAGGGAGGCAGGGAGGTATGGAGGCAGGGAGGCAGGGAGGCAGGGGGGTAGGGAGGCAGGGAGGTAGGGAGGCAGGGAGGTAGGGACGCAGGGGGGTAGGGAGGCAGGGAGGCAGGGAGGCAGGGAGGCAGGGGGGTAGGGAGGCAGGGAGGCAGGGAGGTAGGGAGGCAGGGGAACAGAAATGGTAAACAGGAAAATACCCAGTCTCATCAAAATCACGGATGCTCTCTGACAATGGGTAAGAAATAGTCATCAAATCAAATCCTCCTTCATTTGACTTCATTGTCAAACACTGGCTATGAGATTAAATTGCAAATTATTGTTTGTTTGATGGAATATTAAATGTTTTTAGTCCCCAAACGAATTGCGCCGTGGTGCAGGATGACTGTTGATGTGTGTCTGGGTGATGTTTGACTTCCGAAGATGAGCAGTCATTTAGGGACAGTTGTTGGGGTTGCTTTTGTTGGGATTTTCTTTGACCGGTATTTCCAGCATTGTCCACTATGTTCGCTGCAGGTAGAAAAATACTAGGACATTTAACTGACACAGTTCTTTAACTGACACAAGCTGTCTCCAATCAGTCAATCAATGTCTGGTTGTGCCTGTGTGTTTGATGCGGTATCAAACTAAGCCAGAGGAGGCGTATCTCTGTGAATCTTCATTTGTCAGAGAATACTATTTGTAGATCAGTGATTCTACACCTCACTTTGCTCAAGCTGATCCCCTCCAACGGACTAGGACGTTGTAACTAAAACTGTGTCAATTTGGGGCAGTTTAAGAGGAGAATCAATTAAACCAACCATGGAAGGATGTTGTAGCCCCAACCTGGGACTCAAACCTGTGTCCAGTGACTGTCAAGCCAACACCTTAACCATCGGGGGGTAGCCCCAACCCGGGACTCAAACCTGTGTCCAGTGACTGTCAAGCCAACACCTTAACCATCGGGGGGTAGCCCCAATCCGGGACTCAAACCTGTGTCCAGTGATTGTCAAGCCAACACCTTAACCATTATGCCATGAGGTCCGAACCTCTTGATGAGCTCACTAGGTGTTGGTTTACGGTTGTTACACTACACTAACCCTTTCCCTGGCATAATATATATATATATTTTTAATTAACCTTTATTTAACTAGGCAAGTCAGTTAGGAACAAATTCCTATTTTCAATGATGGCCTAGGAACAGTGGATTAACTGCCTTGTTCAGGGGCAGAATGACAGAATTTACCTTGATCAAGGGTGTATTCATTCTACCGATTCTGTTGAAAAACGTTTCTTAAATGGAAGCAAACAGAACAAAACGGGGATACTACAAACTGCCCCAAAACGTTCGGGACCATTAGTGAGACTTGGCTCACTAATGGTCGTCCCCCCCCGCCCGTAAGGCTGATATGTTAATGGTGGCATCCCAAATGGCATCCTTGTGTCTGGTCAAAAGTAGTGCACTACACAGGGAATAGCGTGCCATTTGGGACACGACATACGGCTGTTAAAGGTGATTAATAAGAGAAGCAACTTGCTGGGGGAGAAATGAATTACACGTCTCGTTTTATGATGATCCGGAATTGATCAATATGGGGGGGGGCGTTGTGCGTGGAATAAATTGTCAGTGTTGAGAGAGGGAGCAGCGTGTTCTGGCTGAGCCTCAGACCTTCAGCGAATGTGTGTGTGTGTGTGTGTGTGTGTGTGTTTACAGGTTGGCCATTTATAATTGAGACTTCCTTAGCAGACTGGAGAATGCCGAGGAGTATCTATTGTGAAAGAAGCTTTCTGACTGTATGTTGTTGATACTCTCCTTAGTTCACATGCTGACTTGATGCATGTTCTAAACCGCTGTATTACAGCGTGCATGCTGAGTCCATGCTGGTGGTGTGTGTGTGATGAATCAATGCCCCGTAGTCTTACTTTAGCCACCAGGGATATGGCCAGTCGTTCTGTGGCCGACTTGAATGCTGCTGTGTGCTGCTTCTTGTACAGCTCCTCTGTCTTCTTCTCCACCTAGACACACACACACACAGGAGATGAGAGTGTTTGCTGAGCTCTGTAATAATCCCCATGGTTCTACCACACTACAGATCAGATCATGGGCTTGTCTTTTTAGCAGTCCTACCTTGTACTGACCAGGCCCAGGGACCTCTTCATTGTTGTGGAACACGAGACTGCGTTGTGCTGTCGAACCGAAGCCTCCCTTCCTGGTACTCTCTAGGTAAGCCTTTTTTATGCTGTCCTGGGCCAGGCCATATTCAAACATATTATAGGCACCAGGACCTGAGGTGGGAGCAGAGCATTAACACAGGCGTGGGTGGGGACTGTGTTGATGTGTGTGTAAGAGAGGCAGTAAATGGATGAATGTGGGGGAATGACTGTTCGATTACCCGGCGCCTACCTTGATACATTAAATCTCTCCCTGTACACACACTAACACTACAATACATAGAAGCTCTACGTCACACGGATTGACGTTTCAGTCATCACTGAAACTACCTTTAGCCACCTATCTATGCCGGGCATTTATGCACTTGGCAAACGGCAGTATTTCTAGATGATGTACTGCCCCCATGTATCAGCCATAAAACATCCGCCCGGCCGTTAAGTACATAAACACACACTGGGTCAGCAATGTGAGTAACGGGGAGTGTTTGAGAGGTGTGGGGGAGACGGAGTGTGTTGTGGATATATATTATACACAAACACACACACACACCTGGAGTGGACTGTTTCTGGCTGTCAGGAAGGAACCGAACAGCAGCCAGGCCAAAGGGGTTTCTCTGCATTCCAGTGGTCTTCTTGAGGATCTCCAGAGCGCAGCGCGGGTCATTGTACATACCTACAGGAGGAGCCAGTTCCTTCACAGGACTGAACCGCTGAGAGGGAGGGACAGACAGACATACAGGGGTCACCAAACAGTCATGTCATCCACTCACAATGCTGCTATCCTGGGTATCAGTATGTTTCTGCTCTTCATGTTTGGCATGAAAAGGAGTGGTAAGGAGTGGCATGATGGCACAAACAGACTGGTGCCCTGTCTATAATGCTCCCTGCATTATCTGCTATATACCGTAACTACACGCCTGACCACAGATCATTATCTGCTATCTACCGTAACTACACGCCTGACCACAGATCATTATCTGCTATCTACCGTAACTACACGCCTGACCACAGATCATTATCTGCTATCTACCGTAACTACACGCCTGACCACAGATCATTATCTGCTATCTACCATAACTACACGCCTGACCACAGATCATTATCTGCTATCTACCGTAACTGCACGCCTGACCACAGATCATTATCTGCTATCTACCGAAACTACACGCCTGACCACAGATCATTATCTGCTATCTACCGTAACTACACGCCTGACCACAGATCATTATCTGCTATCTACCGTAACTACACGCCTGACCACAGATCATTATCTGCTATCTACCGTAACTACACGCCTGACCACAGATCATTATCTGCTAT
>QNTS01000555.1:454035-482560 GCA_003317085.1 Hucho hucho | reverse complement strand
AGTGTTGATATAACCTACCTGACTAATCTCTTTCTGCCAGCCTGGAGTGTTGATATAACCTACCTGACTAATCTCTTTCTGCCAGCCTGGAGTGTTGATATAACCTACCTGACTAATCTCTTTCTGCCAGCCTGGAGTGTTGATATAACCTACCTGACTAATCTCTTTCTGCCAGCCTGGAGTGTTGATATAACCTGCCTGACTAATCTCTTTCTGCCAGCCTGGAGTGTTGATATAACCTACCTGACTAATCTCTTTCTGCCAGCCTGGAGTGTTGATATAACCTACCTCAAGGACGTTGTTGACTTGGTATGTCATTAGCAAATTAAATATAGTTTAATTGAAGGCCAGACCAGTGGGCGGTGCATTATTTTAAGTGAATATTGTAATATAACTTGAAGAATAATTACTAATGGTCCTCTTTGTTGACACCAGAATAAATGAACAAGGTGCTTTGTGGAGCTCCGATCATTAGCTATGGAAATAGTTTTCGGGCAAATTAAGAGGCCCACTGGTGCATTAGATCGGCTGCTGCTAATGGAACTCTCTCACACAGAGTAAGTGCAAACACACGCACACACACACTCACTCACTAATGAATTTACTCTCACCACTCTCACTGTCATAACTTGAGTGAGCGAGCGAGCATGCGAGTGTGAGTGTGTGTGTGTGTGTGTGCGCGTGCTCCTCTCTTACCACCACTGGGTTGTAGAAAGCAGGTCCTAATGTTTCATCCTTTGCTGGTGCCTTTTGCTTGCAAAGAAATCCCTGCCCATTGTCTTCATAGCCAAAGGCCTGCCCAGGTGACGGGATGGAAGGAATGTCTGGCTGTGGCAGGAACTTGAGGCGAGTAGGAACACCCTGAAGCCACTAGTGGAATACACAACATAGGAAACACATTAATATGCCCAGCCAATCCCTGAATGGGAAACCTGAAATGCACTTCTTCCATGTATCTGCTTGCCCTGCCATCATATTTAGCCTTACATTGAAGTGTTGTACCATCATCTTTTCAGGACAACCAGAGCTACAAGTAGAATACAAAACAACATAAACAGTTGCATTCATGAGTTTATTGACAAAAGCAAAAACCTGATCAAAATGTATATATTTGACTGCTGTAAGGACAGAAATGGTTTACTCAGTGGGAAAGGAATATCCAACTAGTCAGTGACAACTGTATGGAGCTTGTGACAGCAACTATGTGAGCTTATTACAGTATTATAGACACTATGTCCTGGGCGACAAACCTTTAACTCTTACATTCTAACCACTCTTGTGTGGCTTGTGGGCGTCATAGAGCAAAACAGATTACATGTGCATGTTTGTGAGTGTCTCAGATTTTCAGAAGAACCATTTTCGAATCCATCTCACAAACACTGCTCTCACAAACACTGCTCTCACAAACAATGCTCTCACAAACACCAGCCCCAATCAACGGTCGGCATCAGCAGATGCAGAAGAAATAGACGTATCCAGAAGTCTGTACCTCAAGCACAGAATGTCTAAGAAGGTGTGGAAGCACTACAAAAATCACAGATGATAGTGTGGGACTGAAATTATTCAATGGCTTTTTTTACTACGTCTTCTGCATCATCTGGTTTAAGTAGCATCATTTTATATGAGTAAAGACGTCGTTGTACAGACTTAAAACATGTGCAGTGACAAGGTGGGATGGTTCCCCACTCATCTTTGCAGTATGTCACAGAATGTGCTGCGATGGAATAGCTTAGGCTAGTACATGGGTGTATTCATTAGGGCCCACCGCAGCAAAACATTTAGCAGTGGAAAACATTTTGCAACGAAAACAAGTGTTTCTTATTGGAAAAATTCAGGTAGGTACCTCCCCTTTTCGGGCCTGTTTGCTTCCGTTTTGTTTCTAGTAAATACACCTCAGGGACACATACCACCTTAGTGCGTCTCTTCCCCGGAGGCTCACTCTCAGCTCCCCTCAGTGTGTTTCCTGCTGCCTGCCGGACGTTGTACGTTCCAGGGCCCGGGACTTCTGACACCACCTCATCAAACCGCTTTGATCGATTCTTTAGACTTTGTCCTCCCAGAATGTTATCCTACAAGGTTCAGATCAATGTCACCTTGGTTTATGATTATTAGCTAAGCTTGGGAATCAAATTGATCCCAATGCATTGATTCTTCAGACCCATTTGACAAGACTGCTAGAAAGACAAGTGAATTAAATTCACACTTGGGTGGATGGACGCATCCATGACTTACCTTGCTATGTGAGCTGTTGTATTGTCCCGGTCCAGGCAAGGCTTTGTCATTGCTGGACCTGTGGAACATTGAGGGCCGGTTGGAGAGTGAGAGGAACGGAGCATAGCCATCTGCAAAACAGTGATAAATGTCAATGGACATAAGCCTATACACATATTTTGAACATATTTTATACATTGTCACAACTTGTAACAGTATATGTATTACATTTTCAATTGCATTCAAGAACAGCATACTTTATGAATCAGAGATCAACATGATTAAATATTGGATTAATAACAAATTGTGCATGTATGTAACAAATGCTACCTTTTGCGTCAATATGGCTACTTCAAACACAAAACATAGCAGCTGAGCAGATAAGTCTACACACATACAGTATTTTAGCCATAGGCCTGCCCTACATGGATTTCAGATAAGCAACAGTCATAATAACTAATTTTTAAAAAAACTTACAAATTATGACAATTTGAGAGCTTATTCCAAAAATTATGTTAAAACTTCGTTTTGAAAACATCACCAACCCTACCTGATTTTTTGGTTTTGTATTGAATGACCT
Organism: Hucho hucho; assembly: GCA_003317085.1. Lineage (NCBI taxonomy): Eukaryota > Metazoa > Chordata > Actinopteri > Salmoniformes > Salmonidae > Hucho > Hucho hucho. The sequence continues at coordinate 479,769 of QNTS01000555.1, read as the reverse complement.
CGTATGATCCTGGCCCAACTTTGGACGTGGTGCTGCCCACGGTCTGGTAGGTAACTCTTGGAGCGCGCCCATACATTTTCACCAGCAATGACGCGGCCAACTCGGTGAATGACGCGAAGACAAAACAACTCGGTGAAAAGTCAAATGAAATCGTCGTAGACGTAGTTTTGTCGTTTCCCTCAGTAATTTGGAGTTAGTAAAAAAAAAAATCCTAACGGAGCAAAAAAATATTATTTCTTTTCGGCGCTACAATGTTATTGTGCGTCGTTGCTTAGAGACTGGCTACGCAAGTTTGGAGTGACGTTTCACCCATTGTGGAAATAGAACTTTACAATGATTCTAAAGGCTGTTCATTATCGCACCGTTGTTAAGGAACCTAACATGCAAAAAAAGCAAAACATTTAACTTCTGTAATGTATCAGTAATTACGATGATAATTGTTTGTCACCTCATTTGAAGGCAATATCAGACGGAGGGATCCATTTATTTAGAACAATGATGCCATCTAGCGGTTTAACATATGTCATGCAGTTCAAATCAAAGTTTATTTGTCACGTGCGCCGAATACAACAGGTGTAGACCTTACAGTGAAATGCTTACTTACAGGGTCTAACCAACAGTGCAAAAAAGGTATTAGGTGAACAATAGGTAAGTAAAGAAATAAAAACAACAGTATATACTGTAGCGAGGCTGTAAAAGTAGCGAGGATACATACAAACACCGGTTAGTCAGGCTGATTGAGGTAGTATATGTAGCTATGGTTAAAGTGACTATGCATATATGATGAACAGAGAGTAGCAGTAGCGTAAAAAAGGGGTTGGCGGGCCACAATGCAGATAGATAGCCCAGTTGGTCGGTCCAATTGAGGTAGTATGTACATGAAAGTATAGTTAAAGTGACTATGCATATATGATAAACAGAAAGTAGCAGCAGCGGGGGCACAATGCAAAAAGTCCGGATAGCCATTTTATTACCTGTTCAGGAGTCTTATGGCTTGGGGGTAAAAACTGTTGAGAAGCCTTTTTGTCCTAGACTTGGCACTCCGGTACCGCTTGCCATGCGGTAGTAGAGAGAACAGGGTGGCTGGGGTCTTTGACAATTTTTAGTTGCATCTGATGCTCAGTCACTGTGATGCTCCCAGCAGAATACTCTTGCTCCCAGCCCATGTGACATGATAGAGCATAAATTATTTATAGATAAGACTAAATAAAATGTTGAATGACAACGTATTCCATGCAATGGCATGTCATGAGTTGCAATGTAGGGGAATGCTGAGGATCGATGATCTTGTGCATAATTTTGAGGAAGAAACAAATAAATCAGCCATATCCAATTAAATATTCTAATGATCTGATTTCCAAAAAAAGGTCATGAGAGCCTAGAATTTGAATGGATGGAAAATCTATGTGATTTGGTGCATTCTTCCAAACTGCGGGTGGCAGCACAATATCGTCCAGTCTGCCGGAAAACTACAATTTACAAGAAGAAGATTGATACACTCGCGAGAATTCCCGGAGCCGTTTCTGCTGGAGAGAGGAGTGTATGGAGAAAAGACGAAACACAACAAAGTCAAACTGGCGCGGGCGCTACTTTTAATAACAACTTTTTCATAAATTCATAGTTACAGACCACAGTAACTAACTATTGCAACGTGTGGTATTAATTTAGTTAAATAACGTCGTTGGAAGAATTCCACAATGCCAAGTAGCACATCTTTGTTGGAGACCGAGGAAAGTGAGCCAGAGATCCCGCCACTAGTTGTGCATGCATTCGCCGACATAGGCCTCGATGACCACTACAGACAGACGGAACAACCCGAGAGCCTCTTGCATCCACGCCCGGTCTCTCATTTCAATGTGCTTGGTGCCGTGCTGGACCTGCAGCCTATACAGCACCACCATCCGACACCGACGGAAGAGGACGAAGAAAGAGCCAACGAAGACGTGTTGGGAGAGGATGATTTCAACAAGACGCTGCTTGTGCAGGCCCAAGTCTCGGGACTAGGCTCTGTTATGCCACCTGGAATGGATACGCCCGAGACACTCTTGCTGTACAATGAGCTTGATCACGGCACACTACAACAGGCTACGGGAAGGATGGTTTTGCCGTCTGTGTATGGAGAGCCTGGCTATGAAGTTGAGACATCGCTGCTCATGCGGAGGAAGAGTGTGAACACAACAGAGTGTGTCTCGGTGCCCAGCTCAGAACATGTTGCCGAGATTGTCGGTAGACAGGGTGAGTAAACTACCTAGTATTTCTCTTTTAATTAGCCAGACGTGTATGTTGGATGCTAGCTTAATTCGGCTAGAGTTATATTTTATGTATGCTGACAATTTGGTAATTGACATTGTAAAATGTCATTAGGAAACAAACAGCTGGCTAACTGATGTAGTTATCATCCGCAAACTATAACTAGGTCACCCTTAAAATCCACATTTCAAAATTGGGAAACTGGCAAAGCAAATATCGTCATATTGATTCTTGCTATCTCTCTCTAGCCATGTGATTGATGCACATTTGGATTGCAAGTTAGCTAGTTACTAGTAGTTAGCTACATAGCTAGTTTGTTTCACTGTATCCTAATGATCGAAATTAGGTATCTAGCTTTGCTTTGTCCAGTTAGCACCCAAAATGATAGATATACCTTTGTTGATTACCATGCCACATCAGCTAGCAAGCTATCGCTAGCAAATCGGTGTAGTATACCGCGATTTTAGTTTGCTAGAAATCAATCAAACTGTCTTTTCACAGATGGGGTAGACTTTTGATCCTCGTAACTTTTTGTATCGACTGGACTGCCATATAACATGTTTGGCAAATAGTTTGTCTGCATCTGTTTTAGACCTGGCCATCTAGTAGTCCTAAAACCCGGAAATAAGTTATCTATCCCTGGTTCGTTCAGCCATCCTTATGGGGAAAGAAAAGGGTTATGGAATAAACGCCGAAAATAAAGTCTGCGGTTAACACCGGCTTAGGAAATCTTATACGTTTTGTTCTGAGTTAATAGCAGTCAGTTAACAAGACCTTTATGAATTATGAATCATTTGTGTTTTTTATTACATAATCTGCTAAAGTCACTAAGAATTTATCTCATAGAACAAAACGTAAAGATCTCCTAAGCCTGTTTACAACATACCTTAGTTTCAGCGTTTAGCGAAAAACGCCATTAATTTGCCTCATAGGCCTACAAAAAGACGCCATTACTATTTCTCTATGTGGGGAATGGTGAACTGTTGTTAAAACCTTGAGCAAACCGGAAATGACAAGATGGTATAAGTTGGACTTAACACTATCTACAGCGAGACATCTAGCTATGAATTGTTAGTGTCATCTCAGATTTCACAAAAGTAAGAAATCAAGATTGTAACTAATTACAAGGATAAAGATTAATGTCTGAGATTCTCCCTTCCAACGTTTATTCTTTTTTTTCCCTCTTAGGTTGCAAGATCAAGGCATTGCGAGCAAAGACCAACACCTACATCAAGACCCCAGTGCGTGGGGAGCAGCCGGTGTTCGTGGTGACAGGGCGGAAGGAGGATGTGGTCATGGCCAAGAGGGAGATCCTGTCGGCAGCTGAGCACTTCTCCCTCATCCGAGCCTCCCGGAACAAGGCAGGTCCGATGGCTGCAGCAGGGCCAGGGCTGCCTGCTGCACCTTCCCTACCTGGTCAGACCACCATCCAGGTGCGCGTTCCCTACCGCGTGGTGGGACTGGTGGTCGGGCCCAAGGGGGCGACCATCAAGCGCATCCAACAGCAGACACACACTTACATTGTCACTCCAAGCCGAGACAAAGAGCCAGTGTTTGAGGTGACGGGCATGCCTGAGAATGTGGACCGAGCGCGAGAGGAGATTGAGGCCCACATTGCCATACGCACAGGTAACTGTGTGGAGATTCCAGGAGACGAGAACGACTTCCACTACAATGGCACTGACGTCAGCTTCGAGGCGGGAAGCTGTGGGGCGTGGCTGCAGTCGAACGCGGCCGCACCTGCCGGTACCCAGCGCACCGGCAACAGCGGTGTGCGCATGACCGCCAACTACCGCAACGACAGCTCCAGCTCTCTGGGCAGTGGTTCCACTGACTCCTACTATGGCGGAGGGGGGAACCGCATGGCTGACTTCAGCCCCACCAGCCAGTTCAACGTCAACAGTAACAGCAACAACAATGTTGGGGCCAGCTTCTGGTTTGAGGAGACTCTGCTCCCCTTGGCGTCTGAGGAGCTGGCAGCACTGGGATCTCCTGGGTTTGACCCTCTGGCCATCACAACAGCTGCTCCTGCACCGCAGCCACAGGTGGTGTGGAGCCACTTCGAACAGGGTGTCCAGCTGTTGGGTGGCCGCCAGGCCCCTGTCCGAGACAGCCAGTCCGGCACACCTCACCTCTCCCCTGCCTTCCAAGAGGCCTTGGAACACCCCATGGCCCAGCGGGTTCAAAGGGTCTCCCTCAGTGTCTCAGAGTCTCAAAAGTTCCCAGTCTACGGCCCCACCTTCTCGTCCTCCAGTGACAGCTCCAGCTCACCCCCAGACTCATGCAGAGGAGGCCAGGAATGCATCCGCTGCCTGGAGAGTGAGATCATTGCAGCCCTGGTGCCCTGCGGACACAACCTCTTCTGCATAGAATGCGCCAACCGCATCTGCCAGAGCCCTGAGGCCATCTGCCCAGTGTGTCAGGCACCAGTCACCCAGGCCATACGGCTGAGCCTGCCCTGAGCCCTGACAGGGTTGGTTGGGGGCAGAGTGGGTGGGGTGCGGGCCCATGCACATGCCTAGTATTGTCCTCCTGGTCAGGGAACCGATGGGGTCAGACCCGCTAAGTAGCAATGGGATTCCCTTTTGTTTTAACATGTTAATACTCTTCCTACATTTTTTGTTTTTATTTTAAATCTAATGTATCACATTTTTGGGGATCACTTAACTTATCCTAGGTGTTCAGCTGTCTTTGAATCAAGGTTTAAGTTGGTTGTAACATTTTATTTCTCTCTTGGCTTTAAGCCTTTTATTTCTCTGTTAGTGTTTTTATGAGAAAATGCTTCTCCCTGTCTGTTATTAGCTGTGCTTACAGACAGGAAGTACCAGAATGTGCTACTTCAGTACTGCCATGCTTTCCATTGCAACTTGAAAACATTATCTGTTTACAGTAACTCGTGCCTAATTCCACTTAAGTAATCGAAACATACAACCGGTTTTGTGGGCACCCAGTGTTACCATAGAACTCTATAGAAAAAGCCTGTGGCCTTTTTAGAAAGCATGTATGTTATTGAACACTACTACTCAACCCATACCTTCTGCTTCAGGAGGTCAGACTGACGATGCATTCGGGTAGTGACCTGGTCTTCTGTTGTGGTCAACTCATGCGCCTATGTAGGTGGTTGGGTTCCTGACATTCCAGCCATATTATCCAGTATTTTTTTACCCACATTGAACTTAACTAGCCTACACCTACCCTAGTGCATTATATTGGACTAACGGCCTCCTGACTCTGGTACCACCTGTTCATATGATCTGCCTTCTCTCATGTTTTGAGTTTTATCATGTGCCCAAACACTGACCCCATCTCTTCTCTGCTGACAGATGAGACCTAGTATTCCCCCCGCTGTCATCCTCTCATCCCTTTTCCCGTCCGCTGTAGGCTGCATTACACAGGCAGCCGAATTCTGATATTTTGCCAATTATTGGCAAAGCTCTGATCTGATTGGTCTAAAGACCAATAATTGGTCTGACTGTAAATGCAGCCATAGAATTTAACACATCTGAGCTGCATACCTCTAACTTCTGGGGAATACATTGGTCCTAAAAACCTCTCAACCCCAATCTTTACATTTTGTGTATGGAATATTGTTAATGACAGGTAAATATAGACATTTATTTTTATTTCACTTGAAGTTACATTATATACTGTATATAAATATATACAAATGTTTACAAATAATATTTTTTTCTCCCTCTGTGCAGAACTGGGAGGGTGAGTTGCGGTGTACTGCAGATTGTCAGTGATATTTGCTTGTAGTATAGTTCACCAGTATTGAAAAAACGATTAGCTGCCGTCTTGTAGTTGAGGGAAAGTGCACATACGCATGTTTTCATAATGTACCGCATTGTACACTGCAACTGTAAAAGGCCAAGGATCAAACATGAGCTGCGTCTGTACGCCACCAAATTAATGGAATACATGCTTCTTAAATATCTATGCTGTACCAACAGTTAAAGAATTTGCTAATTTTACTACACTTCTGTTATGTATATGTAGGGAAGACTAATGGCATAAATTTAACAATTTGAGTCAAGTTTAAAGCAAACTATATTTTATGATAAATGGCCTTTTAAGTTATGGCCAAAGCACTGATTTATATATTTGCTGTAAAGAGAATTAAGAGTTTTATTTTTCTGATATTACTTAATAAAGACGGTTTCATTTAAAGCCCTTCTGTCTCGTTTTGACTTGCTTCTCCCTGTCTGTTATTTGCAGGGTACATTTTTCAAACGGCTGCTGATTGTTCATTGCTAATGAGTAAATGGTTACATTTATTTTCTAGAGATCCGTATAGGCTGGGGTTGTTTCTGAAGTTCCACAAAATATGGTTTTCTACCTCATACTGTTAGTGGGGCTTGAGTCTAGACCAGGGGCCCCCTCCCCCGGTTGCACATTTTGGTTTTTGGTCTGTCTGACCTCGCCTGCCGGGAAATAGGTCAGACATGTCGTACCCGGCCCGTAGCTGCCACGACATCTCCCTGTTATTTCTACATCTGGGGGGGGGGCATTGATCAATCTGCTGTGAGGAATAAACAATATTTAAAGTGCGAGTGGATGGGACACCACCGTTTCTGTGTTTATAGATTCACAAAAGCCTGCGTGACAACTGACAAGGTGCTTACTTAGGCCAGGGTTTCCCAAACTCCGTCCTGAGCCCCCCCTGGGTGTACGTTTTGGTTTTTGCCCTAGAACTATAGTTGATTATTTGAAAACTAAACGTGCACCCAGGGGGGGGGGCCTCAGGACCGAGTTTGGGAAGCACTGGCATAGGCCATCGACAACTCTCCATCTCACTGTTTTGGGCAGTCTTCTCATTCTACCCCATGCAGGATCTGTTGGTGTTTTGTAGGCAGGTTCTAGGAAAAGGGCTTGTCTGGTGATGTTAGAGGGGGGCTTCTCAGAGTGTGTACTTGCTAAATGTGTATTATTCAATGGGTCATAAACAAAGATCCAAATATAGAGTATCAGGCCATTTTTAATAGGTTCACAAAAGAAATGTAACTACTATTTGTCCAATTACCAGCAACTCATTTAGCTTGTTTCTCCAGGATCCTATGGTAAAACTGCAATTCATACAAAAATGTGTATTGACCTAAGAATGCAACGTAAGATATTGGGCAGTCAAATCAATTCAACAACTAATCACTGTTCATAAACCAATTAAGGTTGTTGATATCCAAGCAATTGGATACATCTAAAGTACGTGTCCAAAATTAATTCCTTAAACATGACACCCACAGCTTGATCACACTTCCATCCCAAAAGCAAAAAGAAACATTTAGGGAAAAGCAACAAGACAATGTATCACAACAAAACATCCAAGACAGCAACCCATACATCTCTGAAATGGATACTTGAACATTTGAGAATGCAGGATTTAGAAGGTTTCCTTAATAATGATCTATTAATTAATCTCCTGAATAACTTCTCAAAACAGTGAAGCTGAGAAACATCAGTAAAAGTGTATCCTAATTCACTTTCATCTCTAGGGATACATACCGCAAGCTACATTTCAGCAGCATCTGATTTTAACTAAATCAATTGCTAACGTATTACATGTAATTAGGAGATGCAACTAGATATGAAAGAAAATGGCTGTTCCGTATCATAGCTATAACAAATTGCATCAAGGGGATTGCGTGTGTGTGTAGCAATATAAAATACTCAACAGGCAAAACCAGAAATGGTAGGAAAGTGACATGCAGTGAGGGATCAAGGGAGGTGAAACAAGATGGGGGTGTTTTGTTCACAGCACACGAACACCGTGAACCCAGTTAGTGTAGATCCAGAACAGAAAAGAGCCTCCAACATTGTGGCAGAGGGAAGCCTCGCCCTGATGACATGATGATTCATGTGATCTTAAATTGAAGCCAAACGCTGTGATGGGGTCTATGGCATTCCTGATTTCCCCTTATAGAGGGTTGTCCTGTCCTGAGATCAAGACATCACAAAAACCTGTGGCCATCACTTCTCACCATTCATGCAAACATTCACATGCATTTAAAAACAAAAGAACTACAGTTAAAATGTATGTACATGAGATAAGGGAGAAATTAATTCAGAGATAAGATACCCTACAGAAGTGTCTTTCCTTACATAGTGAATGTAATTGAAGGGGTCTTAGTGACCTGCCATCTGATCTGAAATATAGTCAATATATTCACTTATCTCCCATAGTTCAGGACAATACAATAGCCAAGAGGATAAGAAAAACAAAAAAAAGGGACAAAATAATTCCTTTCATAAAATACACAAAAAGAACCCCCCCCCCCCAAAATGTATTATGGTATTGCTGGAAATTGCCTTAATGTTTGTTTCTGTCTGTAAACGACATGGCAGAGACCATTACCTGCTCTTCTCACGTAGAGCAAGAAACCAAGTATAGTTTACTATAGTAGTACTATGCTCTGGATAACCATACAAGGTTAACCAGATGGAATCACTGGTAAAAGTGACCAATCTGAGGTCACCAGGGCGATTGATGAGAGTGGCCTGTTCTGTCAGAGCCGCTATGTCCTGATCTGGACACACTGGACACTTTGAAGGCAATGAGAAACGACCCATAGAGAGAAACAAGTCTTTGCTTCCTTGAAGCGGTAAACCGGGGTGTCTATCCTGTTCTACCTACCACCTCATTCCAAGGTCAGTCATACTGAAGTGTCACAGTGGAGGGGTCAGGCTGGTGGTTCAGTCCAGGGGCTGGGGGTCACCGATTGGCATGGTGTGCAGCACCTCGTCCAGTAGCTGGAGGGCCCGGTGTAGGTGGATCTCGATCCAGCAGGGGGTCTCCTTGATGCTCGTCCGGGGGTAGTCGGGACCCCAGCCCTTGACAAAGCTCATGCGCAGGATGCACAGTCTCCTCAGGTCGTCCACTCCGATGCCAGCAGCTGCCGAAAGGCCTGGGTGGGAGGTAGGAGTTGAGGTATCAATGTAATGGAACCCAACTCAGGCTCAATGACATCACACATCCACACTGATGAAGAGTTCCAGAACAAGTGCAGAATCCTATGCATCGTCAATGACTGACTGACGCTACAATTGGATGAGACGATTGGTAAATTACTTTGGAACGGGCTATTAGAAAAGTGGCATGTGAGTGGCGTTACAAGTAATGTGTTGTTCTGAGGGGTTACAGCTCTGGTGTGAAGTTGTGCCAGTCAATAGGAGCACAGTATGGTGTCTGTGGGAGTATGTTAGTGTTGTGCTCCTTACTGATGGCGGGAGCGATGCCTCCCACGGAGCCCGGCCCAGGGATGTTCCCGGCCACGGCGGCTGCCTGAGCCGCGGCTGCCGCCTGGGCCGTCGCTGCCTGCTGCTGCATCTGCCTGTGGCACTGACGCAGGTCAAACACCTGGGAGGGAGAGAGGGGAACAAAACCAATATTTACCACCAGCTACATGCAGTTCACAGCTTGGACACTAGGGGGTGGGGGGAAAAAAACACATTGGTAATGCTGAGCAGACAGAGGCGCTTGGACCTGCCTTGATATAGGCGCTGGGGTAGATCTTGTGCACGGCGTCGCCAGGGGCGCGGCCGGCTTCCCGGTCCAGGTAGTAGCTCTGCACGAACACGGCGTGGTCGCTGAGGCAACGTACCCACACGTCCCCTTCACCTTTACCCTCCAGCTGGATCCCCTTACCGATGTGGAGCCTTGGGAAGTGAGAAGAGCTGTTATCAGTGGGGTGACCAAATACTCTGCCAATGGCATCAATTCACCTCAATTCAGAGCCAGAAGCACAACACAGTTGTGGTTAAGAGGCTGGCGTACCTGGCTCTTTCAATGGCCTCGGTCCGGTGCACGTTGCTCAGCTGGCCTAGGCAGAAGCGGTCTCCGCCAGACGGGTCCACATAGCCATCCACCGTCACGACGGGGCCAGTGGAGGGCACCTTGAAGGTCTCGCCCACCTGCACGTCCATCTCAAAGTAGGCGATGGAACACCAGTAGTCAGGCGCTGCAACAGACTAAACTCAGTCCCCTCTCCTCTCCAGACCAACACAGCCCTCTGAACACCTTGTCGGGTAAAAACAGGAGTCACGCTTCACTTACCTGGATGGTTGGATATGGGTGGCTGGAAGCCAAGCTCGTTGTGCACGGGCCCTGGGAGGGTAACATAAATGCATCAATGATCAATCCCTTCAACCCTGGTCACATCAGTAAGTTGAGGGCATTATGTGTACTAAGAATGAAATGCATGTTCTACTCATCCTGATAGTGGCCTGGACTCACAGTAATGTCCTGGAGGAGGCATGGGTGGGTGGTGTTGCAGGTGCCCATTCTGATGGTGAGGCATGTTGGGTGTGAAGCTGCTATTTCTAGTCCAGGTGGAGGTGGCATCTGTAAGGGCAAAGGTGGATGCCTACAGATGAGAATTGTAGGGAGAACCTCACACTTGGGCTGTCCAAACACCCAGTAAATGAGCGGTGACTCCTGAACACCTAATCAAATGGCTACCTAGACTATTTGCATTGCCCTGTCAGTCAGCCACAACCATAACTGTGTAGACAGGCTGTAGCTAAACTAACAAGTTCTGTCAGTCAGCCACAACCATTACTGTGTAGACAGGCTGTAGCTAAACTAACAAGTTCTGTCAGTCAGCCACAACCATTACTGTGTAGACAGGCTGTAGCTAAACTAACAAGTTCTGTCAGTCAGCCACAACCATTACTGTGTAGACAGGCTGTAGCTAAACAAGTCAAACCTAGACTATGAGAAAGACCTTTCCAGGTACGAATAACTCAAGACCTCTAATGATTTGGGTGAGGAGGATACCAAGAGCCATAAACTTGGGAAGGTGGAGTTGATAGTGGAAGGGGGAGTGGATAGGGTGGAAGGGATAAGGTGGAGGGGATAGGGTGGTGTAGTAGGCCCTCACTTCCTGATCCGACAGAGATGCTGGGGAAGGCGGAGGTGGAGGCGGTGCTGGCGTCAGAGGGGGACAGCAGTCCAGGGGTGCCAAAGGGCTCCGAGGGGGGCCCGCCTCGGCTAGAGGGAGGGTGCTGAATGGTCTGGAGGGAGTGACCCCCGTCCATGGTGGGCAGTGGGGGCTGGCCGTCAAAGTCGTATTCATCTTTAACCATCAGTCCCAGGCTTGGAGCTGAGAGCAGCACAGAGTCAAGATACAGGTCAACAAGAAACATAACAGACAACCAGGTTTCCATACAATATTTTTATGCGAGTTAAGTGCATGTTGGATAAAAAAAAAAAACAGCATGACAGGCCTGATGGAAACAGACATTTTTTTTGTAAACTTTTCAAATGTCGACAAAACAAAATACACTAGACAAGGTGGTATATTTTTATGTCAGTAAAATGAATTGTGTGAGAAATATCGGTGGAAACATTTGTATGCGCAAATATTGATATAATAACCATCATATCAAAGTAAACAGGCGATGACATGTTGTGTGGTCCTCACACTACGACTCGTTGGGAATGCATGCAGTTTATTCGGCTACAGATGAAATAAGTTATGAACTTCAAATGGTGGTGAAAGTGAACGGTGATTAACTTGATGCTCCCTTCAATAAATATCAGGGGTCTTATTCTGGTGACTTCGATGCTTGGCTGCCGTTTGACAAAAAAATTATCTTTCTCTTTTGTCCATAACAATTTCATCGTGTAGGCTATTCGTGTGCTCTAGCCAACAGCGTGCAGATATCTGCGCGCTGTTGGCTAGAGCGCACGTGCCAATACCCGAGTGTGCACACTCACTATATAAAATGCCATCAGTAGAGTTGAAAATGCAATGAAAACACATTTAACTTGTATTTTCTAGTCGGTACATGAGAATATAACCACAAAAGGTATTATGTGAACCCACGTCATCACGCTCAGTCTTTTATCTGTAACAAGTAAATTTGCTGGAAACATCTCTGGTTGGAAAATACACATAATGTTATGCAAATTTTAGAATGTTTGAATTAAAATCTGTAGCCAATTGGATGGAAACCTAGCTATTGACAACAAAAATGCCATCATAAGGTACATAACCATCAAAATGGAGGTCACTTACCTGAGCTGGTAAGTTGCAAACTTGATAGGTCTGTGAAATAAAATAACGATGATAAGAAGCCCAAATTGTCACTCACAGGAGGTCAACACAACACAAACAAACGGCAGGGACATCAGTACACTCACCAATACCTGGAGACACCACCCGGTCGTAGTGGTATGGGTTCACGCAAACACTGTCACACTTCAGGTCAAATGCAAATTGGCAATATTTCACATGCTTCAGTTCATTTTTATGCAGATCAGGCCATCTCCACAACCGAGTGTAGATCACATGGGGAAACCCTTTCCGCCCTGCCACCTGGGATGAAAAATATTACAGGATTAAACCCGTTGATTGAACTCAATGAAAATGTTCTTCACCCAGAGGTGCTGATAGGTCTCATGCCCTTATATTCGTCTTTGCATGATCCTCACTCATAACGCTATCTCACCCTTTTTTTTTTTAACATCTGGCTACTTATAGCAGATCCCTAGACAGTGGTGTATGGTGAAGTTGCCCCTAGACACTGATCTTTGGTCAGTTTTGTATTTTTCCCACTAATGATTAAGGTTATAATTGGGGGAGGGGAATCTGATATGTACCTAGGGAAAACTTCACCCCAGACTTTGGTGTAGTCCCTACCTGCAGACGGCCATCCAGAGTCCGCCCAATGGTGACACACTTGCTGGGATGAGCTCCATTGGTGGTGATGGCTGTGATTAGGGAGTCCAGTTCATCCTTCTTCTCCTTCAGCTTTTTCACCAGACTTTCTATTGCCCGCTTGGCAAAGGTCTCACTCTCTCCCCCTTGCCGATGACACATCAAGCTGTGTACAATGCTCAGGCAAGCATCATTACTCGAAGGCGTGTTGGTGATAGACATCCTGAGAACCACTAGTGTATGCTGCTCCGTATCGTTCTATAGGGAATAAATACTTTGTCCCAACTATTAAATGTTGTTTCTTACTGTATGGAGCAACACATCAAAAAGATTAAGCTATGAGAGGGTGTCCCCTCCAGTCCAATTGCCCAAGTTGAAGTCCACCAAGGCATCCCAATACAAACTTAAATGATTGTCACACTGCTTCAAGGGCGAGGATTGAGGGTTCTGAAAGACAGGATAGAAGGCAATAGTGGTTATTACGGTACTTTATGGACCTTCCCAATATCTTACATAAATAAGATGTTTATTAGCTAGCTACATCCCATCGTGTCATGATAAGGACAGTATCTTATTCTGATGTTCACCCTAAACATCATGCACGAACTGGACATAACACGCTGCTACAGGACAGCATGTGCAACGAAGTTACACAACTATCATTATCCCATCGGGCAATAAACATTTTAGCTAACTACGATGCACAACAGTGACCCGAGTAATAACCAAATAGCTAGCCATCGTTCGTTAGCTAGCTAAATATTTAAGCAAACTGTAGCTAACTAAGGTAACCCAATGCACAATAATAAAGCGCTCTGTTTGAGACACAAAAAATAAGTATATAGTGGTCGGGAACTGCGGCTTTCGCTAGCCAGCTGCATAGCAGGACAAACATTTAGCTAACGTTAACGTGCTAGCTAGCTTCTCAAAACGAAGAAACATGTCAACAACATATAAATGAGCAGCCATTCTCAGTCCGAGTGTTTTAAATGTGGTCTTTATAACACTATCTAGCTAACTATTCACTGTCATTTCGTCTGATATCAATCAAAAGCAGGTCGAAGCCACCGATTAGGCTATTTCGCTGGCTTAATCGCGAGTTTCACTGCTAACCGAAGTAACGTTAGCCACCCGTCCCCATCAACATACCCTGCATACGCGGCCGGGATATTCCGTTCTTGCATTTGCGCTGGAACTGTGCTGATCAACCGTACTTCTTCGTTAATCCTAAGTGTTTCTTTGATAATTAAAAAATAACATAGGAAGATCATTTGAATATCAAAATAAACGTTGGATAACAAATCGCGGACTTGTATCAGCGCTCCCAAAGATGATGGATATTCTGACAAGATACACGTCTCTCCACCCTAACAATGGAAATCGTTGTCCACAGAACGGTACCGCGGGCTGTGTAGCTCCCGCCTATCCGTTTATTGGATTGGTGGATTATCTCATTATTGTAATTTTTTTGAATATTCGATGAGGGCTGTTGACGTCAATCGCCTCTATTCAATAGAGAATTCTACAAGACTAATTTCATTAATATGCATTGTAGACAGACAACTCCGATATAGTTTTTGTTCTTCTTCTTCCATATGCCGGAATGTCACGTGTCCTACTTATATCAGTATACTCGTAACAATTTAAGCGTTACAAAACTTATATTCGATCAAATAAACATCACGTAGCAAATAAGCCATTCATGCTTTTGTTGACAAAATTCGACACTCTTATCGTCCTACATACAAAAACGCCTTGCGTTGTGGGTGAAACAACAAAAAACGCCACTTGCTGGAGGGAAACAGATTTTCCGCCGAGTTGGGCCTCTCTTCCTCTAACGATTTTCAGTACAATTTCTTCCAACATGGAGTTTTGCGCATGGGCAACAGTGGGTAGTAGCAGAGATTCAAACCCACCAAGAGAAAACTAGGCTGGTATAAAACTAGTAAAACAGAATATTTGAAGACTCAAATTAAATTAATATCTAATATTATTTTCATTGTGCAGGTACCATTCTAGCTAGGTTGATTTCAATCATCTGGCAAAATTGAATACGTGCAATTCTGTTGTGTGAACCATGGAGAATGATAGAGGCCTCTAGCGGCCAAAATACCGTTTCGGCATCGACTGCACCATTGAGAAATTCCACCGTTTTAATTAATTAATGTAGTGAACTTTATTGGCTGAGCCCTCCTGATTATCCTGTTGGAGTCATGTCCAACCTGGTCATCAGGAGGTATCAACCAATCGTGAAGAATAAAATGGACAACTTCAAAATGGAGATTGCCTCAATGGCGCTGTCTGTGCACTAACAGACACTATAATGGGACCTATATAGGGATGCTTTCTCTATCATTCCAATTATGTGAACATGAAGTTGTTTTATTCTTCAAAAGGTTGGTGAACCCTATCACTGAGTAAAATTAGGAGAAAGAGAGTCAATACTTTTTTTTATTCAGACAATTTACTAAATATTTCCCAGACACCAAGTAATTCATTCAATGCTTAATTCACAACCTGCTCACTCTGGCTTTTGTTTACAGTATTTATCATAACTACCAAGTGTAAGGCCTCAGTGAAGCCTTATGAGGGGTATGGGCATCGTAAGAAAGTCCTCCGCCAGGGACACCTCTATGCCTGTGCCCTGCAAAGCCTCCTCAGCTTGTCTCTTGAGCTCCAAGACATCATCCTCATCACCCTCTTTTCGCTGGCCGGCCGGCTTATACCTCTGACTGAAATGGTAGAGCACCAGCATGCGTGCACAACAGGCCTGTGCCACTGCAGCTGCCATACTAGGTGTGCTGTGCCCATGGTCCACTGCCTTCTCCCGATGCTCATCTGACAAGGTGGCCTCATGCACCAGGATGTCAGCTCTGTGACAGGCCCTCAGGGGTCCCTCCCCCAATAATGAGCTGCAATCCCCTAAAACACAAACTTTTCTCCCCGGAATGGCTTCCTCCAGCACCTCACTGGGCTTCACCACTTGTCCATTTTCCAATGTCACCGACTCGCCAGCTTTCAGTCGCCCATAGAGTGGTCCAGGCTTCAAACCTGAGAGATAGACAAATGGTTTTTCATTTATTTCAAAATTGAATGACCTTAAACTAGAAACTTGCACACTGCTATTGCCAATATCACTTTTGTTTATTAATCTTACATTTTTTTATCTGCCTCTCAGCCTTCACACACTGGCAAGAGCAGTGTGCAAGTTTTCCATTTTCTTTTTAGATGGTTTCAAATTATTCTCACACACCTGCAACAACCAAAGTTAGATATGTAAGTCATTTTACAATTGAGTATTCTCAATTCAGTATGTCAAAAGACATAACAATGGCTTGCCTATATAAAACAAATGGAATAATCAAGAAAAATCCCAGAGATAAACATATAGATTATTATGCCAGGTTTATATTGTGATTACCAAGATCCTTCAGTAGTTCTGTGTTCAAACGCCCTGGCCAATCACGTTCTTGAACGGAGAACCCGAAGGAGGGTACCCGATGGAACAAACGGAACGCCTTCACAACAAAACGCTTCTCCTCCAGTATAACATAGCAGTCACTGTTGACATCCAGAGGGATTGTTCGGCCGGGGCGTTCTTGGGGATGGAGACGCCCAGAATCTGCTGTGACGTCAGGGCTTAGCTGACCCTCTGTAGGACACTGGTCAGTGGTGGGCTCTAGCTCATGTACTGAATAGGGGAAGAGAAGCTGGGAGCTGGTGAGCTCTAATGCCACCCTCAGGAACTGCCTGAGACCCTGGGGACCATAGATATCCACACATGTTGGAGGCTGGGTGGGACAGGGGTTGAGGTTTAGGCTCACAGTGCACAGTAGCCCTGGTAGACCAAAGAGGTGATCACCATGCAGGTGAGAGATAAACACTTTGGTGATTCGGCCTGTAAGAAAAACATAAATAAATATGAGTTCATCAATTGATCGCATCCTCATTTAAGGCAGTGTTGTTGTTGAGACCACTGTCAAAACATGCATGCATTTCTAACCCCGTCATCGTCAAGGGTTACAGGCTATAAAGTTTGTAACCTTTAATCAATGACGTGATAGCAAAGAGGGTGGGAAAGTAGCTAATACTGTTTTTGTTGATAGTGAAAAGAAGTTAGCGATCTAGTGTTTATTTAAATAATTTTGTAAACAGTTAAATATAGACTAAACCGTTCATTTATATCGCTAGAACAACACGTTTGACATTGCTAATGCTAACTAGCTAGCAACGACTAAAGAAAAGTGAACAACAACTCACTAGCCTTCAATTGACTCTTCATCAGTTGAGTTTGCGTCCCTTCTCCGCAGTCAAACAGCCAACACTCCCCTTCTGTTCTGAGTACGAGGGCAGAAGCGCCACGATGGGGGGAAGGGTAAGCCGACCCTGTACCCAGAAAAGTTAGGTCCATGGTCATGTTGAAAAACAAACTAATTCAATTTCATTAAACGAACATTAAAACATCAGTAGCATTACCACATATTATCCATTATATTGTCCAGATACCGTACAATGAAAATAAATGTCTGCAGTCGGGAGGAGGCAAGATCACGTGGGACCATTCTAGCCAATGAGAGAGCAGATACGCGTGTGAACAACGGTTTCCACTAGTTACCACAGCCACAAAGTCTAAACGGCATTACATATAAAACATTTATGAAAACAAAAATTAGCTGTTTGGGTTGGTTAAGTTTAAAATCACATTTTAAGAAGATACACTAGAAATATTCGGGGGGTTATGACTTTTTGGCTGTGGTAACTGGTAATGACCAGGCTCCGACATTAAGTGCTTTTTCCTCAAAGTTGCCGGGATGTCACGTGTCCTACTTATTTCACATGTAGTAATTGAGCCATTCCATGTTTTGTTAACCAAAAAAATGTATTTGCTACATGTCTGTATTTGAATTGATATAATGTGGATTTGTGTTTATTTTTCTGTAATTTCTTTGTGGAATCCCTCTGGCTGTTATGTTTATGTTGTGCATGTTACTGTTTAATAAAAAAAAAATGTTTTGTTAACCAAATTTGACACATCGCCACCTGCTGGAAAAGACAGATTTTGGGTTGTTATCCCTCTCTTTTTTTTTTATATATATATATTTTATTTATTTATCTTTTTTATTAACAAATATCAACAAACAAAAGAGGAATAGTCACATGCAAACAAGCGTACATATAAACGATTTACATTGCCAGGAATCCTAAACAAACAAATCATATTCATTAATAATACACGTTTTAATTGCCTTTTTGTTTTTCATTTTAGTTAAAGTAGTGCCATATTGTTTAACTTCATTTATAAAATGAAAAAAGTTAGGTTTTGAATTGAATTGTTATCCCTCTCGCTTCGCATCTTCCTCTCTGCTCGTGCGTGCCAGAGAGGAAGTCGTCATCTTTGTGCGTGCTCGAAACAAAACCAGGCGCAAAATACTAGCGACGTTGACGCACCTTGCATAGGCGGAAGAGAGGAAAGCAGTTGTTGTCCTGCTAAAAATCGTAATTCTTGGAAGAAGAGGATCATGTCTATTTGTTTGCTGATCAGCAAAAATGGAAGGCATAAACCGATTCATCTACCTCACCTACAGACAGTTGTCTTGGGTCGGGGTCCAGAAACAACGATAAAAGACAAAAAATGTTCCAGGGAGCAGGTTGAGCTCAAGGCAGACTGCAACAAAGGGTATATCAGTGTGAAACAACTGGGTGTCAACCCCACTAGTGTGGACTCTGAGGTGGTGGGTAAAGGCAACCAAGTGGGGATGAGATCTGGCCAGCAGCTGCACATGGTCAATGAGCTGTACCCCTATACTGTGTGCTTCAAAGAGGATCCGTCCAACTCTCAGTCCAGCACAGAGGATAGTGTGGGCACCAAGAGGCCCCATGGGTCTGCCTCAGAGAAGCAGGAGCTTCACAGAGAGGCCCCTGGGCATAAAGTACCAAGGAAAACAGAGGACTCCGCTCAGTGCAAGCATGGAGGGTCCACCTCCACTAACACATGTCCTGAACCTCAAACAACAGAGAAAACAGAAACTTTAGGATATTGGAGCCAAGGATTGAAAGCCTCAATGCAAGACCCCAAAATGCAGGTCTACAAGGATGACAGAGTAGTTGTTATCATGGACAAGTACCCCAAGGCTCACTACCACTGGCTGGTCCTTCCCTGGGAGTCCATCCCCAGTCTGAAGACACTGCGCAGGGAGCACTGTGATCTGTTGAGGCACATGAACCAGGTAGCAGACAGGATTGTACAACAGCAGTGCCCCGATGCAGGCCTGCTACACTTCCGCCAGGGCTACCACGCCATCCCCAGTATGAGCCATGTCCATCTACATGTGATCAGCCAGGACTTTGACTCCCCTTGTTTAAAGAACAAGAAACACTGGAATTCGTTCACAACCAACTATTTCATAGAATCTCAAGAAGTCATCCAGATGCTGGAAAAGGATGGGAAGGTCACGGTAAAAGAAGGGACAAACGAGTTGTTGAAACTACCTCTCTGCTGTCACGTGTGTGGCATGGCGCTGTCCACCATACCACAACTTAAGGAGCACCTGAAATCACACCCCTATGGTAGATTGTGAAACAAAAACAAGAAAAAAAAAAGCTGGGGGATATGATGCTCATGAGGCAATTGTAGAAAAATAAAATGTCTATGGAACCACTTTGTCCATTTTATTGCTGCAGATGCTCATAATATACATAAGTGTTCACAACAAAATTAATTGTAATTTACTTTAATACATCTCAAAAACCTGTTTAAATAGTGTGCAGAAAGTATGTTTTTTGTACAAATAAGAAGTCTCGAGTACATGTCTGAATTTAAAGATTGGGGAAAATGTGTTTATATTTTTGTTTTAGTTGCAAAAGTTTGACAAAAATAAAATCAAACTTGGCTTCAAAGTGGCACAGAAAATGGAAAATCTGTTATTTCTATGCTGTCTATAATCATGTGTGAAAATCCCATTAGAAAAACTATCAACTCATGATTCCATTTGAGATCCAATATTGGTGTTGATCAGAGGGTCATAATGTAGACCAGCTGGGAATTAAACCCATTTGGAGATGTTGTTCAATATATACACAGAATAATAAATCATTAAAGGACAAAGGGAGGGTGCAACAGCAAGTGTAAAACTAATTTTAATTCTGCACATGTAACAGCACACATAGGGGTCTCGAGGAGCTCTTTTTCTGCTTTGTGCGTTCATTCGCTAAGGCCATACTGCGTAACAAAAATAAACTCCAGAAACACATACATGTATGCACACATCAAAGACATTGGAAGAGGAAGGACCATCGGGGATTCAACCATACACTTTTACCAGGGCACTTAGAGTAAATGAATGAAAAGCAAACAAGACAAGAATACAACACAGCAATTCTCTGAACAGGCTTATGGGCCAACATAATCATTGAATGAGACCGATTGTCATTTAATGGTCCAATCTAAATTCAAGGGTCGAACATAGTACATTTGTGAATGAAATCTCAGCCAACTAGTTTGATCAACTACAACAAGAGGACTATAAAACAGTACAAGAGATATAATTAGCCCGTGGGATATGCAGAAAAATAATACGTAGATTTGAATATATTTTTTCTTCAACTATTGTGTTCCTATACAATTCATTGTTCTTTGGCTACGTCTGCGGTGTTTGTCAAGAGTGTATAAAATGAGAGTCATGTCGCTCACCTATGCAGATGGATAAAAAAGCCAGTCTACCATCCTTCGCTAAACGGTCTCACAAATCTAGGACCTGTGTATCTTAACTTCAGTTGCCTTATGCTGGTTTTCTATCCAGCTCATCTTTTTACTTATTTCCATTTACTCACAAAGTGAATGAACAGTTCTGTATGTAAAATGTGGCTAAAATGTAACCCCCCCCCTTTTTTTTTATGCTTGTAAACCATATGCTGCCTATACAAAACTGATTGTGAAGAGCATTATAGTTCATGTAACTTATTTATGTTTTCTGACAGTGGAGCTTATCCTAACATTGGTAATGTCTATTTGGATATGGTGCTTGTTGCAGCATTCTTCTCTCTATACTGAAAATGAGCCCCATCCCTGATGTGTATGGCCATGGAATATGGCTGGTTCCCTATCCCTGGTCTTTAGTCTGTGAGAAACTCATGGTGATATGATCTAGGGTATATTCATTGGTCTTTTGCAAAATGTTTTGCAATGGAAACCGTTTACTCTAGGAACCAAACAGAAACAAACTGAAAATTTGTCCAATAGAAACAAATTTTTGTTTCAAAATGTTTTCAGTTTGGACTGAACCTTTTCCATTGCAAAACGTTTTGCAATAGATTAAACTTTTGACAAAGGAATCCAACTAATGAATACACCCCAGGATTCATGACACAAACATATTGATCTAGTTCACAACTGTCACCGTCCATCTTCAAGTTAAATATCATCAGAGCTAGGAGACATTTCACACCCACATGCGAACATACTCTCTACAAAACATCCAGGCTCTGTCAACTGTCTAACAAGTGCATAAGTACAGTCTAAGTCGCTCTGGACAAGAGCGTTTACTTTCTGAATTGACCCCAACCCTGCATTTAGCAGACCAAATTCCAATTCAAAATGTTCTTAATTGAAAAGCATTCAAGAGAATTGGAATTTCAGTGCACATCCTGAATTGTCTGGAATTAAAATAGAATTGACCCCAACCCTGGCTAAATTACTAGAATGTCAATAACACAATATACATATTAATGTATATTATTTCATATGGCGATATGGACAAAAACAATTTTAAACAGCAAAAGCCTTTAAACTATTACTGAGTTATACTATTTCATGAACTAATTGAAAAAAAAAAAAAAAAAAAAAAACTCCAGGCCAATCATGAACGATTAAAATTAGATATACATTTTTCTGGCCCGCCAATTGATTTTGACAAACAAAATCGGTCAAATATCTGCCCTAGGATTAAACAACTAACCAACATTTCACTGTCCTCCCCACCTCACAGTTTTACCATTCCCTCTTTAATGCACACCCACCTACAGCGATTATTTGCCCCCTTTTCACACCCCAAACTCTCTAATGATCAGGTGCTGGGTTCATTCCTTTCCACTCATAGATGTCAGGGAGAAATGAGTCATAGTTGATGTCCCATACAGTTGACCTGACAAAGGTGTCTTTGTCCTTGGGCTCTGGATACCGGAAGGCCATGTTGTTGGCGTACACAAACCGGACCACCTGCAGGGGGAGACAGTGAGACGCAGAGTACATTTAAAGGCACATCTTTGCCACAGATAGAACAATGACACAGATATTTCACTGGATGTATAAATGTGAAGCATCCGCTTGGTGTTTCCACTCACTACCAAATATGGTGGTGAGAGGAAGCCCAGTGGTCGGCAGTGGGAGAAGATGGAACGAGATATATTTTGTCCGACATTATGCACATATTCTCATTAATAAAATATCTGATCTCAGTACAATTTTCTGTTCCCAAAATAGAATCTGTTTTGAACAAAGTTTAGAAAACTTTACCCTTTGCTGAAATGTTTTTAAAAAATGGCGTTGTTTAGAAGGAGTGCAAAGGCGGATTGAGTTATTGAGCAGATAATGAAGACACATCTTTGCCTTCATTATCTGCTCAAATGTGCCCTCTGACACAATCAGACCAAAGGCAGGGCGGGACTCTTTACATCATCCTCAGTATATTTTGTGTATGGCGAAGCCACCGATTACATCATAATCAAAGGACTTTTACCTTGCTCATTTTGTAGAACGCTTTTTCAAATGATGAATTTATCTCCCTCAAAATGTATTTGACAGACAAGAAGTGAGATGTAGAGTGTCTGATCCTGACCTTGACTGCCATCTGTACAGAGACCTCTCGGATGTTGGACAGTGGCGGGTACAGCCTCCCCTCCGCCAGCTCCTCATCAGTCAACTGGTCTGCCAAGGTCTGACGGAATGACAAAAAACACTGTCATCATTTGCATAACAATTTTCTCTGTAAACAAAATACTACAATTTGTAAAATATCTCTTTAAGGGCCTGTCTTTTTGTCAAATAGTGTGTAAACAACAGGGAAGCTGAACGGAGAGAGAGACAGGTCGAGAGCTCTGAAAGAGTCAAATGCAGCTTTATTTCTGACCTTGGCAGCCTCCAGGAAGACCGTGTCACTGATGTGTCTCACGCCACTGAGGATCACAGCCAGGGCTACTCCTGCAGCCAGACAAAGCAGACACACTGCACTTTACCCCTTTCAACAGTCGACACAAGTCTCACAATACACTTATGTGGCGCATCCATGCGTATCCACTTTCCCATGGCTGTTGACGATAGAAGGCTCATTGAGATTTTCTTTGTAAATACAGAGGAGAAAGCGTGATAATCTAATGATTCTAACCTGGGAATATGTAAGCATTGTTCCCTTGTCCAGGTGTGAAAACACGTCCATCAGCCAGAGTCACAGTGTCAAACGGACTTCCACTGGCAAACAGGCATCGGCCCTGAATATCAAACAACATACAGAGAGAGAAGCCATGGTGACTGTGGGTCAGTCTGTGGGTCTGGGCCTACACACTAACAAAACATGAGGAGGAGGGCTGCGTTCCAAATTACGCTTGATTCTCTACATAGTGCACTACAGACGTACTGCACTATGTAGGGAATAGGGAGTCATTTAGGACGCAGCTGACGACATGGGTGAATCGATGCGTACATCTGTGAGGGTATAGGCATCTTCAGCCGTGCACTCTGCCTTGGTGGTGGGGTTGCTCAAGGCGAATATAATTGGTCGTTTATTTAGGGTGCCCATCTTTTTGAGGACGTCGTGGGTAAAGAGGCGTCCAGCCCCGGACACACCTGTGAACAGGCAACAAGTTAGGGTTACCAGGGTTTCATAAAGCACGGACAACAAGAGTTACACTGATTTTAACTATACAATGTATTATTACTATTTAAAGAGGAGAATGGAAAATATGGATCCTACCGATAATGGCTGTTGGTTGGATGACGTTGACTGCATCTAAGAAGCTCTGCACATCTCCGGGGCTTTCATGCACAAAAGCCTCCTGGTTGCTATCTGTCTCCTGCGCTCGGCCCTAAAGAAAGTCACAGGAAAAAACACTGAATTTAAATTACATTTCTTGATACAAATTCAAAATGACTGAATTCAGATTCCATTTCTGTTGGCTCTAATGTCACTCTATACACAGCGTTTCAGTTCCGCCACACAGACAGTTACAAAGGAGAAGTGAAAGACAACGTGTCTGTGTTTGGACTGGACCACAACCTTGACCAATAGGCCGTCCTTGTCAAACATCCAGATCTTTTTCCTGGCTTCGTCCTGGGTCAAACCCTTCTCCACCATTGACATGGTAATCAGGTTGGCGATACCCAGGGCAGCCTGGAGAAAAATGTATTATTCAACTGACAAAAATATCACGAGTGCAAAAACAAGTGAAGCAATAACAAGTAAAAATGTTCCGTGTCAATTTATGTGTCAATATTAGTATCTGAGTCAGTATGAAGCACATTTAAAATGACACTTATTATTATTATTATGATTTAGTGAGCACAGTGTTAACCATTTGGTACATCAATTTAGTACCTACTACAGTATGTCAGGTAAAGGTATTGCTGTATGCAGACACTGAATGCTGGTAATACAAGTAGGAGAATGGCCTACCTCCCCTGCTCCGCAGAACAGGACCCTATGTTCAGTGATGGGTTTCCCAATGGCCCTCTGAGCTGCCAACAGCCCTGCCAGGGCTACCGCTGCAGTTCCTGAACACCACAACACACGCTGTAAATGCACAGATATTCACCAGACCTGGGTTCAAATACTATTTCAACTCTTTCAAACACTTGTAGCATTTGCTCTAGGCTGCCTGGGGTGGAGATGGGCGGGGTTTGCATATGTGAGAATATTCTATTTGTTACATTGCGCCAGGCTAGCTCAATCAATCACATAGTAAAGATTTTAAATGATTTCAAACAGTATTTGAACCCAGGTATGCTACTCACCTAGCTGTACACACTCACTACAACACACTACATTTGGCATACTATATTTACATGGTGTGAATTCAGACCTTGGATGTCATCGTTAAAGGTGCAGTACTTCTCGCGGTATTTCCTCATCAAGCGGAATGCATTGTGATTCCCAAAGTCTTCAAACTGGATCAGGGTGTCCTGGCCGTACTTCTCCACCACAGCCTCCATAAACTCATCGATCAGGTCATCGTAGAGCTGAGAGCGATCCCGCTTCTGGTACAAACCCATGTAGAATGGGTCCTTCAGAAGTGCCTGGAATAAGGAGACTGGTTATAGATATGATACAGTACATAAGATAGCTAACAGCCTTTTGTATATATAACACAACAACCAATTTGCATATTGGGAGCTCCTTAGTTCATCTTTGTTGTCAACTAATTGTACTGAGATGTTTTCATTTCGATGCGCATTTCTATAAAGCTTAATTTGATTTGTTTTTTTAAACTTGCCTCGTTGTCAGTTCCCACGTCGATGACCACAGGAAGGCACCTCTCGGGCCTGATCCCAGCGCAGGCGGTGTACAGGCACAGTTTCCCCACGGGGATGCCCATCCCAAACACCCCCAGGTCCCCCAGGCCAAGGATACGCTCTCCGTCTGTCACCACGACCGCCTGGACAACAGGTAGGGGTTCTATTCATTAAGCACCAAACGAATCTTAAACAGACAGGGGTGGGACTACCTGAACTTACCCTAATGAATGCGACGCCGGGAGGGGCTGTCAGAGAGCGAGGGGGGGAAACAGACAGGGGTGGGACTACCTGAACTTACCCTAATGAATGCGACGCCGGGAGGGG
>QNTS01000555.1:356265-434514 GCA_003317085.1 Hucho hucho | reverse complement strand
CAGTCAGTCATCCTGAGACCCTCCCAGCTAGCTAGTTCAGTCAGTCATCCCGATGAGCCCTTCCCAGCTAGCTAGTTCAGTCAGTCATCCCGATGAGCCCTTCCCAGCTAGCTAGTTCAGTCAGTCATCCTGATGAGCCCTTCCCAGCTAGCTAGTTCAGTCAGTCATCCTGATGAGCCCTTCCCAGCTAGCTAGTTCAGTCAGTTGTCCTGATGAGCCCTTCCCAGCTAGCTAGTTTATGCTTGTGGCTAGAAACATCAGAGAGAATTTGAAACGTGTCTGCCGAAGTTGGGACGTGGGTGAGTGTTCAGAATCATTCTGTTTTTACATAAATCTAGACGTTAAAGCCGTAGTTGAACATTTTCTGTGAAAATCACGCTTTAGCTGTCACTCTGGCCTGATATTGCATATTGGCTACACTATCCCAGCTACTTCCCTTTCCTTACTGCCGGACAGCAGTGCTCGCCGAGCGTGAGCAAAGAACAATGTGTCCTGTGGTGTTGTTGTGTTGCTGGCTTACAGCGCAAACTCTGTTTAGAAGCAAATTGTCCCTGGCAGCCAAAACACTCCATCTACACTAAGGATGCAACGATATGACATTTTTGTCCGATACCGATATCCAATATTTCCCTTGCTAAAAAACTCTGTAACGATAACCGATATTTAAACATTTTGCGGCCTTTTAAGCATTCTAGTACAGTTAAACAGTTGAAACAAAGTGTCATATGTTCATTTGTTCAGTTAGGAACAGATTGTTTAATTTGTAAATGAGAAAAATG
Source organism: Hucho hucho (assembly GCA_003317085.1). Lineage (NCBI taxonomy): Eukaryota > Metazoa > Chordata > Actinopteri > Salmoniformes > Salmonidae > Hucho > Hucho hucho. The sequence goes on along the minus strand of QNTS01000555.1, from coordinate 433,735 downwards.
ACAAATGTGTGCCATGCATGGCAAACTGGCGACTCTGCATTCTTCCAAAGCCTTTCTCATGTTACGTGCAGTATCACGTAGCACAGCGTGTACTTTATTCTTGGGGATTTTCCAAGTTTCAAACATGTTCTCAAATGCCATTGAAATGGCAGCGGCGGTATGAGAACCAGCACATTCTTGAGCATGCAATACGGCTTTCAACAAGTAAATCCTCGTCGACGCACTGTGCTGTCAGACTCAGCATGCTCATGGGTCTGACGTCGCTGGTCCAAATGTCAATCGTGAAGCTAATCGCAGCGACGCCCATAGCAAGTAGCTCATGGATGTGCGTTTCAACATCGGGCAACATCGGAAAAATGACGCCAACTTGGTAGTGTGTACCGGGGCTCGAGGTGCTCGACCAGTTGGCGAAAGCCAACATCATCCACGACAGAGAACTGGTGATTGTCAAGGGCAATTAATTCCATTATCTTGGCGTTAATAGATTTCGCCTTTGAGTTGTCTCGCTGAAATGTTCTTACTCTTTCAAAAGTTCTGCTGGACTTGAACTTGTTTAGTTGTTGGAAGTGTGCGCTTAGTTTATTTCTGCATAGTAGTCGCTGAACGTCTGGGGGTGATGCACTTTGAAATGAGTAATTCGTTTGTGGTATTGAAGGATTTCACTTTCTCCCCTCCGCGGGAAATAATAGCAGCAAAAACGTTGCATATGACCTTTTTGTTATCTTCCTTTGAAATGTCAAAATTGATCAACACAGCAGACATTGTGGGCTAGGTTAGGAATGCTGTGTTGCACGTGTAGCGCTGTATTTTTTGTGGCGTCATCTATCTACGTTATGTAGGTATGCATGTCAGCTTTGACATCGGTTTTCTCACATCGGCGTTTAACTAGACATCGGGCCGGTGCCGATGTTGGCATTTTTAGCTAATATTGGCCGATTCCGATATGCTTATTGATATATTGTGCATCCCTAATCTAAACGTGAATCATTTCACAAATGCAAAAACACACTTACTGTACTTTTAACCGTTTATTTCCAGTGACAACACATTTGTGGCGTCAGTCTTCCATTTACACACAGGTGTTCAGAGACACAGATAGCTAATTAGCACAAGTAGTCTAATCTTTTCTCAAGGTCATATGGAGGATCTACTCAGTGATACCAAGTTCGTATGCTAGTTTGGTAGCTAGCTCAAGCTGGCTAATGTTAGCCACTAGCCATGCTAGCATGTCATTACATTCCAGATCAAGTTTTGGTGGTGGTGTTACAATGCACCAATCACGAGGAAGTGTGATATAAACAAGGAGCAGATAGGGTATGTGCGGCCATGCAGCATGCAGACTTTATGGCTCTGACATCTAGTGGGAACCCATGAACACGGCATGCCCAGTTTGCCTTCTTCCCGTTGGCTCAAAACAAAAGAGAAAATTATACCTGCTTGCTCTAATTGTGTAGTACCTCGTCTGTTCTCCTTTTTGTTTTGTCAACTTTTCGGCAGGTCTGTGAAGTAGGCCACGGGCATCTGAAATCTATCTATTTTGGATTTCCCTAACTCTCGCTCAGCCCGACGAAGCGCCCTCTTCCCCCTCGCTTTGGTAGCTAACTCAGCCTGCACTCTTTTAAAAGTTTTACCATCTGATGGTCCCCAGCCATCAATCTGTAAGTCTGCTCTCTTTGCCTTTAATCTGTGGTTATGTTTTAGTTGTGTTAGTTGTGTTCTAGCTGGTCTCCAGTGGTGGTTTGCTGGGCTGGCCAGTTTTGCTTGTTATTTTCAGTTTGTGTCACATATCAGTTCACAAACAATGTAAAAATGTTTTTTATAATAATTGAGTTAATAAAGCCGCATACAAACATGGTCTCTTTTTGCTTTCTTGAGTAAGGCAGCTCCAAAATGCAGGTGTTTCAGCCTAGCTCAGTGCTTCTGTGGTGGTGGGGCAAGCCAGCAGAAAATATGGAGCATTGCGCCGTGATTGGCTCAGTGTTCTGCCACTCACTCATGGGGACACTACGTCACCGCCAAGTCTCATGGGTAGAGCTCAGAAATGTTAGCCCCTTGGGTTCTGCCACATTAGAAGTGCCCATATTCTAGAAGGCTCAAGGCCACAGATTTACTTTTTTATTTAACCTTTTTTAACTAGGCAAGTCAGTTAAGAACAAATTCTTATTTACAATGACGGCCAAGGAACAGTGGGTTAACTGCCTTGTTCAGGGGCAGAACGACAGACTTTTGCCTTGTCAGCTCGGGATTTTGATCTAGCAACCTTTTGGTTACTGGTCCGACGCTCTAACCACTAGGCTACCTGCCGACATCAAATCACGCTATATCTACAGTAGCTTTCATTGGACTGATCATGTCAACATCATACTTTCAAAATCTCAGCTAGCAAGCTAGCAGTCGTCATCATGAATCAAGTCGACAATCTACTAGCAAATCCTTTTCAATCCTTGTCATATGAAGAGAAATTAGAGATAAAACGTCTCGGTGCTCATCGGCCATTGGACATAAACATTACACAACAAGTCATATATCGCAAATTTAACAATGAAGGAAGCATTTCTGCAACTGCTCAAGTTCTTTTCCTTGATCATGCCAGAGGTGGATGTTTGTACAACATAAAGCAGAAACAAACCATTGATGCAGCAGGAATCGCCGGAGCAATCAACAGCTTCAAGGTGAACGTTCAAAACATTCGCGAGCAAACTAATGCACTGGCCTAAGGACATGTTGATGCCACTGAACCAAGGCGGAGATGACTTAACACTGCAACCCGAGATGAAGGAGGCATGCGACACAATCGCTGCTCATGTGCAAGAAAAGTTTTCTGAAAGTGACCACTTAATTGCAGCAAAGTTGGTGGACAGCTCATTTTCCCCCAGTATATACATTCCTTTCCGACCGCAGAACTCCAGTGTGCTACCAAGCTAAAATGGAGCTGTCCATTCTCGAACAGCATTATGAGCTGGACACTAGAAAGACACCACTTTCTTTATTGAAATCACTCTACGAGAACAACCTAATGTAAGCCTTGTCTGAGACGGTCTCTCTTCTCAAAATCATCATCACCACTCCGATGACAACCGCCGAGTCACAGAGAAACTTTTCCACCCTTAAAATGATAGAAATCTTCACACGCAACTCCATGGCCCAGAAGAGGTTAAATGCATTGGCCATGCTGTCAATCCAGCATTACTTCATCCAGAGAATGCCAGACTTTGATGACAAAGTAATTGAGAAGTTTGCCCACAAGAAGGACCGCCGTGCCAACTTCCTGTTCAAGTGAGCACAGCACAACAATGATGAGTCCATAAATATGTCTAGTATGCTGCTGCATAAGTGATGTAGCTAAGAAAGTAATACTAAGTGTATGTTGTGTAGTAAGCAGTTAGTAGCCTATGTGTCTCACCCTAAGAATGGGTCCCTTTCCCTCTTAGAACTTATCCTACTGTTCTGACTTGGTATTGGTATTTTTTGGTATTTTATTAGGATCTCCATTGGCTTTTGCCAAAGCAGCAGCTACTCTTCCTGGGTTCCATACAAAACATGACATAATACAGAACATTAATAGACAAGAACACCTCAACTTGGTGGTGCACATTTAGCCTATAGCCTGTTTTAGAGAAATGTTATCATCGAATATTGTAACATATTTCATTACCTGCCCGTTAATTTAGCCTACTGTTCGGACTTGGTAAAGGGAGAACACTGTAAGAACGGCCCATGTTCTGAATTATGTCGCTGTCCATTTCAAAAGTGCTGAATGAATAGGCATATAGCCTACTGTTCTGACTTGGTAGTGCAATTTTTTTTTTTAATTTTTTATTAGTATTTTACCTTTATTTAACTATGCAAATCAGTTAAGAACAAATTCTTATTTTCAATAACGGCCTAGGAACAGTGGGTTAACTGCCTTGTTCAGGGGCAGAACGACAGATTTTTACCTTGTCAGTTCGGGGATTTGACCTTGCACAAGTCCAACGCTCTAACCACTCGGCTACCTGCCGCCCCGATGTAGACTATAGCCTGTTTTAGAGAGATGTAATGATTTAATATCGTAAGAGCTTTCATTGTCTGCTTATGTGCCCCCGTTATTTATCCTACGGTTCTGACTTGGTGTACAGGGAGAATACTGTAAGAAAGGCCCATGTTCTGAATAATAATGTCGCTGTCAATTTCAAAAAGTGCTGAAGAAACAGGCGGCATATAGGCTACATCCGTCTCAGCTCACTCATGTCTTAATCAAAATTACAGCCAGACTCTTAACCGGTTATCGTCATATATGCCATTTCCATAGTTTGTACATCTGCATTGTTATATTGCTTTTATAGGTCTATCTCATCAGTATCTTCTTAAGAATTTTAGGCAATGTTTGAATGATGCATTTAATCGTTTTTTACTTTGTGTGTTATAATTAGCTAGGGTGGTTTTCTCCACGAGGAGGGTGGTAAGTTACAGACCCAACAATATTATATTATAGTATCCCTCCTCGTAACCATGGTTGCCAATAACAGTCTCTTCCCATTCAAATATTTTTGTTCAACAAACAGTTCAGTAATAGACCCATGTAATTCCAGTTCATATTGTGAGGGTTGTTTTGTTTGCGCAATGCGCTGTCAGTGCATCTGTATATTGTCTATAAAAGTGGATCCTCGTGATTGTATTGTCCTTCCTTTTTAGACCACATAGGCCTAATAAAATACTTTGAATGGTAGGCTGAACTAACATCTATCATATTTCTGTCGGTGTCCATTTCGAAATTGCTGAACGAATAGGCCTACCTCATCACAGCCCCTTTGCTTGCACTTGCTTATACTTAGAGCTAAGTGTTAATTATATAACAAACATTGTGAATTTACTGAACATAAATGTAATAATATTTGTGTATGGTTCAAAAGTCAAAACTCATGTCGACATTCATTATTATTGAAGGAGAATCTGGTTCTTATCCAGTTACACAAATCAACAAGGAGTCAATAGAAACCATATTTAATTTAATTAAGCAAGTCAGCCATAAGCTCCACTCTCAGGGCAGCTTTATGTAGACCCTAAACGTTTGTGGGCACTGTTTGTCACAGAGTTGTGTAGTGGCTTCGCTGGCATGCATCTAAAAATAATTGGTTGTTTTTCCCACCAAGATTGACTGCGGCGCCCTACGCATTCAATATTTTCAACTCGTGCTTTACAGTGCGGTGGTACAAACAGAAGTACACACACAGACTCCAACTAGTTCGCTTTTAACTAGTTGAGTATGGAAAATGCGGGCTAGACATCTGGCAAAATAAAACGCATATGCATCTGGTGGACATCTGGCTTAAAACAGGGCCTTCTGCCCCCTTGAATCGCATCATTTTCGTAACGTTATCAGCATACCGTTACGTCATAAATATTGCCACCAGGCGTGTCTCTACAGCCTCTCCCAGCTAGCAACAATTCTGTCCAGACTATGAAAATACAGCTAGCTAACTATGCGACACATAGAGAAAACAATTTAAGAAAAATATATGTACTAACTGACATAAAAAGCGGCAATGATTTTTTTTGTATCACCAAATTGCCGTCTTGCCACACATGAGCTAGTTAGCTAATGCTATTAGCTAGCTAGCCTGGGTATTCAATTAAACGTTTTAAAACCGGTAACGTTAGCCAACTATAGGCTTGACTTTCTCTTTTCTCTAGTACGTAACGTGACACCTTACCTTCGCTTTATGTTGAGTGAAGAAGAGTATTTTTTTACCTGCCACTTATAATTTAGAGGGCATATTACTGCAACAATTGCATGCGAAATGTTATCAAGTGTAGAGTGACAGGCGAATGCGAAGCTGGAGAAAGATGAGACTGAAGGCAGTGGTTTACACTAGACAGAACATCCACAAAGTCAAAAAGTCTACATCGTAAAAATTCATGAAAACAAAAAAAATAAAATTGGTCTTAATTTAAGGTTAGGGTTAAGCATGAGGTTAGCAGTAAGGTTACGGTTAGTATTAAGGTTTAACATCACATTTTAAGAAGAGACATAGGCGGAGTTTAGGACTTTGTGGCTGTAGTAACTAGTGACGAATCAAAGGCCTTGGAGAGTAAGACAGCTTGGCCAATCAGAAAGCGGGGTTTCCGTTCTCAGCTACTATCAAATCAGAGAGGATGGAGACCATCTAAAAACTTGTAACAGTGCATTTATTTAGATTTTTGTATCTGCTGAAGATTTTTACCCCAATGCATGGAATAGATTTTGGATTTGAGGCGTGGTGTATAAATCAGCAACTATGACTCAAAGTTAACTAATCAGTGGAATCCCATTTATCTTTTCATCATGACTTGGGCATTTACTCTGTTATTGACACTTACGGTAGATGTACAGTGGCTATTTTTTTGTTATTTTGTTGTAGAACTTGAACTAAAGGTTGCAGGAGCAGTGTCTCGCAGGTTGATGGATTACAAATAAAAAATACAATTTTATTTGCTGCTACTATGGTCCAGTATCACTTAAATCAGCAGCACTATGAAATGTTTAATTAACTTAATTCCTTACACCTACATAGCCTACATAGGCATCATGGCATGGTGTAATATTGTGTTGTGTGTGTGTGTACAAAAATCCCCATACCTGTAGGCCATAACACTTTGTTCAGCAACTCATTGAATCCTTTGTGTTAATTCGCGTATAGCCTATTCTGAGAACTACATTCAGTATCAATAACATGCATTGTCCTCCTCAAATGTCATAACACATCAAATTATTAAAACCACTTAGAAGGAGCTCGATTACACAGTTGTCCGTTTTTTCTTTTCTTTACACAATAGCTGCCTATAGAACTTCATTAGTGACTTGCATTGAGCAATAATGAACACTGGAGGACAGCAGAGCTCTGCGTACGACACACAAGCACTAACAAAACATGATGGTCATTTACCATCATTTGTAGCAAAATTCCTCATTATCAACAGCATCAATTTCTCCACAGCTATCAATCTTATATTATACTGTTTATGTATTTATTATTACTCTTAACATGATTATTATCATTATTGTTATTATAAAAAATATATAACGTTATTATTATTATTATCATTTTTATTAACATTATTATTATTAACATTATTATTATTAACATTATTATTAACATTATTATTAACATGATCATTATTATTATCATTTTTATTAACATTATTATTATTATTAACATGATCATTATTATTATCATTTTTATTAACATTATTATTATTATTAACATGATCATTATTATTATCATTTTTATTAACATTATTATTATTATTAACATGATCATTATTATTATCATTTTTATTAACATTATTATTATTATTAACATGATCATTATTATCATTTTTATTAACATTATTATTATTAACATTATTATTATTAACATTATTATTAACATTATTATTAACATTATCATTATCATGAACATTATTATTATTATTATTAAGCATTATTATTATCATTATTATTATTAACATTATTACTATTATTATTATTATTATCATTAATATGATTATTAATATTATTATTAACATTATTATTATCATTATTATTATGATTAACATTATTATTATTAACATTATTATTATTAATATTATTATTAACATTATTATTATTATTATTATTATCATTATTATTACTATTATTATTACTATTATTATTATTACTATTATTATTATTATTAACATTATAATTAACATTATTATTAACATTATCATTAACATGATTATTAACATTATCATTATTATTATTAACATTATTATTATTATTATTAACATTATCATTATAATTAACATTATTATTATTATTATTAACATTATTAACATTATTATTATTATCATTAATATTATTATTAACATGATTATTAACATTATTATTATTATTATTATTATTATTAACATTATCATTATAATTAACATTATTATTATTATTATTATTATTATTATTATTAACATTATTAACATTATTATTATTATCATTAATATTATTATTAACATTATTATTAACATTAGCATTATTAACATTAGCATTATTATCATTATTATTATTATTATTATTACGTTCAGAGGATCCATGCTCTTCACACCAAATGTGACTATAACCTCTCTTTTTCTTATATAATCACCCGTAGATAACTGGTTTGACTTTAGCCTCCCCGGGACCCAGATGTGCCAAAACAGGTAATAGGAGGAGATTCATCCCCGGCTCCAGCAGCGCTGATATCAGAGGAAAATGATAAGAAAAAAAACACCCTTCACAAAATGTTCAGTCAACTTTTAATTGTCTGTTCATCAACTAAAGAGGAACTACAAAAGGGATAAGAGTAAATTGATTTCAGCTGTGAAAACTGCCGCTTCCACCATATGTGATACAAGCAGGACACCCTCAAGTAAAGATTGTCCACAATTTCACATTATTAAAGTCATGTAGTTAAAATCATTTGACAGTTTAATCAAGGACCAAGCCATGCAAAACTATTACATTCAGCGAGCTGGAAGCATTGAGCTGTAGGCCTATTCTGAGGCACATTCATGAACCGACTCAGACTAAAAGGGACATATTCTGTCGCAACAAGCAAATTGGATGTAATTATGTACAGTAATAGTCAAAAGTTTGGACACACCTACTCATCCAAGGGTTTTTCTTTATTTTTACTATTTTCTACATTACAGAATAATAGTGAAGACATAAAGACTATGAAATAACACATATGGAATCATGTAGTAACCAAAAAAGTGCTAAACAAATAAAAAAATATTTAATATTTAATATTCTTCAATGTAGCCACACTCTTGGCATTCTCTCAACCAGCTTCACCTGGAATGCTTTTCCAACAGTTTTGAAGGTGTTCCCAAATATGCTGAGCACTTGTTGGCTGCTTTTCCTACTCTAACCTACTCTGCATCTCACAAAGACACAGCGGTTGGAACCAAAAATCTCAAATTTTGACTCATCAAACCAATGGACAGATTTCCACCGGTTTAATGTGCTCGTGTTTCTTGGCCACAGCAAGTCTCTTCTTATTATTGGTGTCCTTTAGAAGTGGTTTCTTTGCAGCAATTAGACATGAAGGCCTGATTCACGCAGTCTCTGAACAGTTGATGTTGAGATGTGTCTGTTACTTGAACTCTGTGAAGCATTTATTTGAGCTGCAATTTCTGAGGCTGGTAACTCTAATGAACTCCTCCTCTGCAGCAGAGATAACTCTGGGTCTTCCTTTCCTTTGGCGGTCCTCATGAGAGCCAGTTTCATCATAGCGCTTGATGGTTTTTGCGACTGCACTTGAAGAAACTTTCAAAGTTCTTGAAATGTTCCGGATTGACTGACCTTTATTTCTTAAAGTAATGTTGGACTGTCGTTTCTCTTTGCTTATTTGAGCTGTTTTTGCCATAATATGAAATTGGTCTTTTACCTAATAGGACTATCTTCTGTATTTAAATTTGTTTTATTTTACCTTTATTTTACTAGGCAAGACAGTTAAGAACAAAGTCTTCTCTACAATGATGGCCTATCCCGGCCAAAACCCCAGCCAAACCCTAAACCCGGACGACACTGGGTTATGGTTTGTGCGCCGTCCTATGGGACTCCAAATCACGGCCGGTTGTGATACAGCCTGGAATCAAACTAGGGTCTGTAGTGACGCGTCCAGCACTGAGATGCAGTGCCTTAGACCGCTGTGCCACTCGGGAGCCTTGATGAAGGGAAAAAATGATTTAATACCCTCTTATTTTCAATGACGGCCTAGGAACAGTGGGTTAACTGCCTATTCAGGGGCAGAACAACAGATTTGTACAGTTCAGGGAATTGAACTTGCAATCTTTCGGTTACTAGTCCAACGCTCTAACCCTGCCGCCCCAATACATACCAACCCAATACCAATCCTATCTTGTCACAACACAACTGATTGGCTCAAATGCATTAAGAAGGAAAGAAATTCCACAAATGAACTTTTAACAAGGCACACCTGTTAATTGAAATACTTTCCAGGTGACTACCTCATTAAGCTGGTTGAGAGAATGCCAAGAATGTGCAAAGCTGTCATCAAGGCAAAGGGTGGCTACTTTGAAGAATCTCAAATATAAAATAAATATAGATTTGTTTAACACCTTTTTGGTTACTACATGATTCCATATGTGTTATTTCATAGTGTTGATATCCTCACTATTATTCTACAATGCAGAAAATAGTAAAAATAAAGAAAGACCTTGCAATGAGTAGGTGTGTCCAAACTTTTGACTGGTACTGATATTATTGCTGACTGTTATTTTACCAGTAAAATATCATGGGCTGGCCCAGATTGTGTCTGTCACTGCACATGAAGCCTAATTGGCCTTTAAGAACCTGGTCCCTGGCAATGTCTGTCTGATGTGCTTTTGTTATTAAAACTTTGCTCTGCTCTGAAGATAGTTTGCACCCTGCAATTCCCAGAATTGACTATGTTAGCTCATTGTTTCCCCTTTATAATGTCATGTGATATTGTGCAATGATACATTTCTCATGATTCGAGAGTATATCATTATGAAATCCAACCATTTTTGGAACGGTAGCTGTCATTGAATAGTAGTAACAATGGTAAAAGCATGAGACAAGATCTATGTCCCCAATGGAAAACCCCAATTACCTTTACAGTGCACTACTTTTGACCAGGGTCCATAGGGCTTTGGTCAAAAGTATTGCACTATATAGGAATTGGGTGCCGTTTGTTTGTTTGGGATGCAGCCTAGTTCCGACTGCTTGATGAGTGTGTGACCTTTTTGCTGCATGTCCTTGTGCATGACTACTCCTTAGGCTTTCTGTTATCAGCTTTATATCAGCTAGGCTGACTACCGTGTTGCCACTGTTCTAAGTATACCTCCCTTTGATGAGAATGTGGGTGTGCGGATACTAGACAGATATATCTGACTGCATTACCGCAAGAAAACTTTTCTTTTCAGCTAAATAATAACACACACACATAAATCCCCAAAAGCTGTACTTAACCTTAAACTGTGAACAAACCATTACTGGCATCTGGAAGATGTTATATGAAACAGCAGTTCAATGTATACAATTGTACAAGGCATACTGTTTGAAATCACAGCAGCAGTGTTAACAGTAAAACCTCATTATATGAGTCCCAGAGACCATCTCCCTTTGACTGTTATTTAACTCTGGTCCAGGTTGTTAGTGCGCGTTCCTCCATTAACTTCTTAGGGAGCGGCAGCAGAGGTGACAGTTTTGGAGAGTCTGGCGTGTAAAATGCCTGCCACTCAGGCCCAGAAAATAGGATATGCACATAATTAGTACTATTGGATGGGAAACACTCTGAAGTTTCCAAAACCGTTAAGATAATGTCTGTGAGTATAACAGAACAGATATAGCAGGCGAAAACCCGAGGAAAATCCATCCGGATTTGCAGTTTTTTTTTGTAGATGACCTTTTTCTCCAAGCGGCCTATTGCATTCAATGTTATGTAGGACTGAGGCTGCAGTACCTATGGCTTCCACTAGATGTCAACAGTCTTTATACAGTGTTTGGAGGCTTTAGCACTAAGCAGAACAGATAGGAAGAGGAAATAGTGAAGGGACCTCATTTGTCAACAACGTTTCACGGGCGCGAGATTGTGAGCGCGCCCCACTTTATTTTCCTTTCCTATCGTTCACGTTATCGTCCAGTTGAAATATTACAGTAAATATACATAAAAGGATACCTAAGGATACATTAAAAATGATGTTTGATTTGTTTGGAGAAATTTATTTTAGCTCTTATATGGGTTTTGTGTGACCCGCGCTGGATCTGAATTTATGCTAATGCATAAATATCAAACAATCAAATGTTGTGCTTTCGCCGTAAAGCCTTTTTGAAATCTGACAACGCTGTGATATTGCCAAGAATCAGAGCTTTTGATGACTATGCAACACTTGTATATTGATGAATGTTTAATAATTCAACTTTTGGATTTAAATTTGGCGCCTTACATTTCACCGGGTAGTGTCGGGAGCGGCCCGCTAGCACGCCACTTCTCCCTAAGTTAACACATTCCTTTGTAGAGGAACGCGCTCTAATGCCATGGACCAGAGCCAACTGTTCTTATGCTAAGATGTGTATCTATAAATACATTCAGATTCCTTCTAGGAGATACTTCCCACTCAATGGAAGATATTTGTATCATTCTTCTTAAGTATTTACTGCAGGAAGACCAATAGCTCCTCACACCCAGAAGATATCGAATCAACCTAAAAGGTTGTGTTTTAAAGAGTAATTTCAACAAAATTATAACCAAATATAGCTGGCTGCGTTGTCTTTAAGCTATTTTTCTATGCAATCCCTGGAATTTCCTCTCTCCACCTAACTGTTGATCATTTGCAGGCATTCTTTGTAATGAGTACAGTTGCTGCTTTCATGCAACATACTGTGTTACGGATACAGGTATCCTGTGTGTGTATTTGTTTTCTTTTCTTCTGCCCTAGTCACAGGTGTCACTCATCAGCAGTCATCAATCACCAATCAGTCCCAATCAGAAGACACACCTGCTCCTTTTCCCTTACCCAATCACATCCCCTTTCCCTTGGTTTAAAAACCCAGTCAGTTGTCTCTCTCTCTCTAGGCTTACTACATAGGCTTACTACTTTCCGTTAGATTCTGTAAAACATACATTAATTTACAGCAGTGACCTCAATGACATACTGTATGCAGTAGCAAAAGCATCGGAAGCTCATTAGGTTGTTTGTAGCTAAAGGATCTTGATCCTCACTTTTCTCTCCTCACCTCCTGCTCTGATCCAAAGGACCAGCACCACTTGTTTAAGTGAGAAGGGTCAGTGTCAAGGCAACTTATGAAAAGTTGCACACCGCAATGATAATGGGTGAAAAAAGCTATTAGTCCTTGGAAGCAGCTCCCAGTCTACCAGTGCTTTCTGTGGTAGCCTTAAACGCAGGTCCCACAGTCTACCAGTGCTTTCTGTGGTAGCCTTAAACACAGCTCTCACAGTCTAACAGTGCTTTCTGTGGTAGGTAGCCTTAAACACAGCTCCCACAGTCTACCAGCACCCTCTGTGGTAGCCTTGGACCTAGGTCCTATTAGGAGTTGGGAGTCTGAGGTGGGGGTGGCCGGTGCTCCGGGAGTCTAGGTACCCTCTTGATGTTGACCCGTTTGGCCCCGTCCGGGCTTCCCCCCAGGTCCTCACTCTGACCACAGAGCTTCAGCGCTCGAGAGATGAACATGTCTAGGTCAAACGGGCCCCCTTGCCCCCTGGAGGGAAGAGTCTGCGGGGGCTCATGAATCAACGAAGGAATGGGAGGTGACACTGGCGGAGAAGACGAGGGAGAACAGGGCAACAGGGAGGGAGGGGAATGGGACGCGGCAGGCGGGCTGAGTGTGTGGCGCTTGTCCAGTCCAGGTGGCGGCTGTACGACCGGCGAACAGCTGTGAAAGAGTGTGGTAGGGAGGGAGGTGGGAAAAGGGGGCAGCGGGGGTGAGCTGGGGTAGGACAGGGGTTCCTGGGGTGGGCTGGGGCAGGACAGCGGTTCCTTGGGTGGGCTGGGACAGGACAGGAGTTCCTTGGGTGGGCTGGGGTACGACAGGGGTTCCTGGGGTAGGCTGGGGTAGGGTTCCTGGGGTGAGCTGGGGTAGGACAGGGGTTCCTGGGGTGGGCTGGCGGAGGACAGGCGAGTCTGTGTGCTCTCCACCCAGCGAGAGATCTCCTGGAATAGGTCCCAAGGTGGCTCCTCGACAGGCAGCTCCTCCACGCTGGCCCCTCTAGGCTCAGGCCCCTCAGGCACAGGGAGCTGGCTATTCCTCTTCCAGTGAGACAGGTCCAGGATCAGCTTGGGCTCGGAGTAGTGCTGCGGCTTGCCGTCCCTCCACGCAACCTTGTCCAGATAAGAAGGGGAGCCCACTTTGTAGTCACAGGAGCGACCACAGTCCAGCTCAGCATAAGCCCCGCCCCCACAGGCCCGCACCAGAGAAGAGTGGGAGTGGTCCAGGAAGCGCTCGGCAGAGCTGCTGTGGGAATACTTACGAGGGTCCACCTGGGCCTCCTCCAACAGAGGGTAGGAACCTGCCCTGGGATCTCTCTGGACCTCCTCCTCTTTGGAGTTGACCACCTCCGAGACCCCAGGCATGCACTGACAGCCACCCTGCTGCTGCCAGTACAGGTCTGATGACAGGCTGGTCTCATACCTGCACCGTGGAAACAAAGAGCTTGTCAACAAAACATCGACGTTGCCATTTCAGTCTACTGTGGTGAAGACAATATTGGTGTTATCTTTAAACTCTCTCTCTCACTCACACACACGCACACACACCCCACTCGGCACAGACCCCAATTCAATGTCTTTCCACGTTGGTTCAACGTGTTAACCTCCACATAACGTTTCCCTGGCTCTCTGTTAACCTCCACACAGCGTTTCCCTGGCTCTCTGTTAACCTCCACACAGCGTTTCCCTGGCTCTCTGTTAACCTCCACACAGCGTTTCCCTGGCTCTCTGTTAACCTCCACACAGCATTTCCCTGGCTCTCTGTTAACCTCCACACAGCGTTTCCCTGGCTCTCCGCAGGCCAATGAATCCAGTCGCTGCCTTTTACTCAACTTTTATTTTGACTTTTCTTTAAAATCATCATGTGCTTATTCCCTGGGGCTCATTGTGGGGTTGCTTTCTTTTTTTATGCTTTTTGTGATGGCTTTACTTTCTAAGTGTGGTGTATCTATTGTGTACAGTTCAGATCATGATATCTCTTTCTGTTTACATGGTGTCACTGTGCTCTTCCCCCTCAATATGGCTGCTGCAGTGTGTGAAGTGTAACTGACACCATAGAATTCAATAAAAATTAATGGCATAGTACAATATAGATGTATCTCTGTGGTTGACCCCACAAGAGGTTGGTGGCACATTAATTGGGGAGGACGGGCTCGTGGTAATGGCTGGAGCGGAATCAGTGGAATGGAATCAAATACATCAAATACATGGTTTCCAGGTGTTTGATTCCATTCCATTAGCTCCGTTCCGTGTCATGTTAACTCCTTGTCACTAGTTGACATGACAGCACAAACAAATCTGAGACCAGGCTAGACACACACCTGTCCCAGTGAGAGCTAGAGGCCTGGCTGTGGCTGTGGCTGTGGCCGGGCTCCGTGACTAGGCTATCATCTAGCTCGTCCTCTATGCGGAAGGGCTGGGGTGACATGGGCTCGTCCTGGGGACACGAGTACTGCTGCAGGAAGGGATGGGACAGGGCTGCCTCTGCCGTCAGCCGGTCCATGGGGTTAAAGGTCAGAATACGCTCCAGGAAGTCTATGGCTAGTGGAGAAAGAGACGGGAACGGAGAATAGAAAAGGCTTTCAAATGATGTGTGCATATACAGTACCTGGCTGCAAGTAAGGTCATATAGCATCAGGAAATTGATTTTTTATGAATATAAGACAATCATGAATTTAAGACAATACATTAGATAGACATGCGTCCTTGTTATTTTTAGTAACTCCAACATTTAACACAAACCGTTGATCATTTCAGGGAGGTATAGTATAAAGGTGCTATCTGATCTTAGTTGAAGAGTTTTTCGCTGCTCTCCCTCACCCCCATCCCTCTCACCGTTTGCATCTACTTCAGGTAGTAGTTCTCTGAAGGACCTCCTGACCCTCCAACCGTGGCTGACGTAGGAGGGGATGACCTGCCGGAGGTCGTGATGGTCCTCTTCCCTCAACACAGGAACCGTATACAGGATCAGCTGCATCTGCTCCAGCTCATGGGCTCCTGCGTAGAGAGCAGCCAGGAGGAACCAGGCAGGAAGCCAGGAGGAACCAGGAAGTAAAGAAGCATTATGATTCTAAAACTAGAAAAGGTCATTTTCCTGAAGAAAGATTATGTGCCTTGCTTCAGTTGTCCAAAAGCCTTTATGGTAGAAGTTTCGAAGTTTGAATTGTTAAAGGCTAGTGTTGAAAGTTTCAGGATAAGGTACTAGAAGTTTTTCTTTTTAAAGACAGGTATTGAGATGGTTGGAGCAGGCTACTTGGAAAATAAAAGTTTTACACCCTTGTGACTAATGAGCAGGCTACTGAGAAGGTCATAGGTTGAATTTGCAGACAGACCACAAACTAAATATGTGTCAACAGGTCTGGATAAAAGCATGTGTCACATTACCAAATTATTATTACGACATAAAGCCTAGTGAACATCATCAAAATGGTCCCAATATCCAACAAAAGCATAATGTGTTTGAGTTTGTTCTGATATTTGGCAAGCGTAATAAGGGGTACAGAAGTAGTTAATCCTAGGAAAATGAGACATATTTGTCCTGATGGTGGCACTGTAGTGTTATAGGGCTTGAACCCACCATTGCTGCTTGCAGCTATATTTTTATGGTACACTATCACTTATATACAGATCATTCGGAAAGTATTCAGATCCTTGCCTTTTTCCACATTTTGTTATGCTACAGCCTTATTCTAAAGTTGATTAAATACAAAGTATTATCTTTGTCCTGACTGCCAAGCGTCACGTCTGGAGGAAACCTGGCTTTGTCATTATGGGGTATTGTGTGTAGATTGATTTTATTTATACAATTTTTATTTTACCTTTATTTTACTAGGCAAGTCAGTTAAGAACAAAGTCTTCTCTACAATGACGGCCTACCCCGGCCAAAACCCCAGCCAAACCCTAACCCGGACGGCAGTGGGTTAGGGTTTGTGCGCCGTCCTATGGGACTCCCAATCACGGCCGGTTGTGATACAGCCTGGAATCAAACCAGGGTCTGTAGTGACGCGTCCAGCACTGAGATGCAGTGCCTTAGACCGCTGCGCCACTCGGGAGCCTTGAGCCTAATACATTTTAGAATAAGGCTGTAATGTAACAAAATGTGGAAAAAGTCGAGGTGTCTGAATACTTTCCAAATGCACTGTAGTGCTCTGCCTATGGGCTTTGGTCAAATGTAGTGCACAATATATGGAATAGGGTGCTATAGGCCCTGGTCAAATGTAGTGCACAATGTAGGGAATAGGGTGCCATTTGGGACACAGCCCATATCCTGGATCATTTAGCTTTTTTAACAATTAGGCGAACACTTATTGAGTTGTGATTGGATAGAGAACAGACAGACAGGCAAATGGCAATTTCTGTATTATGCAAAAAAAAGTTTAACAAAGCAGACTTTCTCTTCACTACATCAAAAAGATCCTAGTTTGACAAAAATACTGTACTGCCCAACAGCATAAAAACAAATGGGTAATACCCTCAGTTTATCCAAATCATGAATCATTCAATCCATATGCCTCTTATCATATTCATGTCCACACCTCTCCACCTCAACAGACTCCTACCTGCAAAGAGCATGCGGCCTGTTAGCATCTCTGCCAGGATGCAGCCAGCTGCCCACATATCGATGGCCTTGGTGTAGTTGTTGGGAGAGAGCAACAGGCGCGGAGACCGGTACCATTTAGTCACCAAGCCCTCTGACAGGTAGCCCTGGCCAATACACACAGACAACAACACACTCAGGGTAAGCATGACAAGGAAATTAACACCGATGTACATTTTCCTGGCTCATTCGCTAAAGTGTCTTGACGGCTTTTGTACAGCTTTCCCCCAACTCTTCACACTCACCCATTACAGGTACACTGTTAGAAAGAAAGGTGCTAAGTAGAACCATACAGGGTTCTTTGGTTTGTCCCCTTAGGTGAACCCTTTTTGGTGCTGGGTAGAAACCTTTGCAGAGGGTTCTAGATAGAACCCTCTGCAAAGGGTTCTTGAAAGAACCCTCTGTATTTGGTTTTTATAAGGTTCTTCCTTGAATCGTCTATGAAGGGTTCTTCCGAGAACCCTTTTATCTTTGGAGGGTTCTTCCTAGAACCCACAATGAACAGGTAGAAACCACGAGCCTTGTTAGTCTTTAAAATGTTATTATTTATGACAATACATTACATATATGGCCATTCTTTGAGGGCCTAGTTATACCCTAACACAGTGGTCTTAGGAATCTCCTGGTTTACAGGCCACATCAGGCCTGCAAGTCACATTATGCTGGCTTGCAAAGTTATGTGTAATTCCTATTGAAATTCAGCCCGAGTTAGGATATCCAACACTGGAATTGGTAATCACCCACAACTTGCATTCAGAATGACTGCCAGGGTAGGGAAGATTGAATATTTAGACTACCTCAATCATCTAACTTGGAACAACCATCTCAGTAACGGGTGCAATAAATCCTATTACTAACATATTGGATTAGTTTCTTTGTGTAACATAAAATTAACCAACCAATCAATGTACATGCAGAACCATAGATATTACAGTAAAACAAACAATTCTGAAAATCTCCCTGCAATAGAGCATGCTGGGAAATATTATATATGGTTCTATGTAGAACCCTTCTTGCCTGTCAAAGAATCATAAAAAAAAATGGTTATTAGGATGTTAAAGGTTCTAGGTAGAACCCTTTGACTTACAAAGAACCCTTGTCTTCCAAAAAGGGTTCTTCTGATCAAAACAGTTCTTGGTAGAACCCTATCCCTCTGCAAAGAACCGTTTTGGGAACCCTTTTTTCTAAGAGTGTATAGAAGACAGTATTATTTTTCAGGTAATCTACAGTGGATCTAGAAATAGTATGGTGGAAGAGAAGAGAAAAAGCCTTTTCTGTCATCATTTATTATCCAGTGACTGTTTCTTCCTCCTTTGATGTGGTCCTCTAACGCTGTTCTGCCTAGCGCCACACTGGTTTCATCTCGTTAGAGCAGCTCCCTTTAACTTTTTAATGTATAACACACATTACACGTACACACACACACACACCTAACAAGAGACAGCGAGAGATTATGAAACTGTACTTAATTTCACCCCTCCCTCCCTCCCACCCTCCCTCCTTCCCTCTCTCTTTTCTCAACGCCTCCCCCTCTCCCCAACTGTACTTAATTTCACCCCTCCCTCCCACCCTCCCTCCTTCCTTCCCTCTCTCTTTTCTCACTGCCTCCCCCTCTCCCTGACTCTCCAGGTGATTAATAATTTGTGGAGTTTGACAGGGTTGGCTCAGCAGGTAGAGAGATTCAGATGGGCCTCCTCTGATTAAGCAATCTGTCAAATCTCTGCTTATCATTCAAAAGCACAGTTTTGTCAGTCACTGATGATTCCAAAGGCTGAGTCAGATTTACAATGATAGCTCTCATTATTTAGGTGTCGTTAGAACTTCAATCAAAGCTTCTGTCATAATGCCAACACTGGCAAAAGAATGGGAGGGCTGATGACAACAGATGTTATGCTTATTGCCAACCCTCTGCCACAGACTGACAGGCTTACTTACAGTTGTGAGACAAGCCAACAAGTGACTTCAAGCGATATGAGCAGTTAAAATGGATGATGCCAAATTCCTGTCATCTTGTCATCGTTGTGTCTGCTGTTCTTTGCGAGTTTATTTTTAGATGAAACATTCTCTTGATCGTGTCACTATCAAGTATCCTCTCCTACTCCACCTCACTGCTTGCCATTTACCAAGACAAGAACTATCCCAGCTTGGAGCATTGGCCTGCCAGCCTCCCTCTAAGTAAGCCCCCTGCCAGGCTGGCATGGCATGTGGAGCACCAGAGCTTACTGGTAGACTTTTTATTTTTTACATTTAACCTTTATTTAACTAGGCAAGTCAGTTAAGAACAAATTCTTATTTACAGTGACGGCCTACCCCGGCCAAACGCTGGGCCAATTGTGCGCCGCCCTATGGGACTCCCAATCACGGCCGGGTGTGACACAGCCTGGATTCAAACCAGGGTGTCTGTAGTGACACCTCTAGCACTGAGATGCAGTGCCTTAGACCGCTGCGCCACTTGGGAGCCCTATAGACTCTATAACTGTGTCTGAAATGGCATCAAATTCCGTATATATAGGGCACTACTTTTGACCAGCCATATAAGCTCTAGTCAAAAGTAGTGCACTAGGAAATAGTGGTGCAGCTATAAAGGGAATCGGGTTCCATTTTGGATACACTCTGTATTTCTCTCCTCTCTGAATCAACACAGGCCTGTTAGAGGAGTTCACTACTAAACATTCAGTCCAGTAGCTAGGTACACACTCTGTCTGGACTGAGGAGTAGCTGTGTGAATAGACGTTGTTCGGTCATGAGGGAGAGTAACTAACAGGCAATTTGTAAGAGGGAGAGAATGAATGAATGTAAGAGGGAGAGAAACTAACAGGCAATTTCCTGGTTCTTAAAAAATCGCCCCGGGATTTTTTTAATGCGATGTCCATCTTGAAAGTGCATAAAACCTGACGTAGGCTTTAAAGTAAAACTCAACTCCCACCAACCTGTCTCTGACACATGACACCCTGAGGCCATACACACATACTCTGATGATAAGTGAGAGGAAGGCCGGGGCCAGAGGGGGCGAGACACAGAATGCTCTGTAGCTGGCCTGTCTCACACTCCACTGCATAAGAGCAGCATAGAAGCTTTTTGTTTGATTTCACCATCCCCAGAACACAGCATTGCCCATTGTTATTCTGGCAACACTCTTGGCCAGTCTGTTATTGCTGTCCTGCTCACAGCCTGATCCATCTCTTTTCCCTGTCTGCACCCTGCTGCCCCGTGCTCAGATCTCTGGGCCTGGGCCCGGCCAGGACAAAGCTCCCCTTCACTGGGCCCTCACTGACCTGCTGGTGTAACACACTGTGTTCCACCACAACAATAAAGCAGCACAGCAGAGAAGACGACTGTCGGATGAATCTCTCAGAGCCTAATCCACAAAAAGAAAAAACGGACAGGGTAATGGTTCAACTCGGGGCAGCAGATAGCCTAGTGATTAGAGCGTTGGGCCAGCAACTTGGGGCAGCAGGTAGCCTAGTGGTTAGAGCATTGGACCAGCATCTGAAAGGTCACTAGTTCTAATCCCCCAGTCAACAAGGTCAAAAATCTGTTGATAAGACCTTGAGAAAGGCCCTTAACCCTAATTGCTCCAGGGTTGCTGTTGATAATGGTTGACCCTGGCAGTGACTCCACTCTCAGGGGGAATTGGGATACACAAAAAAAAAAACATTTCCAATTCGCATATACATACCTGTACATGTGTGAAATAGGACAAATATAAACACCCACCAATTATTATATTATTAATTTGTAACTTAACAGGACATGTTTGGACAAGGTTATGAAAGCTCTGCTGTAGTACTAGCTATAGATGGATGCTAATGCAGTCATGCAGAGGAGAGAATCATCAGTCTACAGGAGCCAACAGACTTGGTTCACGGACATGTTCATACATGTACCACGACCACACAAAAACACACTCAAAAAGGCACCTTCATGTGGGTGAATGCTGTAGCGTTTGGAAATGAAGTACATTTGTTGTGAATCGTAAAGATAATGCTAATATTGCTCAGTTTCCAGCCTCACAGTGGTTTCTGGTTTTGTATTCTGCAAATACAAACAAATGGAGCAATGAAACCTTTTCGTTTGATTTCTAAAAGCAGTCTATGAAGTGGAATGAATAAGGAAAGCACTGGCTCAACTCCAGCATTGGCTATAACAGACCTGACAATGAATTAAAATATTTTCTAGATACAGTATTTTGCTCGCCATCAGAGCCTGGCTTTGTCACTCACACCCCACAGTAATTATTATAATTTTTAATGAAAGGACACTGCACTAGTCCTTAAAGCAGTCCTACAATAGACAGGCTGGGAACTCCCATCTTAATACAGATAACATCCTCCTCTCAGTGCAGACATCCTGCTGTCTTAAATCAGCCGGTGGTATCCTTATATCTTCCACTTACATGTAGGGCCAGGAGCTGGTCTAAAAATGGCGCCGGAAGAAATGGCTACAGTTTTACGGGCGCCTAACCAATTGTGCATTTATGTGTTTATTTCCGCGTTATTTGTAACTTATTTTGTACATAATGTTTCTGCCTCCGTATCTTACGGCAAAAAACAAGCTTCTGGATATCCGGACAGCGATCACTCACCTCGGATTAGACAAAGATTTTTTTTCAACAAGCAGGATGCACAGGATGTACTTCAGACACCCGACAAGGCCAACATCCCCGTCATTGGCAAGAGAAAGAGATGCAGGTACAGAGAACACAGAGCGGGGTGCCTCGTAAGGATCCGCAGAAGACGAGTGGGAAAGCTGCCGTTACCGTCAATATTACTTGCCAACGTGCAATCACTGGACAATAAATTAGACGAGGTACGATCACGAATATCCTACCAACGGGACATCAGAAACTGTAACATCTTATGTTTCACAGAATCGTGGCTGAATGACGACATGGATATTCAGCTAGCGGGATATACGCTGCACCGGCAGGATAGAACAGCACACTCCGGTAAGACGAGGGGGGGCGGTCTGTGCAGATTTGTAAACAACTGCTGGTGCACGAAATCTAAGGAAGTCTCTAGATTTTGCTCACCTGAAGTATTGTATCTTATGATAAACTGTAGACAACACTATTTGCCAAGACAGTCTTCATCCATACTTTTCGTGGCTGTTTATTTACCACCACAGACGGATGCTGGCACTAAGACAGCACTCAGTCAGCTGTATAAGGAAATAAGCAAACAGGAAACTGCTCACCAAGAGGCGGCTCTCCTAGTGGCCGGGGATTTTAATACAGGGAAACTTAAATCAGTTATACCTCATTTCTATCAACATGTTAAATGCGCAACCAGAGAGAAAGAAATTCTAGATCACCTGTACTTCACACACAGAGACGCATACAATGCTCTCCCTTGCCCTCCATTTGTTAAATCTTACCACAATTCTATCCTCCTGATTCCTACTTACAAGCAAAAATTAAAGCAGGAAGCACCAGTGACTCGGTCTATAAAAAAGTGGCCAGATGAAGCAGATGCTAAACTACAGGACAGTTTTGCTAGCATAGACTGGAACATGTTCCGGGATTCTTCCAATGGCATTGAGGAGTACACCACATCAGTCACTGGCTTTAGCAATAAGTGCATTGAGGACGTCGTCCCCACAGTGACTGTAAGTACATTCCCCAACCAGAAGCCATGGATTACAGGCAACATTCGCACTGAGCTAAAGGGTATAGCTGCCGCTTTCAAGGTGCGAGACTCTAACCCGCGAGCTGCTCAGTGACACAAGCCTACCAGACGAGCTAAATCTAAATCTAATCTAAATTCTATGCTCGCTTCGAGGCAAGCAACACTGAGGCATACATGAGAACATCAGCTGTTCCAGACGACTGTGTGATCTCGCTCTCCGTAGCCGACGTGAGTAAAACCTTTAAACAGGTCAACATTCACAAGGCCGCAAGGCCAGACGTATTACCAGGACGTGTGCTCCGGGCATGTGCTGACCAACTGGCAGGTGTCTTCACTGACATTTTCAACATGTCCCTGATTGAGTCTGTAATACCAACATGTTTCAAGCAGACCACCATAGTCCTTGTGCCCAAGAATACTAAGGCATCCTGCCTAAATGACTACAGACCCGTAGCACTCACGTCCGTAGCCATGAAGTGCTTTGAAAGGCTGGTAATGGCTCACATTAACACCATTATCCCAGAAATCCTAGACCCACTCCAATTTGCATACCGCCCAAACAGATCCACAGATGATGCAATCTCTATTGCACTCCACACTGCCCTTTCCCACCTAGACAAAAGGAACACCTACGTGAGAATACTATTCATTGACTACAGCTCAGCGTTCAACACCATAGTACCCTCAAAGCTCATCCCTATTTTTTATTTTACCTTTATTTAACCAGGTAGGCTAGTTGAGAACAAGTTCTCATTTACAACTGCGACCTGGCCAAGATAAAGCACAGCAGTTTGATACATACAACAACAAAGAGTTACACATGGAATACACAGACATACAGCCAATAATACAGTAGCAAAAAAAATTAAAAAATAAGTCTTTATACAGTGAGTGCAAATTAGGTAAGATAAGGGAGGTATGGCAATAAATAGACCATGGTGGCGAGGTAATTACAATATAGCAATTAAACTAAGCTAAGGATCCTGGGACTAAACACCTCCCTCTGCAACTGGATCCTGGACTTCCTGACGGGCCGTCCCCAGGTGGTGAGGGTAGGTAGCAACACATCCGCCATGCTGATCCTCAACACTGGAGCCCCTCAGGGGTGCGTGCTCAGTCCCCTCCTGTACCCCCTGTTCACCCAAGACTGTGTGGCCAGGCACAACTCCAACACCATCATTAAATTTGCAGACGACACAACAATGGTAGGCCTGATCATTGATAACGACGAGACAGCCTATAGGGAGGTCAGAGACCTGGCCGGGTGGTGCCAGAATAACAACCTATCCCTCAACATAATCAAGACAAAGGAGATGATTGTGAACTACAGGAAAAGGAGGACCGAGCACGCCCCCATTCTCATCGACGGGGCTGTAGTGGAGCAGGTTGAGAGCTTCAAGTTCCTTGGTTTCCACATCACCAACAAACTAGAGTGGTCCAAATACTCCAAGACAGTCATGAAAAGGGCACGACAAAGCCTATTCCCCCTCAGGAAACTAAAAAGATTTGGCATGGGTCCTCAGATCCTCAAAAGGTTCTACAGCTGCAACATCGAGAGCTTCCTGACTGGTTGCATCACTGCCTGGTACGGCAACTTCTCGGCCTCCGACCGCAAGGCACTACAGAGGGTAGTGCGTACAGCCCAGTACATCACTGGGGCTAAGCTGCCTGCCATCCAGGACCTCTACACCAGGCGGTGTCAGAGGAAGGCCCTAAAAATTGTCAAAGACCCCAGCCACCCCAGTCATAGACTGTTCTCTCTACTACCACATGGCAATCGGTACTGGAGCGCCAAGTCTAGGACCAAAAGGCTTCTCAACAGTTTTTACCCCCAAGCCATAAGACTCCTGGTCAAGTAATCAAATGGCTACCCGGACTATTTGCATTGTCCCGCCCCCCCCAACCCCTCTTTTACGCTACTGCTACTCTCCGTTTATCATATATGCATAGTCACTTTAACTATACATTCATGTACATACTACCTCAATTAGCCCGACTAACTGGTGCCCCTGCACATTGGCTACCCGGACTAACTGCATTGTGTCCCACCACCCGCCAACCCCTCTTTTACACTACTGCTACACTCTGTTTATCATATATGCATAGTCACTTTAACCATACCTACATGTACATTCTACCTCAATTAGCCCAACCAACCGGTGCCTGTATATAGCCTCGCTACTGTTATTTTTCACTGTCTTTTTACTTGTTTTTATTTCTTTACTTATCTATTGTTCACCTAATACCTAGGTAACTCCTGGGCCCTGATTCATGAAGTGTCTTGGAGTAGGATTGCTGGACTAGGATCAGTTTTGCCTTTCAGATAATAATGAATAAAGATGACCTGGACAGGGGGGACCTGATCCTACATCAGCCCTAGTCTGAGAGGCTTTATGAAGCTTTATGAATACAGACACGAGCTAGCTATTCTCTTCTAATGGCAGCCTACTGTAGTCGCACCTTATGGGAGTAGTGTGGGTCAACGATTCGGGCCAGGCCAAAGTCTCCGATCTTGAGCAGTAGCTGGTCTGTGTTGAGGAACACGTTGGCTGGTTTGAGGTCGCGGTGCAGCACGTTGGCTGAGTGGATGAACTTGAGGCCTCGTAGTAGCTGATAGAAGAGCAAAATGGTGTGCCCACCAGGAAGTGGTCCCTGCTCTAGCAGCTGAGCTAGGTCCGTCTCCATGCACTCCTGGACGATGTACAGGGCACTCAACTGGGCCGGGTCGCGAGGCAGCGGGTGGCCGTAAGGGCCCAGAACCTCGTGCACACGCACCACGTTCTCATGCTGCAGGCGCCGTGTGATCTTGACCTCCCGCAGGGCGTGCTTCACGCTGACCGCGTCACGCATCACCAGCTTCTTCACAGCCACCCGCTGGCCGCTGCGCTTGTCCACAGCGGACAGAACCAGACCAGTGGCCCCGCTGCCCAGAGGCCGGGGGTCTATGAAGTTTCCCCCCAGGTCAAAGCCGTGAAGGAACAGTGGGGAGTCCTGTTTTGCCATGGCTCAGCTGACTACTGGTGTCCACTGGTTATTGCATGATGAGGTCTAGAAATCAGAAAGGATCATTCATGATTAGATAACAAAGCAAATAAAATGACTGGAATCAAACATACACATACTGTAGGTATAATAATCCCATCTGTAAAATGGTAATTACTTTAAATTGAAATGTATTTATGTAATAGCATAGATAATAGATCAATATACATGTTGTATTCTATGTTCTATTATAATCTATATTATTATTATCTATATTATTACTATCTACATTATTATTACCTATATTATTACTATCTATATTATTCATATCTATATTATCTATATTATTATTATCTATATTATTATTATTATCTATATTACTATTATCTATATTACTATTATCTACATTACAAAGAGATCCCAAGGTAAACATTGTACACATCACTGTACCTTTATACACCTGTTATATCCTGTACTGTTATACACCTGTTGTATCCTGTACCGTTATACACCTGCTGTATCCTGTACTGTTATACACCTGTTGTATCCTGTACTGTTATACACCTGTTATATCCTGAACCGTTATACACCTGTTGTATCCTGTACTGTTACACACCTGTTGTATCCTGTACTGTTATACACCTGTTGTATCCTGTACTGTTATACACCTGTTGTATCCTGTACTGTTACACACCTGTTGTATCCTGTACTGTTATACACCTGTTGTATCCTGTACTGTTATACACCTGTTGTATCCTGTACTGTTATACACCTGTTGTATCCTGTGCTGTTATACACCTGTTGTATCCTGTGCTGTTATACACCTGTTGTATCCTGTGCATGTGGCGAAACTTGAATATGCATGGGATTTGATTGCAATTACGCTTTTCCTGGAATGAGCTCCATAGAATGTTGAGTGTATCACTCTTGAACGAAGTGTAAATAAATAGGTATACAGTGGCTCCATCTACCTCATATCAGAGACAGTAGAGCAGGTAAGGAGACAACTCTACACCCTGGTACAGGGCAAGTGTTGTCATAGCAACACCCCACCATCTGTGCCTGCTACAGATAGATGCACTGGATGGCAGAGATAGACATTCAGTACCGGTCTCTGATCCTAGCGGAGCGATCCCAGCTCAACTCTCTTGTTGAGAGTTACATTCACAGAGATTGTAGAAGATCCTGCTCTTCCCATAGCAGTCTGTCAGTCAGTTGGCCGCCCGCCCATTCAGTCCCTCCCTGGTCGATGTTCCCAGACTTCCCACTCAGTCTCGGTTTTGTGGCATTGAGTTAACGAGTGTCCGTGTAATCCCTCAGTAATCTACCAGCCGGCCGCCTGGTGCCTGTGGAGCCGTAGTGTGGCACCGGCTCCCTCTGGACTGGACACAGCTATTGGACACCATCACATACCTGCTGCTTCTGTGACGGAGGGCCGAGATGAAGCAAGTTACACATTAAATGCAAAAAAGATCTTATGTGTCACATTTCAATATGAACTAGTGATAAAATGTTGCCTCCCATTCACACTGTTGATTTTGACACATTACTTTTACTTGGTGTCATTTGATTCCTACCTGTGGATATAATGTAATAGCTGCAAGGAACAGAAAGAGCAAATGCTGC
Organism: Hucho hucho; assembly: GCA_003317085.1. Lineage (NCBI taxonomy): Eukaryota > Metazoa > Chordata > Actinopteri > Salmoniformes > Salmonidae > Hucho > Hucho hucho. Next base: position 406,174 of record QNTS01000555.1, on the reverse strand, counting down.
ATAGCTTAGTGGAAGAATAATCTAGACATCACCACAAAGCCTATTTTTAATATAAATATGTTTTACATTCAAATGAATTAATAGCTAGATATGATATAATGATAACTAGGACTATAAGGTAACTACTGGGGTACAATATGACATAGGCCAAACAGATGCTATTGTACTAAATCAGTTGATATTTGAGGCCAGGATATTTATGAAATTAACGTGCTCCAATTGGACATTTAAATAGCAACTCAGTTCCAACCTGGTAAATGCGCTCAAGAATGCTGCTATGTCAAAGCCTACTATCACAAATGTAGGCGTTTAGTCTTTTACAACATAATAATAGTGATATTTCAGTAAAATACACAATTAATATGCTCTTGTTCTATGAAAGTTTTATGCTATATGTTCTTTATTGTTCTATGTTATTTTCCCTCTATCTATAGAAACGAGAATATTGACGCTGGATCTACTGGAAGGTATGGAGGGTATTGGTTAACTTTATAAATGACGTACAGGGTAGGCTAATGAATATGACGCCTGCGTTGCGCGCTGTCCTCTATTCCATAGTTCTGGCGTTATGTAACACATGTTTAATGGCTAAAAACATAGTTGATTGAGGCATTCGAATATGTATTAGCCAGTTGTAAAATAGCCTGTAGCTCCATAAGCAGTAGAAGTAGTCGTTAGTGTGAAAGAAACAGTAGTATGAGAGAAAGTGTGAGAAAATGTTGTTATTCCATGTTCTTTTTTAAAATTATTATTATTATAGCCTTATTATAATATTAGGGTCCATTAAAACAATGCATACATTTTCTCAGTGATAGTCTAGGCTACTGTAGTACAATGCACCGGTCTGCGTCTGCCTTTGTGTGTGGTTGTGGCTACATTGTAACGCCCCTATCGCAACAAAAACATTCAAAACCCCTAAAGATAAAAAAAGAAGATGCCGTAAAACTAAGTGTTTTCCCAAATGTACTAGTCATGAAAACAGCTGATGAACATGGGCCAGTGAGTTTCCTACTGCTCAGCAAGTGTAGCGTTATCTTTACATCTATCGGCCCATCCATTGAATAACTACAAAGGCACAAGATATCACAACACAGCGAGAGCACTTACCATAATAATATATGCCGCCGTGAACATCGCTGCCTGTCACAAAAAAATAATTCGTGTTTTTGGCAGTCTATTTGACTGTCAAAAATAAAGTAAAACACAACATATTAGTTTCATTTTTGTTAATGAATCAGCCAGCGGGACTGTACCAGTATCCGTGATTGTGATTATATTAGCCTACCTAGCAATCCGCTGCTGCGTAAATAATGTATTTAGAGGAATAGGCTAGGCTACCACTCTTTCCGATCTGTTCCAGTAGTCTACGCAGCCAGTTAGCACAGACTGACAAAAGCTGCACCATGAATGATTGAGTGTTCCTCTTATTCTTTCGGTAAGCCGGCCTATAGGTTACTTCCCACATCGAGCGTTGTATTACCTCTTCTAAAAAAAAACTCCACCAACGCACCCCCCACCCCCACCCCCAACGATATGACGTCATGCTCGCAGCCGTCAATCAAAGTGTCTGACACCTGCTGAAGCCTGAAGTGCCATATGGGTCTAGGAGAAAACCCCCTGCTCTTCTCTCATAACCTCTATATATATATATATTTAAAAAATATATTTAGGGAATAGTTTATTTTTGCTCTCTATTCAATGGCATTTGTGTCCTTAGTCTTTTCTCAACAGCTAATGGGGATCCTAATAAAATACAAAAAAATACCGCCACTCACTTTTATCCTATGTTCTCCCTTAGAGATTCCTTAAGTCAATAATTCAGTTATACCAGAAGAAGCACCAGCTCAGAACATAGCTGGTTAACTTTGGGGGGGCTCCCGAGTGGTACAGAGGTCTAAGGCACTTCATCTCAGTGCTTCATTACAGACCCTGGTTCAATTCCAGGCTATATCACAACCCGCTGTGATTGGGAGTCCCATAGGGCGGCACACAATTGGCACAGCATCGTCCGGGTTAGGGTTTGGTCAGGGTCGGCCGTCATTGATAAGAATTTGTTCTTGACTGACTTGCCTAGTTAAATAAAGGTACAAAAAAAAGTATTTTGTGAGGTGAGCGACCTGGGTGATATACTGGTCACATACAAGGTAAAAAAAAAATGTGAGGCCCCAGCCCTGTTCTGTCTTATTTGGGGTGAAACAGGTCAGTGTTTTCCAAGCTATGGGTTGCCTTGAAAATGGTAAAGAAAAAAGTGCTTGGTTCATAGAACCGAGGATACATTAGTTGTTATAAACAGAAAGGTTTCTAAATGGGGTTGCAGGTCAACATTGAGGAACCCCTGCCATAGGTACCCCTTCCCCTCCCCCGATCCTAGACTCCGCCTACTTAGCACCTCATTTATCACCTGGGAGGCGGGTGGGAATACCTAGTCAGTTGTCCAACTGACTGTCCATCTCTCTTTCTCTCTCTCCCCCTCTCATTCTCTCCCCCTCTCTTTCAATTCAATTCAATTCAAGGGGCTTTATTGGCATGAGAAACATATGTTAACATTGCCAAAGCAAGTGGAGTAGATAATATACAAAAGTGAAATAAACAATAAAATGAACAGTAAACATTACACTCACAGCAGTTCCAAATGAATAAAGACATTGCAAATGTCATATTATGTATATATACAGTGTTGTAACGATGTACAAACGGTTAAAGTACAAAATGGAAAATAAATAAGCATAAATATGGGTTGTATTTCCAATGGTGTTTGTTCTTCACTGGTTGACCTTTTCTCGTGGCAACAGGTCACAAATCTTGCTGCTGTGATGGTACACTGTGATATTTCACCCAGTAGATATGGGAGTTTATCAAAATTGGGTTTGTTTTCAAATTCTTTGTGGATCTGTGTAATCTGAGGGAAATATGTGTCTCTAATATGGTCATACATTGGACAGGAGGTTAGGAAGTGCAGCTCAGTTTCCACCTCATTTTGTGGGCAGTGTGCACATAGCCTGTCTTCTCTTGAGAGGCAGGTCTGCCTACGGCGGCCTTTCTCAATAGCAAGGCTATGCTCACTGAGTCTGTACATAGTCAAAGCTTTCCTTAAGTTTGGGTCAGTCACGGTGGTCAGGTATTGTGCCACTGTGTACTCTCTGTTTAGGGCAAAATAGCTCTGTTTTTTTGTTAGTTCTTTCCAATGTGTCAAGTAATTATCTTTTAGTTTTCTCATGATTTGGTTGGGTCTAATTGTGTTGCTGTCCTGGGGCTCTGAGGGGTGTGCTTGTGTTTGTGAACAGAGCCCCAGGACCAGCTTGCTCAGGGGACTCTTCTCCAGGTTCATCTCTCTGTAGGTGATGACTTTGTTATGGAAGGTTTGGGAATCGCTTCCTTTTAGGTGGTTGTAGAATTTAACAGCTCTTTTCTGGATTTTGATAATTAGCTGGACATCGGCCTAATTCTGCTCTGCATGCATTATTTGGTGTTCTACATTGTACACGGATGACATTTTTGCAGAATTCTGCATGCAGAGTCTCAATTTGGTGTTTGTCCCATTTTGTGAATTTTTTGGTTAGTGAGCAGACCCCAGACCTCACAACCATAAAGGCAATGGGTTCTATAACTGATTCAAGTATTTAAAGCCAGATCCTAATTGGTATGTCAAATCTTATGTTCCTTTTGATGGCATAGAATGTCCTTCTTGCCTTGTCTCTCAGATCGTTCACAGCTTTGTGGAAGTTACCTGTGGCGCTGATGTTTAGGCCAAGGTATGTATAGTTTTTTGTGTGCTCTAGGGCAACGGTGTCTAGATCGAATTTGTATTTGTGGTCCTGGCGACCTTTTTTGGAACACCATTATTTTGGTCTTACTGAGATTTACTGTCAGTGCCCAGGTGCAGAAGATCTAGGTGCTGCTGTAGGCCCTTCTTGGTTCGTGACATTTGACTTCAGATTCTAGTAGGGTGAGGCCGGGTGCTGCAGACTGTTCTAGTGCCCTCGCCAATTCGTTGATATATATGTGGAAGACGGTGGGGCTTAAGCTGCATCCCTGTCTCACCCCACGGCCCTGCGGGAAGAAATGCGTGTTTTTTGCCTATTTTAACCGCCCACATGTTGTTTGTGTACATGGATTTTATAATGTCATATGTTTTTCCCCCAACACCACTTTCCATCAATTTGCATAGCAGGCCCTCATGCCAAATTGAGTCAAAAGCTTTTTTTAAATCAACAAAGCATGAGAAGACTTTGCCTTTGTTTTGGTTTGTTTGTTTGTCAATTAGGGTGTGCAGGGAGAATACGTGGTCTGTCGTATGGTAATTTGGTAAAAAGCCAATTTGACATTTGCTCAGCACATTGTTTTCACTGAGGAAATGTACAAGTCTGCTGTTAATGATAATGCAGAGGAATTTCCCAAGGTTGATGTTGACGCATATCCCAAGGTAGTTATTGGGGTCAAATTTGTCTCCACTTTTGTGGATTGGGGTGATCAGTCCTTGGTTCGAAATATTGGGGAAGATGCCAGAGCTAAGGATGATGTTAAAGAGTTTTAGTATAGCCAGGAGGGTTTTCATTTTGTCCTGTAGTTCATTCAAGGTAATTGGAGAATCCAGTGGGTTCTGATAGTCTTTAATAGTTGATTCTAAGATTTGTATTTGATCATGTATATGTTTTTGGTGTTTGTTCTTTGAACTTTGTTATAGAGCCAAAAAGATTGGAGAAGTGGTTTAGCCAATAATCTCCATTTTGGATAGATAATTCTCAGTGTTGTTCAGTGTTTTCCAATTTTCCCAGAAGTGGTTAGAGTCTATGGATTCTTCAATTACATTGAGCTGATTTCTGACGTACTGTTCCTTCTTTTTCCGTAGTGTATTTCTGTAATGTTTTAGTGATTCACCATAATAAAGGCGTAGACTCAAGTTTCCGCGTCTCTATGTTTTTGGTTGGACAGGTTTCTCAGTTTCTTTCTTAGATTTTTGCATTCTTCATCAAACGATTTGTCATTGTCGGTTTTCTATTTGAGATTTTAGATTTGATAGGGAAGCTGAGAGGTCAAATATACTGTTAAGATTTTCTACTGCCAAGTTTACACCTTCACTATTACAGTGAAACATTTTGTACAGGAAGTTGTCTAACAGGGATTGAATTTGTTGTTGACTAATTGTTTTTTGGTAGGTTTCCAAACTACATTCCTTCCATCTATAGCATTTCTTAATGTTACTCAGTTCCTTTGGCTTTGATGCCTCATGATTGAGTATTGCTCTGTAGACTGTGGTCTGATAGGTGTGTCATTGTACTAAGAACGCTTTGAGAGACTCTGAGTTGAGGTCAGTGATAAAGTAGTCTACTGTACTACTGCCAAGAGATGCGCTATAGGTGTACCTACCATAGGAGTCCCCTCGAAGCCTACCATTGACTATGTACATACCCAGCGTGCGACAGAGCTGCAGGAGTTGTGACCCGTTTTTGTTGGTCATGTTGTCATAGTTGCGCCTAGGGGGGCATATGGGGGAGGGAATGCTGTCACCTCCAGGCAGGTGTTTGTCCCCCTGTGTGCTGAGGGTGTCAGGTTCTTGTCCGGTTCTGGCATTTAGGTCGCCACAGACTAGTACATGTCCCTGGGCCTGGAAATGATTAATTTCCCCCTCCAGGATGGAGAAGCTGTTTTCATTATGGGATGGGATTCTAGTGGGGGGATATAGGTAGCACACAGGAGGACATTTTTCTCTGTTAAGATCATTTCCTTTTGAATTTCTAGCCGAATGTAACATTTTCCTGTTTTGATCAATTTAATGGAGTGAGTTAGGTCAGCTCTATACCAAATTAGCATACCCCCTGAGTCCTTTCCCTGTTTCACACCTGGTAGTTTGGTGGATGGGACTACCAGGTCTCTGTAACCTAGAGGGCAACCAGTGGGTCCGTCTCCTCTATACCAGGTTTCTTGTAGGATGACAATGTCTGTATTTCTGATTTCTTTGATGAAGTCCAGGTTCCTGCTCTTTAGGCCAAAGGCAGATGACCTCAGGCCTTAGATATTCCAGGATGAGATAGTGAAGGCTTTGTGTTTCATAAGTGTCCAATGTTGTTGGTCGTGTGGTTTGGCCTCAGGCCAGTAAGTGTGAGCAGAGCCTGCTGAGAATCTGGTACATGCCATTGGCTTGGGCTAGTGTAAGAGTGGGGGTTGGGCCCGCTCACGGTCTGTGATTGATGGTCCTCAACATTTCATCCAATTTATTTTAGATATTACACATATAATGAGATAAAAAATACTCATGTGTACAGAGAAAACGTGTTAAGCAGAGACATAGGTTTTTAATGGGCGACAGTCTTATCTAAGCTAACGTATAGATTATTTAGCTATTTGATTATGAATTTTAGGACAAATTTAGGTATTATAATAATAATAATAATATTTAAAAATGATTTGATAAAATATTGAATTTGGCCTTTATTACTATAACCCATAGAAATGCATTGAATAATACATTCATAAATGGCTAAATAAATATATGCTAAGGAATAAGGTTTTGAAGTGTCTGTCATATCTAGGAGATATATGAAAGCTAAGGACATATTTTAGTTTTTTTTTAACACATATTTAACCCCTTATTTTTGTTGGCACTAAACTACCTCCATACTTCCATTAATTTGTATTGGTTACCTTTAGACAAACTGAGATGCGGAAGGCTGACATAGGCGGATGTGGTGAACTGAGACGCAGCCCATGTAAAAAACAGATATCTATAGCTTAAACTGACACATTTATTATGTTCCTTAGATTGACGCACAGGTGCACCAATAGACTCTCTATAAACACGTCTGGGGCTCTTCCCTTAGATTGCCCTCTACGACTGGCAAAGCCAGTCTACATCAAATACATCTCTCTCTCTCTCTCTCTCTCTCTCTCTCTCTCTCTCTCTCTCTCTCTCTCACACACACACTCTCTCTCAGTAGATGACATCAAAAAGCTAGAGTGACTTGTGACTACTTCCAGAGGAAGTACTTGACAACATACTCTAAATGAAAGAGCCAGTCACCCTCATGTCCTCGTTGAAAGGAAGATGAGATTCAGCTCACCAAAATGGCCTCATACACCACCATTTCTATGAGAGGGTTTTGGTGATAATTTTTTTGAAAATGTCAGTATCACAGAAAGAAAGAGGTAGAGGGGAAGGAGGAAGAAGAAGTAAAAGATCAGTAAGTTGAAGCGGTATCTTCCGTATAACCAAAAGGTCACTCTGTCCTTGGACCTATGTAGCAGAGTTATGACACGATGAAGCAGTAATAATAACATATAACAATAACAATAATAAAATGTCAGCTGAGGATTCAAACTAAAAATGCCTGTGAGTTTTGAGACAAAAATGTGTTATTTTCATTATGATCAAATAAAGCTGTAGACATGAAAATCTTAAGACATCCTTTGCGCCTTTGACCAAACAAAAGCTGTTAGGGTAGGGGGTTAGGCAGTATGTTTGAGAGGCAGTATGTTTGGCCCCTTTGAGAGGCAGTATGATTGGCCCCTTTGAGAGGCAGTATGTTTGGCCCCTTTGAGAGGCAGTATGTTTGGCCCCTTTGAGAGGCAGTATGTTTGGCCCCTTTGAGAGGCAGTATGTTTGGCCCCTTTGAGAGGCAGTATGTTTGGCCCCTTTGAGAGGCAGTATGTTTGGCCGCTCTCCCACAGCACCAACATCCTGTGTGTCAGGTTACTGGCCAGAACACTCTGTGCAGAAGTGGTGGGAAATGAATAAATTAGGAGCAGGTCTGAAATTTCCCCACTACAACACCTGACTCAGCTCTTTGTGTGAACTGTTCTGGAAAAGGGGTGTGCTGATCTAGGATCAGTTTTGTAGAGGTGAGCAGCATTACAGATAACGATCAGGGCCCGTATTCATAAAGCGTCTCAGAGTAGGAGTGCTGATCTAGGATCAGTTTAGTCTTTTAGATCATAATGAATAATATGACATGGACAGGTGGAACCTGATCCTAGATCAAAACTCCTACTCTGAGATGCTTAATGACTACATCCCAGTTCAGAGCAGGATACAATGTCATTCCGGTTCAGAGCAGGATACAATGTCATTCTGGTTCAGAGCAGGATACAATGTCATTCCGGTTCAGAGCAGGATACAATGTAACTTGTATTGAAGACTTAATGTGACTTACTAAATAGTCATCATATCTGAATTGCAGATTGAGCTTCTTAAAAGCCTCTTGGATCAGGTAGGTTAACAACACTCGTGTTGATGATGCAAACTGAGCTACATGCAACAACAAAAATAACAAAAGAAGGAAAGAAAGAGAGAGTAAGATGACATGTTATTCTGTTGTCTGCATTTTAAAGCAGGAAAACAGTTCTCTCTGGAATAAGAGCCCAGCTGTGTTTAAATGTCAATGGGAACTGGAGCTGAGAGCATGTGTGTTGAATTTAATTTATCTTCTTGATTGTAACCTCCCTAGTTTATCACTGAAACCTTAGTGTACTCTGCTGGTTGATTATGTTACTACAACTGTATGGCTCACATATTCTTTCCTGTAGCTCTTGTAGACAGGGATGGACTGGGACCAGAAATCAACCCTAAATAATGATAATTTTGCACAAAAAAAAATACATACAGTAAATAACAATTGGGGTACCCACATTTAGACAGGCCAACTGTGTTAAATATGATTTAACAGAACTGCCCTGTAGCCAGTCCATCTACGACTGTAGATGGAATTCATGACTGTTTGATAAATACTCTATCAAACAGAACTCTGATTAGTTTTGCTTGAGCTTATGTTACATGCTATTCTAATATTGGGAGTGATACATGTTTCATTCCCAATTAAAAGGCACTGTTCATCAGAACACATTTCTGGTTGGCTCTAAATGGAGTGTTTTGTGAATTACTAACCTTGCTCACAATTGTTTAAAATCACATGAAGCCCACTAGATGACGTCGTCAGTGTCTCCCTATGATGTCATTGGAATCAGGTATCTTCCTCTATCTTGTTGACTACAAAACAGAAACCTGCTGTTCTCACATATGTTGACATTGTGGTGGTGCTGGAAATTATTCATTTGATTTTGAAAAAGGGTGCATTTTCCCTGCAAATGTACATGCCAAGACTTCTTTAACCTCAAGGTACTTTCCTGGTTAAATAAAGATGAAAATCAATAGAGAACGATGCCTGGTGCACTATCTGTGTTTATACTGGACGTAGAAGTGCACTGGGAATCCTTGTCTATCTTGAGCATATAGGCGAGTCTTTATCAACTAACCAAGAGAGATAACCACTACACTCAACGCCTACAAAGTTTTCAGAATTTGCATTTTTGCCTTTTTCTGGGAAAGGTCATGAAGAAGTATTTGTGTATATAACTAATAGAAAATAGATTTTATTTTTAAATCAAAAGGTAGAAATTTGTTTTATGTCATATCAGTAAACACATAAAATGTAAATGTCTTTGTAGTTAGCTTTTAATACATTAGAAATCAAATATACACAACCAAATCCAACTGTATACCGTCTACTCTACCAGATATAATTACATTTAATTGCACAATACTCTACAATGGTGCAGAAATTAGTGGTGTTCATGGACATTGAAATCAATATCTCTTTCAAGTACAATAAGCATTAATTTCCAAAAGAATGTTGACAGTTCTTTTCTAATGTAATACTGTATATATTTTCTAATGTAATACTGTATATATTTTCTAATGTAATACTGTATATCTTTTCTAATGTAATACAGTAAATATTTTCTAATGTAATACTGTATATATTTGACAAATGTAATACTGTATATCTTTTCTAATGTAATACTGTATATTTTTTCTAATGTAATACTGTATATCTTTTCTAACGTAATACTGTATATCTTTGACAAATGCCTACTACCTGATGCGTTGGAACCTGAAAAAGTACTTGGCAGTATCAACACAACATTTAAATCCTTAAAGGGGCAATATGGGATTGGAAGATGCATTTTTTGACTTTTAAATTAATGGTATATAGCCATTGATATAGCTTAGTTCAACTGTCTTACCCTATCAGAACCCAAAATATAAGCATGTTTTACACCATTGTTTATAAACGAAGAAATTGTAAACAATCACTTTATAGCTTCAAAACAAGGTTTAAACTATCAATTTGATATCATTCATCGGTCAGTCCATGCATGCAGATTTGAGAGTGGTTACATTTCCCCAGCCCCATCCCTCAGCTGTTTATCAAAAAACTGTCAGGGGTGACCTCTTTGTTGTTGTTGAATCACAGGTCGCCCCAGATTTCCCCTATAAATGGAACGTATTCCATGTACTGATATATCACTGTGCATTTCCTTTCTTTTTTTCAGTATGTACAGCCGCAAATTACAACACCGTTAAGCTTAAGCCAACTTCCTTTGTTAAAAATTTGAGTGGTAATTGTCAACTATCTTGTAAAAAATGGCATCTCGTGGTTTTCCATTGCTTCCAATGTTGGCGGTGGTTTGCCTAAAGTTTGGTGGGCCTGACAACTGCCCGGGAAAGCTGAATGAAAACAGTAAGACAATGTTCCTGAAAGGATGCTAAAATATTAGTGTGGGGAACACAAGTCTTTTGGCTTTATGACCTCACACTGCTGGAGAGGATCGGGGAGAGGTGCCAGGGGTCAATGGTCAGGAGCTGCTGCAAGACAAGCCTCTAAAGAATCCTTCAAGACAGCAGGTCATATCAGACATACAGGGTCTGGTAGCCAGTTCGCCTGCCACTTTTACAGGTGATCACACACACACTGAGCATCCCGAATAACTGAAAGAAAAGGACAAATGTATTCAGTGAAATTCCGTACAGAGTAAATTGTTGGCCCCATTCAGGGTAGGTCCACGGGCTAATACTTTTAGACTTTTTTTGTTGCTTTTTTTGGGCCCGGCCTCAGAGGTGGAAACACAAAAGCATTCATCTTAAGGCCAAACACAGGCGTAAAGTCTAATAACGGACATTAACATGATAAATCAAATGTTAAAAGTCAGAGGACAGTCAGGCACAGTACCGTGATGATGGCAAAGCCAAGGATGACCAGCATGGCATAGCTCATCACATCCTGAAGGAGCTGTTCCAGCTTAACCTCACAACCCTGGAGTGACACACACACACACATATACTGGTTAGAGAGTAATGTCATTCCACTTTAAACCATTGTATCAAATACAGAAACTAGAAGTCAGACGTTGACTGAATTGGTCCATACCTGAGTATTGAGAAGGTCTGGCTGGTCCAGTTTGCCTGTGCACTCGGTGTTGTTCTGTTTACAACAGGAGATGGGCACAGTGTTGTTACTGCTGCTGAACCAGGGCGTGGTGGTCCAGTTCATGTAGGTCTGCACTCCACAGCACTGCAACTGAATACAGAGAGAGGAAGAACACTTGTTCACAGCTCCAAGCTGACAAAAGCCTAATTTCCAGTATCGTCACATCTCTGAGTGTGCCAGTGCGTGCTAGCACTAGATAAGTTTGAAACAGAGAGACTCAATAAGTGATTACTTCCTCTAAAGCCTACGACAAAGACCGTCAATGGGAGACTGGTAAATTTGTCCACAAGGTAGGCCTGTATACACAGGAAGTAATTGCACAGTAAGGCTCTCGGTTTCAAACCTAGTAAGGACCTGCTTGGCATCATACTGGTTATCACAGGGAATTCAAACTTGTCAATAAAGTAAAAGTGGCACTGACCTGAGACTGCAGATAATCCACAGCCCGGGTTTCAGAGTTCTCCCCATCATACTTCTGGAACACATCGCTCATTGACCGCTCCAAATCACCTTTTATCTGTAAAGATATACAAAACAAATTGCATCTATTTAAGTATTGTACCTGCAAGCATTAAATAAATATTATATGATTGTAGCATATAATACTTTAAATACATGTGGTGAAAATGTGTCCAAAAGTGACGTTCACTCACCCTGCCTCGGTAAATGAATGCAAACACTAGGGCAGCGACCTCTGCTGCAAACATGGCCAGGAGGATCATCAGGAACTGGAAAGAGATGGGCAGACCAGACGGCTATCAGCAAGGAGGCCGTGAACAAGTGGTACAGCAGGACTTACCAAACACAGAGATCCTCAGTGCCTACTGTGTGTCCCAAATGGCACCCTACCCTATGTAATGAGTGCACTACTTTTGACCAGAGACCTATGAACCCTGGTCAAAAGTGGTGAACTATATAGGGGAATAGGGTGCCATTTGGGACACACTTTGTGTTTATGAAAGACCTGGATGGATGGATGGCTCCTTTCACCATCACCCACCAGGAACCAACACCACAATGGCAGGTGTCAGGTGAAATTTCCCCTAGATGCTGATCTTGGTTCAGTTTGGAAATTTCCCCACTAATTGTTAAAGTTCAGATTTGGGGACGTGATTCTTATCCTAGATCTGTACCTAAGGGAAACCCCTTGTTGCGTCAGAGGCTCATACTCACAAAGCTCAGGCCCACTTTGGACTCTCTCAGGGTGGCGCAGCAGCCCACAGTCCCGATGATGAACATCACCACTCCCACAGTGATGATGATGGCTGCAGGGATGAGTGTGTACTTATCCTCCAGGAAGTTGTCAAAGTTGTTGTAGCTCTTGATCACATAAGAGCCTACGTAGGCAAGAGCGCCACCCGCAGCCTAGAGAGAAGAACAAAACAACAACATGAGCACTTTATACGGCTAATCAAGGCCGTGTTGCCTATTCTACACCGCTAATCAAGGCCGTGTTGCCTATTCTCCACCGCTAATCAAGGCCGTGTTGCCTATTCTCCACCGCTAATCAAGGCCGTGTTGCCTATTCTCCACCGTTAATCAAGGCCGTGTTACCTTTTCTCCAAGTGTCCACGCGCATACTCCCTGTCATGGATTTAAAAGCATATGATTGGTGTAAACATTGGCTGGAGTTTACACCATTGTTAAACCCATATGAGAATGTGTGCAAGTGAACACTACAGGAGAAAGGTAGAGAATATGGATGCATCTAGGGTTAGGCAAACTCATACAATTGCAACATTGTCCTGTGAATTGCAGCTCATACAATCAATTCCCCAGTTAAATAGAAGTAATCTAACTTCTGTAAGCAGTCTATGGACAAGGTAAGACAGCAATGCTTTGGTTTTGTTACCTGGCCACTGTTTCCAAATGCAAACTTTTTAGTATTTATTGAACAAAACCAATGCAAGTGGTTACCCACGGTATTAGCTTAAGAAAACCCATTTGTAATTTTGGTGAACCATCCCTTTAAAGTTGGTCATGCTTTTATGTCATGATGATACAAACACATGTGTGCTAATCATATGCATGGATCAGATGGTGCGCTGCTCATTGCCTAATAGTCCTTTAGATTCAAGGCTCCAGAGCACATGACCCGGTTCTCTCACAATCAGGCCTCAGTCACAAGACCCACCACCACCACCCCCACCCGAGTGGAATACACACACACACCCACCACCCCCTAATCCTTCCTGGAACTTGGATCTTGTGCCTCAGATATGAGAGTGCAAAAAATAAATGCGTTGTAGTGATTACTAAAGTGGACAAAGGAGAAGGAAATGGACTATGTGACAGTGCAAAACTTGTGCAATGACAAGCTAACGACCCACAGCAAATCAGGGCCGTACCTCCCTCTTCATCTCCATAAAGAGTCAGGAAGAGGCTATACATATAAGAAGAGGCTATAATATTCACTAATGTATGACAACAACAACAAAAAATGATATGGGGACGCACTAAGAGAGAGAGGTGACTATTGGCAGAATATAGTTGTGCTCTAGAAATACTATTGTCTTTTCTTTTGGATGCAGACGAACTCCAATACATTTTTATAACAGCCTGATCTTGGAAGTCTACGTCTTCAGTCTCAACCAATCACACAGCTACTGCACCGACTAAACAGACAGAGAGAGAGAGAGAGAGAGAGAGAGAGAGAGAGAGAGAGAGAGAGAGAGAGAGAGATTTGAGCGAGAGATAGTTCAAGGGGAACTACAACGTATGTGTGGCTTTTGACCACTGATACACAAGCAGACCCATATTTTTGGTGAATACATTTCCCTTGGTGAATACACACAGGATTCTTACTCCTTATTGAATTAGTTCAAAGTTCACCACCTAGGAAGCTATGCACTGCTGCAACCTAACATCTACCAGAAGATAGACAGACAGAGAGAAAAAGGCTGCTGTCATAATGGAGAAGCATACATTATGAGTTGCTCAACATTGTCTGGGGAACTTGTTAAGGCTACTATATTAAGCCAGAAATGAATGGTCTCAAAGGAAGTCCCCGGTTTTTAGTAACATTATCTTTCTGACTCCTCATGTAGTGGAGAAAACCTGGCATGTAGAAGAAGTGTTCACTCAAAAAAAGAATTAGTGCATAATGGTTTAATGGTTTAGGCAGGGGACAGACTGGGACCAGAAATTGACCTGGTCATTTCTAAAGTACATACCCATTTTATTTCCTTAGGCCCCCACATTGGCCCATTTTTTCCCTCAAATCTCCACACCAATAAATAATGGTCTTTCTTCATTCTGCATAAAAAAATATTTAGACAGGCTCCTTGGCTAAAGATGTACTAGCCCATCTGGCATTTTCCAGAATTGCCCTATGCAAGTCTGTCCCTGGATTAAGCTACAAATATGGTGTGGGTGGTGGGTGGGTTGTTGAGACCGTTTTGTTCTTAAACAATAAACGGTTTCCAATGCAAGACGTAATGAACACATCACTAGTTAGAGCAGTGGAAAGAAGTAAAAATATAAAAACAGACCAAGCACTTACCCAAAATATTAAATTTAGAAGCAAAAGGACTGTTTTGGATGTAATAATCCCGCAATCCATGATGATATGGTGGTAGGGAGCCTTTCAGCTGACGATCAAATAGGATCGTGTCGCTCTCTGTTCTGATTCTGACAGCTTTGCTTAGAGCTGCATGACTGGCTTGCTGACACATCACATGCTTGTGAAGCGCATGCCGCCCATGAGGTGGGGGTGGGGGGGGGTTCCAAATGCCTACCCTTTGCGATTGTATTGCTCCATAGGGTCTATAGAGGAACATTCACCCGTTTTTCCAGTCGATCCGTCCCCAGTCTGAGCTGTCAGACCTGCGTCACAACAGAGTGAGGAAGCACTCACGTGTTGAGATCTGTGCTGTGTTTGAAACATGTAACTTTTTCCCCCCATTAGTCATAAACCCTATGTGTCTATATAAGTTAGATTCTGTCATATTATTATAATGATTAAAAAAGAGACCTTGGCCTAGGTACCCTTCCCTATCTTGTGCAATATAAACAGGCATTCAATGTGCGCGTAAATCATGCATGTCCAATCATTTTCTTTAGTTGTTCTTTGGCGCCTCCACACAACATTACGCATGTATATGACTGTGTGTACACTCATATATATTAAAAAAAAGGTTCTGGATAGAACCTAAAAAGGGTTCTATCGCTTGCTTCATAGAACGTCTACACACATGCATCATTCCATGAACCCTATCGGTTTATAGCTCAAGATTTCGATCAGAGTCAATTTAGCTAGCAGTCAGTGACACTCAATATCATAAATAGGCCTAATTTATCAGGCCTACTGGATCAAATTATATTCTGTGGATCTTAAGAATAAAGAGCAAGACCATGATTGATTCATTCTAATTCTGTTCGGTTGTAATTCGATGCCCTATAGGCTAGTCAAAGGACCAAATATATATATATATATATATATATATATATATATATATATATATATATATATATATATTATAAACATTAAGCTACATTATTAAATTACATGACAAACTTTCCCACCGATAATAATACGCCTAATCTATATTGTGAAACAAAAATTAAGCAACATAAACAAATATTGAACTGAAAATAATACAGGCCTATACTTGGGGTTTTGATGGTTGGTGTTCCAGTGTTTAGTTGAGTTTAAAAGAGCGCAAAAAATACCCGCGATTTCAAAGGAAAAGCCTGCATGTGACAAGCTGAATGTGAAACTTTTTTTTTTTTTTTTTCTGTCACCACCCATGCAATACTGATAACTCATTATTTGGCGTGGTTCCATTGAGCGCAAATAGGCCCTCCAGAATTAGTCCCATTACCTGCTATAGTAGGCCCCATAGTCCAAGTACAAAAATAACATATCAGTGAAATTATACTTTAATGAACAAACAACAAGAAAAATATTTTCACTCGTCAAAAACTCACATAGACATATCATGTTTATTGTTTTAGAAAACTATTATATTTAGATGAAGCTTCTCGTCTCAGGTTAGACATTCGGTGTGCTTTTATGGTCATCTGAAATGTTTATTAATTATTCCGTGCAGTATCAATCGAGTATTTTTTGTTGTTGAAAATGTTCTAGGAATATGTCTGTTTAAGAGTATGGTATTACTGAAGCACATACGCAAACGTTTGTATTACATAATTTAGTCAAAATGTCAAAAAGGTCAACGTTGAAATGGTGTTCAATTACTTCCCATGAACAATTTAAGAATTTACCTGGCAAGGCTTTTGAATAATGGTGGTACTAGGGTAAAAATAAAATGTACAGTTTGTGCTGATTCTTATGATATGATGATTATACAGATCTAGTGGATTTTCTGAATAAAATATACACATTTCGTGTGAGGAAGAAAACACAAGTCAGGTGTTGACATGAGAAAAGGCGCCTAGTGACAATGATTGAATCTACACGGTTCTCATCACATCTTCATAAGTGGACATGTCACCCATCACTCCACTCATTCCAAGGCATTCATCTCTCAAGCATATTCAGCCAATTACATCTCCATAACAGGGAACATGTCTGGGGTGATTGCAATTCCCCTGGCGACACCAGCCATGACTCCTAAAAAGAGATCCAAGCCCAAGAAGACTGGACCCACCGTATCTGACCGCATCCTGAAGGTTGTGTCAGCATCCAATGACCGAAGTGGTGTGTCTCTTGCTGCTCTCAAAAAGTCTCTGGCAGCCAGCGGCTATGATGTTGTGAAGAACAACGCCCGACTCAAACTGGCAGTCCGGCGTTTGGTGGCCAAAGGATATCTTCTGCAGCCTAAGGGCACTGGGGCATCCGGCTCTTTCAAAATTAACAAAAACAAAGCAGTCGCTAAAAAGAAAAAACCTACCAAGAATAAAGTCAAGAAGGCAGGGGATAAGAAGGCAGCGGGAACCAAGAAGGCAGCGGGAACCAAGAAGGCAGCGGGAACCAAGAAGTCCCCAAAGAAAACCAAGAGGAAGAGTCCCAAGAAGGCCAAAAGACCTGTAGCAGCAAAAAAGCCCAAGAGTCCCAGGAAGACCAAGCGCAGAATCGCCAAATCCACCCGGGCTAAAGCTGCTCCTAAGAAGGAATAGGCCTATGGTAGACCTACTTGATCAGTTACTCGTGGAAGACCGTGGAATTTATTTTAACTGCACAGCTTAAGAGGCCTCAAGCGCATTTGTACATCCGAAGAATCCATCTCATGAACTTTAATAAGTTTGCTTAGCAATTTTTTTTGTCCTGACAGTGGATATTTTTGTTTTACAGTGCTGACACTGTTACCTGTCTTGCGCTAGCTTCTCAGGAATGTGGACATAGGGGAGGCACATGTATATTGTTGTTTAAAAAAACAATAAATGTATTTAATTTAAATTGTTGAATGTTTATTGTGTAATCATTGAATTTAACCTATATAGGTCTACTATAAATAGTAAATGAATGATTACAGGTTGGGAGCCTGGATTAAAAACTAGGCTCCTGAAAACACTGAAATTACTTTAGGTTTTGTAACAACATACAAAGCAAGCAATGTTTTAAACAGTTTTGGAATACTTAAATAGTCAAAATGAACCCAAAATATTTTGGCGCCTTTCATATATTGGCATAATGTTAAATCATATTTTGCGCGCGATGCAGACATTGTCTATTCAAATGTTAGAAACGTTTGCAAAGCTTGTGACTGAAATGGCTTGTGTGCTGCATTGAAACCAGTTCAATGTATTCAAATTAGCTGCGGGTCATTTTTATTTACGCTCCCTTGGAGCGCTTGGAGAAGATGCAATGTGTAGCTTTACGCACACCATTACGCACTTCCAAGATGCGTGTTATGCAGAGAATATTGCGTAAACAAATGTACACGTGGAGCATGCCAGCAGCCAATAATTTAGCAGCACTGATATTGAGTAGATGGTTGCAGAGCTTAACCTAATCATGGCTGACAACATTGAGTGGAAGGGGTGTGACGCGAAACATCCGTTGGTGCTGTTATCTAATGGCAAAAACAGGTTCTCAGGGTTAGTGTGTGTGAACACATGTCATCAATATAGCCTACCTTTTCACAATGTTGGACCTTTTACTGATGGCCAGCGGTGTTGATATAAGATCATTGAGAGGAACGAAATCATTATCATCTCATATTCAATAAAATATGTTAAACATCATGGCCCTGACAAAGCCGTTGATCTTTGGCCTTACCTCATCTGTTCTCTCACCTCACCACCGAGTAAATAAATGAAAAGTATTGGCATATAATTCCGCAAATTGACTGAAAGCGCTACACTTATTCGTTAAAAATATTTAATTGTGGTTTTAAAGTCGGCTAATTTAGTTATCGGGGTTTTACATTTTGATAGTTTAAATAAACGAATGGTTATGAAGACACAGGTGTTGCCAAATGGCTTTGGGGGACAACGGTCGATTGGTGACGGGCGACTCTGCTGAAGTTATGAAAGCGCTTCGGCGGGATTTTCATTTGGGAGTAACCTTTATGCAAACAGATAACAATATCAATGAACAAACCTTGGTCGTGACAATAACGTTTTCTGGCAAGTTGTAGGCTACAGAAATGTAGTTGGCACACCCAAATGGCGCATTCTTCGTAGCATTGAGTCAGCCTAGAACCCTCTCCCCAAAAAGCAAAAGCAATGGCAAGATTCTCCCACTGGCAGTACCGGGGAGAAATATATAGGCCTAGCTTGTTCTTAGGGGATCAAGAGCTTCAAATCAGTGATACCATGCTGAAGAGGGAATGCAATGTTGTGTGTCCATGTGACAACAACAACAAGCATACGAAATTAGCTTACATGATCTGATCAAAGTTGGCACTGGTTTTGGTCATTACTGGTAAAAAAAATACACTACATGACCAAAAGTATGTTGTCACCTGCTCATCTAACATCTCATTCAAAAATCATGGGCATTAATATGGAGTTGGTCCCCCCTTTGCTGCTATAACAGCCTCCACTCTTCTGGGAAGGCTTTCCACTAGATGTTGGAACATTGCTGCTGGGACTTGCTTCCATTCAGCCACAAGAGCATTAGTGAGGTCGAGCAATGATTTTGGGTGTTTAAGCCTGGTTAGTAGTCGGCATTCCAATTCATCCCAAAGGTGTTCGATGGGGTTGAGGTCAGGGCTCTATGCAGGCCAGTCAAGTTCTTCCACACCGATCTCGACAAACCATTTCTATATAGGCCTTCTTTTGTGTACGGGGTATTGTCATGCAGAAACAAGAAAGGGCCATCCCCAAACTGTGCCTCAAAGTTGGAAGCACAGAATTGTCTAGAATGTAATTGTATACTGTAGCATTAAGATTTCCCTTCACTGGAACTAAGGAGCTATGCATTGGGGCAGGTAGCGTTCTCCTGGCATGCGCCAAACCCATATGTGAATATGAATTAACATGTTCACAAATACACCGTATCCTAAAAACAGGACAGGTCAAAGTAAAATAGACAGTAGCCTATGGAATGAAATTAGGCTACTCATGGCTGTTGTCTGGGAGTTTCACTCAGTGGGCTAAATTGTCATGATAATTGGCGATTTCAAGTTTGCATGCCTATTGGTCAATTTCTGATCTGATCACGAAGAAAAATACGAACTGCACTTTCCAAGATAAGGCAATGCCTGATAAACTTCGGTAGCTGACATAGGCAGCACGTGAGTTTCACTTTGGGAGACGCTAATCATTTCCCAGACCATTTCTACCGATTTGCGTGCCAGTTATGATTTTCATATTTGCAGGTTTGGGGAACAGTTTAATTTCAATAATACAATTTCTCAAAATCATTGTCAAATGGTTACAAAAAATGACAGAAGCTCAGCTTATTATTAATGGTGGTCAGAAATCAGACAACGTTTCCACGTCTACAAAGAGAACGTTAATGACTAATTAATACATGCATTAAAATAAATGAATGTAACCAAATAATGGCACATTTACTACTGGTGATGTTTGTAATGGGGAATTGATACAAATCAAGAGCAAACAATTCACACCATTCATAATAACTGTCAGGAGTCAGCTGAAGGCATTCTGGAGAGAGGAGTGCATTCGGCAAAGAGATGTTCCTATTTCTTCGCCCCCCACCCTTCCCCTTCTTTTTGTTTCAACTTTCAAAAGATACTCAAGACATGATCTTTACACATGTTTTAGATCCTTTTCACTGAAAAGCAACTCAACAATCAGCTAGGCCTATTGCCACGTGTGCTGCTCAAATTTCTGACTTCCCCAATAGGCATAGGCATGCTCGCTTGTGATTTGAAACGATCCACACCAATTTTTTTAAGAAGCTAATTATCCTCTGTGGCTAAGTCATGCTCTCTGGTCAAGTATTTTTAATTATTTTATTTACACTTAACAAAAATGTAAACGGGACATGTTTCATGAGCTGAAATAAAACATACCACACATTTTGCATATGCACAAAAAGCTTATTTCTCTCAAATTTTGTGCACAAATTGGTTTACATCCCGGCTAGTGAACATTTCCCCTTTGCCAAGATAATCCGTCCACCTGGCAGGTGTGGCATATCAAGAAGATGATAAACATCTGGATCATTACACAGGTGTACCTTGTGCTGGGGACAATAAAAGGCCACTTTAAATGTGCTGTTTTGTCACACAACACAATGTTTTGAGGGTGAAATTCGCATTCTTACTGCAGGAATGTCCACCTGAGCTGTTGCCAGATAATTGAATGTTAATTTCTCAACCATAAGCCACCTCAAATGTTGTTTTAGAGAATTTGGCAGTATGACCAACCGGCCTCACAACCGCAGACCACGTGTATGGCGTCATATGGGCGAGTGGTTTGCTGTTGTCAACATTGTGCCCCATGGTGGTGGTGGGGTTATGGTATGGGCAGGCATAAGCTACGGACAACAAACACAATTGCATTTTATCGATGGCAATTTGAATGCACCGAGATACCGTGATGAGATCCTGAGGCCCATTGTCGTGCCATTCCTCCGCCGCCATCACCTCCTGTTTCAACATGATAATGCAAGGCCCCATGTCGCAATGGTCTGTACAAAATTCCTGGAGGCTGAAAATGTCCCAGTTATTCCATGGCCTGCATATTCACTAGATATGTCACCCATTGAGCATGTTTGGGATGCTCAGGTTCAACGTGTACGACAACGTGTTCCAGTTCCCGCCAATATCCAGCAACTTCTCACAGTCATTGAAGAGGAGTGGGGACAACATTCCACAGGCCACAAGACAACAGCCTGATCAACTCTATGTGAAGAAGATGTGCAGCGCTGCATGAGGAAAATGGTCACACCAGATACTGACTGCTTTTCTGATCCACCACCCTACCTTTTTTTTTAAGGTATCTGTGACCAACATTCCAATCTGTATTCCAAGTCATGTGAAATCCATAGATTAGGGCCTAATGAGTTCATATAAATGAACTGATTTTCTTATATGAACTGTAACTCGCCTGTGGTAGCTGATATTCAGAGCTTGAATAGCCAAAATGATTAGTCTTAAGTCTTTGTCAGGTATCATGACTATAACGCCAATACAACTGCCTGTTTAACAAATGGTAGGCTACCACATGGATAGGCATTCATCAAAGTGCATTGTGGGCCTCACACTGTTTAGCCTAGGCTACTATTGTACTTTGTGGGGATAGGAGAGAGGCAATATTTTTGTCTCGCCTAGCGCGGCATATACACAACTGTCCAACAATGCATTTCTAACTGATCATTATTCAAAGATGCACCCTCCTGAACAGCCACCAGATGTCATGGCATGAACCATAACATTTTACATCCGACTGGAATTCACTGTCTCTCATATATTCATTCAAGATAAGCATGAATATAGTTTAGAACTTCCATTCAGAATGTGAAACAAGACCATTGCAAACTCGATACATGTCAGGAAAATGGAAAGTAGGCCTCTGCAGGGTTTTGCTACCATCTATTGGACAGTATTTGGGTCATATCCTGATTCAGCCATTTAGGGTGGTATAGTTGTCCTGATTACTGTACGAGCCAACACATCGGTTTCCAAATGTAGACATCATCTTATTTGGTCAATCATGGTGATCAGATTAATAGCCATTTCATATGGGCACCAACAGTATTAAAGAGTCAGCTGATTTAGCATCCAAAATCAAACTGAAGGTGATCAGACTACACTATAATTCACTAACTCATGCATATAGTCACAACACATACTGTAACTGCTAAAAACCGTGCATTTATATTTTTTTTATTTAACCTTTATTTAACTAGGCAAGTCAGTTAAGAACAAATTCTTATTTACAATGACAGACCACTGTGCCACTCAGGAGGCCCAGATAAAACCAGATCAAGAGACATGAATAAACAACACCAAGGCCTGATCTCCTGTTATCATTGAGTATGGCTTGTTGATACCACAATATGACATACTTTAAGCCTACAATTTGAATAGAAAATCAAACAGCTAAGGAGCAATCTGCAGTCAACAACAGTAACAAAGCAGATACCTCGTCACTGTTTTGGTAAAAAGCTAAGGGTCTGGAAAAAACGTAACCACTCCCATACTCATAGACAGGGTTATAAATGCAAGGACTAACCATACATGATATCAAAATTATAGTTTTACAAACAATGGCGCAAAACTATATTATATTATGTATTCTGACAACAGTTGAAGTTATATTGTTCAAGAATCAGTGGGTATAATTAATTAAAAAGTCCAAAATCCCCTTTCACCTTTTTTTATGATTGATAAGACTCACCTTCTCACATATATTTTATAGTAGGCTTAATTATACATTTTTACTGGACTCCACTGTGAAATCCCCTATGTATCATACCCATACTGTTCCAAACATACATGAAACTCCTTTAACAAAATTGGTTCCTCTTTCACATCCTAGTTTCATATCTGCAAATCAAGTCTGATATTTTCTCTGCAATGAACTTTAAAACATTTATCAACAAAACATTGTTCCTCTTTGACAAAATGTGTCAGGCTGTGGGTAACTGGTATAGTGAGTCAGGCGCAGGGGAGCAGTGATGCGTGGACAAGGTATTTAATACAAGGAAGCACCAGTATACAAACAAATACGGAAGGTGCGGAAAAATACGTCCCATGTCTCCTCCGAGCACCTAAACCATTCGTCCACCGCAGGAGCCTCAATCTGGCTCTGATGCCAAGGCGCCAGAACTGACTGGTACCCCAGTACGCATTGGAAGGGAGAGAGGATAGTGGAGGAGTGGCGGAGCGAGTTCTGGGCCATCTTTGCCCAGGTTACGAACGCCACCCACTCTCCCGGCTGGTCCTGGCAATCAGACCGCAGAAACCTACCCACATCCTGGTTTACTCTCCACCTGCCCGTTACTCTCGGGGTGAAAACCCGAGGTAAGGCTGACCGAGACCCCCAGACGTTCCATGAACGCCCTCCAGACCCTTGACGTGAACTGGGGACCTCGATCAGATACTATGTCCTCAGGCACCCCGTAGTACCGGAAGACGTGTCAACAGGGCCTCCGCAGTCTGTAGAGCCGTAGGGCGACCGGGCAAAGGGAGGAGATGGCAGGACTTAGAAAACCGATCCACAACGACCAGGATCGTGGTGTTACCCTGTGTTGGAGGAAGATCTGTTAGGAAGTCCACCGACAGGTGCGACCACGGCCGTTGTGGAAAAGGGAATGGTTGTAACTTCCCTCTGGGCAGGTGCCTAGGGGCCTTGCACTGGGCGCACACCGAGCAGGAGGAAACATAAACCCTCACGTCCTTAGCCAAGGTGGACCACCAGTACTTCCCACTAAGACAGCACACTGTCCGACCGATGCCCGGATGACCAGAGGAAGGTGACGTGTGGGCCCAATAGATCAAACGGTCGAGGACAGCAGATGGAACGTACAGACGCCCACTTGGACACTGGAGGGGAGTGGGCTCTGCACGTAACGCCCGCTCGATGTCCGA
The DNA here is from genome assembly GCA_003317085.1 of Hucho hucho. NCBI lineage: Eukaryota > Metazoa > Chordata > Actinopteri > Salmoniformes > Salmonidae > Hucho > Hucho hucho. The sequence continues at coordinate 381,996 of QNTS01000555.1, read as the reverse complement.
GTCCAGCTCCCACACTACCGGTGCAACCAGGCAAGAGGCCGGGAGTATGGGAGTGTGATCCATGGACCGCTCCTCCGTGTCATACATCCGGGACAATGCGTCTGCCTTCGCGTTCTGGGAACCTGGTCTGTAGGACAGGGTGAAGACAAAACAGGTAAAGAACATGGCCCACCTTGCCTGGCGAGGGTTCAGTCTCCTCGCCGCTCGGATGTACTCCAGATTGCGGTGGTCAGTCCAGATGAGAAAAGGGTGTTTTGGCCCCTCAAGCCAATGTCTCCACGCCCAAGGCCTTTACCACAGCCAACAGCTCCCGGTCCCCCACGTCATAGTTTCTCTCCGCCGGGCTGAGTTTCAGTGAAAAGAAGGCACAGGGGTGGAGCTTTGGTGGCATACCCGAGCGCTGAGAGAGCATGGCTCCTATCCCAGCCTCGGACGCGTCCAACTCCACTATGAACGCCAAAGAGGGATCCGGATGAGCCAGCACGGGAGCCGAGGTAAACAGAGCCCTCAGGTGACCAAAAGCCCTGTCCGCCTCAGCCGACCACTGCAAACGCACTGGTACCCCCTTCAGCAGTGAGGTAATGGGAGCCGCTACCTGACCAAAGCCCTGGATAAACCTCCGGTAGTAGTTGGAAAACCCTAGAAACTGCTGTACTTCCTTTACCGTGGTGGGAGTCTGCCAATTACTCACGGCTGAAATGCAGTCACTCTCCATCTCCACCCCTGAAGTGGAAATGCGGTACCATAGGAAGGAGACGGACTGTTTAAAGAACAGACATTTCTCAGCCTTGACGTACAGGTCATGCTCCAACAGTCGACCAAGCACCCTGCGCACCAGGGACACATGCTCGTTGCGTGTTGCGGAGTATATCAGAATGTCATCAATATACACCACCACACCCTGCCCGTGCAGGTCCCTGAAAATCTTGTCAACAAAGGCCTGGAAGACTGATGGAGCATTCATCAATCCGTACTGCATGACGAGGTACTCATAGTGCCCTGAGGTGGTACTAAACGCCGTCTTCCACTCGTCTCCCTCCCGGATACGCACCAGATTGTAAGCGCTCCTGAGATCCAATTTTGTGAAGAAGCACGCCCCGTGCATAGACTCGATCGCACTGGCTATGAAAGGTAGCGCGTAACTGTACCTCACAGTGATCTGGTTGATGCCTCAATAGTCAATACACGGGCGCAGACCTCCATCCTTCTTCTTCACAAAAAAGAAACTTGAGGAGGCAGGTGAAGTGGAAGGACGAATGTACCTCTGCCCCAGGGATTCGGAGACATGTTTCCATAGCCGCCGTTTCCTCTTGCGACAGGGGATACACGTGACTCCTGGGAAGTGCTGTGTCTACCAGGAGATTTATCGCACAATCCCCCCGTCGATGGAGTGGTAATTGAGTCGCCTTCTTTTTACAGAAGGCGAGAGCCAAATCGGCATATTCAGAGGGGATGCGCACGGTGGAGACCTGGTCTGGACTTTCCACCATAGTAGCACCGACAGAAACCCCTAAACACCTCTCCGGGCACTCCCGTAAACCACCCCGTGAGAGCCCTCTGTTGCCACAAAATAGTGGGGTCATGACAGGCCAACCAGGGTAGGCCTAGAACCACGGGAAACACAGGATAATCAATAATGACCCTCCTGCGTAACCATGCTCAGTGGAGCGGTGGCCTCCCTAATTAGCCCTGACCCTAATGGTCGGCTATCTAGGGCATGCACAGGGAAGGGCAAATCTACTGGAACAATGGGGATCCCTAAACTATGGGCAAATGATCTGTCAATAAAATTCACAGCTGCGCCTGAATCTACGAGCGCCTTATGCTGGGAATGCGGGGAAAACTCAGGAAAATTAATAAACAAAAACATGTGAGCAACAGAGGGCTCTGGGTGAGCCTGGTGCTGACTCACCTGGGGTGACACGAGAGTGCCCTGCCTGCTGCTTCGACTCCCAGAGGAACCTCCCCAGCACCGACCGGCAGTGTGCCCTCTGCGGCCACAGATGGTGCATTCAACGGCCCCTCCTCCGGTCTCCCTAAGTGCAGCACCTCCCAGCTCCATGGGCGGTGGTGCTGGGGGATGAAATCGACAGACCCCGATCTGGACGTCCGCGGGTAGCCAGCAGGTTATCCAACCGGATGGACATGTCCACCAGCTGGTCGAAGGTTAGTGTGGTGTCTCTGCAGGCCAACTCCCGACGGACGTCCTTGCGCAAACTACAACGGTAGTGATCGATCAGGGCCCTGTCGTTCCATTCCACGCCGGCCGCCAGGGTCCGGAAGTCCAATGCGAACTCCTGTGCACTCCTCATCCCCTGCCTCAGGTGGGCGAGACGTTCACGTTCTACCTTCAGGCGGGTGGTCAAAAACTGCCCGGAAACGGCGGGTGAACTATTCGAATTGGTCCAGCGCCGCATTTCCTTCCTCCCATACGGCGTTGGCCCACTCCAGGGCTTTCCCTGAGAGGCAGGAGACGAGGGCAGACACGCTCTCACGGCCCGAAGGAGCCGGGTGCACAGTTGCCAGGTAAAGTTCCAGTTGAAGTAGGAACCCCTGACATCCCGCTGCCGTTCCATCATACTCCCTCGGGAGGGCGAGCCGAATCCCACTGGGACCGGGTGAAGGAGGGGTGCGTAGTGGTGACCTTGGTGGTGCTGGCGGAGGCGCTGGAGGAACTCCTCTTCTCTCCCAGCACTCCATGGTCTGGAGGACGCGATCCATGGCGGTGCCGAGATGTTGTAGCATTGTCTTGTACTGCTGGACGCACTCCTCAACCCCTAATACCAGGGCACCTGCTCCTGCTGACTCCATTTTGTGGTGCATGTTTCTGTCAGGCTGTGGGTAACTGGTATAATGAGTCAGGCGCAGGAGAGCAGTGATGGTTGGACAAGGTATTTAATACAATGATGCACCAGTATACAAACAAATAAGAAAGGTGCGGGAAAAATACCGGTCACACAAAATACACAGGCGTAAATACAAAAAACCTGGCAACAAATACCAGCCTTCTAGTAACAAACTTGAACTAATAACAAACACGCACACAAATATGGGGGAAACAGAGGGTTAAATACATGCACATTTAATTGGAGAATTGAAACCAGGTGTGTAGAAAACAAGGACAAAACAAATGGAAAATATCGGCGATGGCTAGAAGACCGGCGACGTCGACCGCCGAACGCCGCCCAAACAAGGAGAGGGACCGACTTCGGCGGAAGTCGTGACACAATGGTCTAGCTCACTATATTTGTATTTGTATTTATTAGGATCCCCATTAGTTCCTGCCAAGGCAGCAGCTACTCTTCCTGTGGTTTATTATGGATCCCCATTAACTGCTGCCAAGGCAGCAGCTACTCTTCCTGGGGTTTATTGTGGATCCCCATTAGCGGCCTCCAAGGCAGCAGCTACTCTTCCTGGGGACGACAAAACCAAGGCAGTTATACAATTTTAAAAGCATTACAACACATTCATTACTGAATTCACAACACACTAAGTGTGTGCCCTCAGGCCCATACTCCATTACCACATATCTACAACCCAAAATCCTTGTGTACATGTGTGAATAGTGCGTATGTTATCATGTGTGTGTATGAATGTGTCTGTGCCTATGTTTATGTTGCTTCCATAAGGTGTATTTGTATTTGTTTTTTAAATCTACTGCTTGTATCAGTTACCTGATGTGGAATAGAGCTCCATGTAGTGATGGCTATATGTAGTACTGTATGCCTCCCATAGTCTGTTCTGGACTGTGAAGAGACCTCTGGTGGCATGTCTTGTGGGGTATGCATGGGTGTCTGAGCTTTGTGCTAGTCATTTAAAAAGACAGATCTGTGCTAATGTCAACATGTCAAATAATGTCAGTTTGCAGTACGTTTGCAGCCAGACTTATTTGCCATTCCTTTTGCCTCATCCCTCTCAACCATACCATTTTTCAATTCCTCGTCAATCCAAGAGGATTTAAAAGTTTTTACAGATGGTGTCCAAGATGGCTGTCAGGCTGGTTTGTAACTGGTGGCAGCGAAGTCAGGCGCAGGAGAGCAAACTGGGTGACAATCGTAGTTGTTTAATAACAATACCAAAAACCGGTACAAAACAACACGAGACACTAAATTGGGTACAAAATAACCCGTCAAGCAACCACTCACAAAAAGCACAAGCACTAACAATAAACAATCCCACACAAAGACATGGGGGGGAACAGAGGGTTTAAATACAACACATGTAATGAGGGAATTGAAACCAGGTGTGGAAACACAGACAAAATAAATGGAAAATGAAAAAAGGATCGATGATGGCTAGAAGACCGGTGACGTCGACCGCCGAACATCACTCGAACAAGGAGAGGCACCAACTTTGGCGGAAGTCATGACAATGGCGTAGCAGTCGGACGTGTGTTTTGTCTTGTCCGGTCCTGTCCAGTGCATATATCGTTTTCTTCGTATATATATCGTATATATTTTAATCTCACTTTCCATCTATGGACTGAATATACTCTCCTGCAACCCGCCTCACCCAGTGTGGTATTTTTATACTTTAGAACCAGAATCCCAATCAGAAGCTAGTCAGCTAACTAGCTACTAGCTAGTAGTCAGTTAGCCAATGCTAGCGGTCCTCACCGTTAACTCGGACATCAGCCAGCCTCAGCCCAGCCAATTCCTGCCAGTCTGCACAGCGCAATATCAACCCAGAGCATATCGGACTGCTTTTTCTCTACCACATCTCCAGGTTTCCTACCGCAAGCTCTGAACCTTAACACTGGATCATCTCAGCTAGATAGCTGCTATCCGAGTGGCTACTCCTGGCTAACGTCTCTGTCCTGATGCAAGCACCTGTTAGCCTAGAGCTAGCTTCGAGCTAGTCCCATTTCCCGGCTAGCCGAAAAGGTTCATCAGCCAATTCTTGGGCTACAATACCTCTTTTGCCAATTGGCCTGGACCCTTAACTGCCGACACAGAACCCTGCTGATCCATCACGACTGGTCTGCCGACGTAACCGTCCGAGGTGGTTTCAACAGGCTCTTCCGTTGTGACATCGCCGGAGGCCCATCTGCTAGCCCCGGCCTGCTAGCTGTCTGAATCCCCGTGTCTCCAGCTCGCCTAGTGTAGTAGCGACTACTGAATAGGCTCCCTGACTCATCTATTGCTACTCTCTGGACCATATGATCACTCAGCTACACATGCCTCTCTATTGCTGTTTAGGTTAGTGATTATTGTCTTGTTTCACTGTAGAGCCCTCAGCCATTCCCAATATGACTTAGATAGCCCTTTTGTTCCACCCCCCCATACAGACAAAATCTCTCTCATCGTCACTCAATGCCTAGGTTTTCCCTCCACAGTACTCACATCCTACAATACCCTTGTCTGTACATTATGCGTTGAATCTATTCTACCGCGCCAAGAAATCTTCTCCTTTTACTCTCTGTTCCAAACGCACTAGACGACCAGTTCTTATAGCCTTTAGCCGTACCCTTATCCTACTCCTCCTCTGTTCCTCTGGTGATGTCGAGTTTATCCCAGGCCCTGCAGCCCCCAGCACCACTCCCATTCCCCAGGCGCTCTCACTTGTTGACGTCTGTAACTGTAAAAGCCTTTGTTTCATGCATGTTAACATTAGAAGCACACTCCGCCAACCCTGATGTCCTAGCCGTGTCTGAATCTTGGCTTAGGAAGGCCACAAAAATCCTGAAATTTCCCTCCCTAACTACAACATTTTCCGACAAGATAGAACTGCCAAAGGGAGCGGAGTTGAAATCTACTGCAGAGATAGCCTGCAGAGTTCTGTCATACTATCGAGGTCTGTGCCCAAATAATTCAAGTTTCTTCTTTTAAAAATCCACCTTTCCAGAAACAAGTCTCTCACTGTTGCCTCTTGTTATAGACCTCCTTCAGCCCCCAGCAGTGCCCTGGACGCCATATGTGAATTGATTTCCCCCATCTATCTTCAGAGTTCGTACTGTTAGGTGACCTAAACTGGGACATGCTTAACACCCCGGCCGTCCTACAATCTAAGCTAGAGGCCCTCAATCTCACACAAATTATCAAGGAACCTACCAGGTACAACCCTAAATCCGTAACAATGGGCACCCTCATAGATATCATCCTGACCAACTTGCCCTCTAAATACACCTCTGCTGTCTTCAACCAGGATCTCAGCGATCGCTGCCTCATTGTGCGTAATGGGTCCGCGGTCAAACGACCACCCCAAATCACTGTCAAACACTCCCTAAAACACTTCAGCGAGCAGGCCTTTCTAATCGACCTGGCCCAGGTATCCTGGAAGGATATTGACCTCATCCCGTCAGTAGAGGATGCCTGGTTGCTCTTTAAAAGTGCTTTTCTCACCATCTTAAATAAGAACAGATATAGCCCTTGGTTCACCGCAGACTTGACTGCAGTTGACCAGCACAAAAACATCCTGTGGCGTTCTGCATTAGCGTTGAATAGCATCGTTTCCGAGCTGGTCATGGGTGCACCTCAGCCACGCTCAAGGTCCTAAACGATCGATAAAAAAGACAGTACTGGACAGCCGTCTTCATCGACCTGGCCAAGGCTTTCGACTCTGTCAATCACTGCATTCTTATCGGCAGACTCAATAGCCTTGGCTTCTCAAATGACTGCCTCGCCTGATTCACCAACGACTTCTCAGATGTCCAGACCTCTGGCAGTCTCTATGGGGGTGCCACAGGGTTCAATTCTCTGGCCAACTCTTTTCTCTGTATATATCAATGATGTCGCTCTTGCTGCTGGTGATTCTCTGATCCACCTCTACGCAGATTACACCATTCTGTATACATCTGGCCCTTCTTTGGACACTGTATTAACAAACCTCCAAACGAGCTAGTAAAACTAAATGCATGCTCTTCAACCGATTGCTGCCCGCACCCACCCGCCCAACTAGCATCACTACTCTGGACGGTTCTGACTTAGAATATGTGGAAACTACAAATACCTAGGTATCTGGTTAGACTGTAAACTTTTGTTTCAGACTCACATTAAGCATCTACAATCCAAAGTGAAATCTAGAATTGGCTTCTTATTTCGCAACAAAGCCTCCTTCACTCATGCTGCCAAACATATCCTCGTAAAACTGACTATCCTACCGATCCTTGACTTTGGCGATGTCATTTACAAAATAGCCTCCAACACCCTACTCAGCAAATTGGATGCAGTCTATCACAGTGCCATCCGTTTTGTCACCAAATCCCCATATAATACCCACCACTGCGACCTGTATGCTCTCGTTAGCTGGCCCTTGCTTCATATTCGTCGCCAAACTCACTGGCTCCAGGTCATCTATAAGTCTTTGCTAGGTAAAGCCCCGCCTTATCTCAGCTAACTGGTCACCATAGCAGTACCCACCCGTAGCACGCGCTCCAGCAGGTAAATTTCACTGGTCACCCCCAAAGCCAATTCCTCCTTCGGCCGCCTTACCTTCCAGTTCTCTGCTGCCAATGACAGGAACGAACTGCAAAAATCACTGAAGCTGGAGACTCATATCTCCCTCACTAGCTTTAAGCACCAGCTGTCAGAGCAGCTCACAGATCACTGCACCTGTACATAGCCCATCTGTAAATAGCCCATCCTACTACCTCATCCCCATACTGTTATTTATTTTATTTATTTTTCTTCTTTGCACCCCAGTATCTCTACTTGCACATCTATCACTTTAGTGTTTAATTGCCATATTGTAATTATTTTGCCACTATGGCCTATGTATTGCCTTACCTCCCTTATCCTACCTCATTTGCACGCACTTGTCACAAGACGTGTGTGTAGCTGGTGCGTGTGAGTCATGCGCAGGAGAGCAGAGATAGTGAACAAAGCGCTTTACTCATCTGTGGCACAGTATGAACACTGAAACGCAACAATGCGTCACAAAAACAAATGCCAAAAGTACAAATACAGTCTGGCGCAACCAGCCGGAACCACTGACATAAAACAATCACACACACAGACATGGGGGAAACCAGAGGGTTAAATACATGACACGTAATGAGGGAATGACAACCAGGTGTGTGGGGAAACAAGAAAAAACAAATGGAAAATGAAAAGTGGATCGGTGATGGCTAGAAGACTGGTGACGTTGACCGCCGAACACCACCCGAACAAGGAAAGGCACCGACTTCGGCAGATGTCGTGACAGCACTGTATATTGTATTATTGACTGTATGTTTGTTTATTCCATGTGTAACTCTATGTTGTTGTTTTGTGTCGCACTGCTTTGCTTTATCTTGGCCAGGTCGCAGTTGCAAATGAGAACTTGTTCTCAACTAGCCTACCTGGTTAAATAAAGGTGAAATAAAAAAAATAAAAATAAAAATATGTTTGTGCATCATAATGATGGTCAATTTACTATTATCTGAAGTACTAGGGTTTTTTTTCAGAGTGATATACATTTTGTGACGGTATCATTATCTGCTTTTAGTGTAAGTTAAATTTCACTTAATTGATTTAGATAATAGCAACTTGTGCGCACACACACACACACACACACACACACACACACACACACACACACACACACACACACACACACACACACACACACACACACACACACACACACACACACACACACACACACACACACACACACACACACACACACACCTTTCAGAAAGGGGAAGTTTTTACACTTAACAAAATTTTCAGACAAGCATTGGATTATCTGAAATCTTTTGTGATTGTTCTGCATTTTATTTGAGGAAACTGAAAGTCAAGTTAGCAGTGATCTCGTGACCGAAACATACCATTACCACATCCACTCTTGAGAAACATCATATTCTTTCACCTTGTTCTCACAGCACCCACATATGACATAGCTATGGCATCTGACACAGCTCTGGGTCTGACAGCATTCACCTTGCTAGTACTCTCTCTGCTCCACCAGTGTGTCCCTCACCCAATCACCCCTCCAAATAATGGACTTCGTAAGTGCCGCACCAACTTGTCCATTCCAGCCCTGGAGGTGCTCCCAGGCGGGGGATGGGACAACCTGAGGAACATGGACATGGGACGAGTCATGAACTTCAGCTTCTCCCAGTGCCAGACCACGGAGGATGGATTCTACCTCATCCCGGATGAGGTTTTTGTCATCCCACAGAAGCTCACTGGTGTGGAGACCAATTCTGAGATCATCAACACTTGGCTGGAACAGCGCAGCTCCACGTCTTTCTCCATCAACTCGGACGTGTCCTTCCTCTCCGTGCTCAATGCTAAGTTCTCCACTGAGAATCAGCGGGTTAAGACTCACCAGGTCCAAGGGAGCTCCGTCACCGCTCGTGTGCAAGTGAGTTGCTCCATAAAGAAACAATACTTTTTAAACAATTATTTATCTATTTAATGTCATGTACATTCATCTCGGCAATGATAAAATAATTTATGTTTTGACATAGGTGCGTAACTTCCTATACACGGTAAAGGCTCACCCTGACTTCACTCTGGATGGCCGCTTTGCCCACCAGGCAGAGGAGATCGCAGATGCAATAGAAAACAACCAGACTCGACAGGCAGCGTATTTATCTGAGAAGATGGTGCTGGACTACGGAACCCATGTGATAACTAGTGTTGATGCAGGGGCCGCCTTAGTGCAAGAGGACTACCTCCGTTCATCTTACGTGTCCGACAGTGAGACGGCAAAGTTCTCTGTTTCGGCATCGGCAGGTCTTAACTTCTTTGATAAAGTCAAATTTGATATTGGCAGCAAAGACACACAAGAGACATCCCAGTCACATAGTTATCAGGGCAACATCACCTACTCCATAATTCAGAGCCATGGTGGGGCTCCCTTCTACCCAGGCATCACTTTGCAGAAGTGGCAGGAGAGCACCAAGAACAACCTGGTGGGCATCGACCGGGCAGGGCTGCCTCTGCACTACTTCCTCAACCGGATTACCTTCCCCGATCTCCCTGAACCAACCATCGGAAAACTGGCACTGTCTGTTAGTCAGGCCATCCAGCGCTACTATACCATTAACACACACCCTGGCTGCGTCAAACCAGACTCCAAGAACTTCAACTTCCAAGCCAATATGGACGACAGCTCCTGCGAGGGTCCGGCCACCAACCTCAGCTTCGGTGGGGTGTTTCAGCAGTGCACCAAGCTCACTGAGAATGCCGACCCAATCTGCCAAGCCTTGGCTCAGAAGAACCCCGCCACAGGCTCTTACTCATGTGGTCAGCCCTACAAAGCCACCCTGTTACGCTCTGAGGTGAGAGAGGAGAGCTACAGCACGTATGAGTGCCACAGGCAATGCCATGGCTGCTGGCTGCTTTTAACCTGCTGCGACAACGTCTGTGGAGATGCCTACCATGTCCGCTCCGCTCGCATTGACACCTACTGGTGCTCCACCAATGAGGCAACCCCAGAGTACTCAGGATACCTCTTTGGGGGACTCTATAGCCCATCCCTGTTGAACCCTCTGACCAAAACTAAGAGCTGCCCTCCAAACTTCAACATTCAAATGAAGCTTTTGTCCAACGGTCTGATGATCTGCCTGAGCAATGACTATGAGACTTCCACCAGGTTTTCAGTCCCCTTTGGGGGCCTGTTCAGTTGCCAGTCTAACAACCCCCTTGCACGGGATCAACCCCGTTGCCCTCCCCAGTTCAGCCAGCACCTGGCTACTGTTAGTGATGGCTGCCAGGTGCTCTACTGTGTCCAGTCTGGCTTGTTCACAGGTGGCCAGCTGCTGCCTGTACGCTTGCCACCTTTCACACGTCCTCCACTGATCAGCATGACTGCCACTAACACGGTGGCTGTGATGACCGAGGGAGATCGGGTGTGGGTCAGGATGGGACAGACCAAGATGTGGAAGCTGGCCAAGGTGACAGAGATCCAGAGTATGGTGAAAAGGTTCGATCCAGCCTCGGGACAGATGACAGGGGGGCAGAAGTCTGGTGTGGCCATTGGAGTAATTTGCTTGGTTGCCTTGGTGGTGGTTGGGGCTGTGCTGCTGGTGAGACGGAGGAGGGTCTCAAGGTTTGGGAGGGGGAGAGGATATGAGGAGATCCACAGCGAGGGGCAGAGTGAGGGGGGTGTGGAGAGTCAAGAAGAGCAGGGCACCGAGACAATGGCACCGACCCTGTTGCCATGAGACCACATTCCACACAGTTTACATATTAATAAGAAAACAGCTTTGAGATAACTGTGCTGTATTGTATAATCAACCTCTCACGCTTGCTTTCCCTTTATGATCAATAATCTCAAATACTGGCTAGGTATAAGGTGGAAAATACACAAATTTACTGCGACGCAAATTATTTATTAAAAGACACCAACGTTTTGGCAGCTTCCTGCCTTCACCAGGGGTTTACTACACAATACATTAGTACACAACACCACACCACACCATACAATACAACACAATACAACACAACACAACACAACACAACACAACACAATACTGGTAATGAATGTACGGCAAAAAGGGTGAAAAAATCTATTGACCTATTTTTTATGTTTTTAGTTGAATTTTTATACTGTGGTTATGATTTCATGCTTTCCATTGAGAATGTTTTTACTGAAATCTACTATGATTCAATAGCACTATTGCTTTCTGTTATAACATTTAAATTAGCTTGTGTATGTTTTGGACATGAAAATAAAACAACTAACACAATATTCATTGAAGTTACTCATCTTGTCAAATGTCACAGCTGTACTTTAAAAGACGCCAACAAGGGTTCACTATAGAACATTATAGTCTGGTGACCTCTAGTGTGTTTTGACAGACATCGCAGTCCCCTCAGAATATTTATTGGAATACGTGAATGTACATGTAACCAAAGCAGGTCACATGTATCTTGATAAACTGTATAATCTCTCAAGACTCAAAGTGAGACTCATCATTGTAATTTTTATTTTTATTTTTGTGAAATACAATTGCCTAATTTGCTATCACAACACATATCATCTTAAATCTTCATCAATAAAGCCTTTCTAATTTCCCCCTGAACATAAAAAGACAATGAAGAAGCTGAGGACAAGGAGTTGATTTTGTTATTAGTACACAGACAGACATAAATATGCAGTTACACACAGTTGCATACAGTCGCACACACACACACACACACACACACACACACACACACACACACACACACACACACACACACACACACACACACACACACACACACACACACACACACACACACACACACACACACACACACACACACACACACACCTTTCAGAAAGGGGAAGTTTTTACACTTAACAAAATTTTCAGACAAGCATTGGATTATCTGAAATCTTTTGTGATTGTTCTGCATTTTATTTGAGGAAACTGAAAGTCAAGTTAGCAGTGATCTCGTGACCGAAACATACCATTACCACATCCACTCTTGAGAAACATCATATTCTTTCACCTTGTTCTCACAGCACCCACATATGACATAGCTATGGCATCTGACACAGCTCTGGGTCTGACAGCATTCACCTTGCTAGTACTCTCTCTGCTCCACCAGTGTGTCCCTCACCCAATCACCCCTCCAAATAATGGACTTCGTAAGTGCCGCACCAACTTGTCCATTCCAGCCCTGGAGGTGCTCCCAGGCGGGGGATGGGACAACCTGAGGAACATGGACATGGGACGAGTCATGAACTTCAGCTTCTCCCAGTGCCAGACCACGGAGGATGGATTCTACCTCATCCCGGATGAGGTTTTTGTCATCCCACAGAAGCTCACTGGTGTGGAGACCAATTCTGAGATCATCAACACTTGGCTGGAACAGCGCAGCTCCACGTCTTTCTCCATCAACTCGGACGTGTCCTTCCTCTCCGTGCTCAATGCTAAGTTCTCCACTGAGAATCANCACACACACACACACACACACACACACACACACACACACACACACACACACACACACACATTGAGCTTCCCGTAAAGAGGCAGAATGCCCTTGCCACTCTGAGTCTTGTGAAAACCTTCCCCCACACTCATCTGGGATTCATACTGTCAGCTTGTGCACATCAAAACAAAACCACTCAGCCGTGGAAATCTGTCTAACCTCAGGAAGAGAGGCCTGGAGCAGGGGAAGTCCCTTAGCCACACAATGGCCTTGACATTCAGCACAGCAAAGAAGCATTCCCCACAGAACCAAATATAGGACCAAGTGTTATTCGGTTCATAGTTTCTTATGGATGTCAGGAAGAAGCAGCAAACCAACATTTTGTGCAGCAGCAGGCAGTTTTTTACAAGAGAAGACGGGTCTCGTGAAATTCCAAAGGCAGAGCACCACTGCTGACTGAGAAGAGAGGGTGAGACGAAAACAAACGCAGTTGGATGATTTAAAGGTAGGAGTGCGTGTCAGCGAGTGTGCACGGTTCTGTTTCCACTACAGCTGCAGGCAGAGCTGTAGCGGAGATGTTGTGCTCTACTTAGCCTTTCAGTGTGGAGGGGGTTATTGGTGTGCCCTCATTTAGACACAAAACAAGAGCAGAACAGTACACAACAACACTGTATATTATCTTTGATCTTTGGTAATCTTAGCCCCATTTGTGAATCCGTATTTAATGTATGTTATTTGTATCACTTTTCTAGAAGGAGCAGAGGGGCTACGGCAATATTAAAATAGTTATGTTTTGATTTAGAAGATGTTGTGAAACATCACTCAACATCCATTTTTTTTATTTTTTTACAGAATGTAGACACTGTTTGCAGTACAAGAAAGCCTTCCATTCCTGATAATAACCTCTGTAAATTCCAGGAGCCATGGCATTCCGAAGTCTCTTCCTTTATACCTTGAGTCTGCCCGTCCTGGTGCAGATGCCGAGCAGCAGAGCCTGTAGGACTGGATCGGGGTCAGAGTGTGAGAAAGCCCCCTTTGTGCCCGGCTACAACCTGGCAGGGGAGGGCTTCGACGTTGTCAGGATGCGTCGTAAAGGGGCCTACGTCATCAACGTCAAAGCCCACCTGTCTGACAACCACACATGTATTCTCTGTGAGAACCGCTTCCAGGAGGGACAGGTCCAGAGGTTGCCTTCTGCCGTGCTGGACTGGCGTCCATTGAGCCGCTGCAGCAAGCAGCTATCCAGTGCCCTGCACCACTCGGTGGACTCCCTACTACGTAGCTCCAGCTCCCTCATCAACAACAACTGGGGTATGGACCTGAGGCTAGAGACTTATGGCAAGGCAGTGCTGGGGGGAAGCCGCTCCGAAATGGCCAAGTTTGCCAGATCCCAGCACAGTGTGGACAAGGCCACCTTTGCCACCCATGAGATCAGCTGTACATACTACAGGTAGGGAAGGGCTTTAATGTTGACAGCTGTTTTCTATAGACAAATCTACCTCACTGTCACTAAATAGATTAAATATCTATGCTAAGGTTAATCTGTGTTGTTCTATTTGCATGAATTATTACAATGCATATGATAACATTATTACAACTTACTGAATCACTAATCATTGCAGTATACAGTATTGTCTATCCTAGTCCCAGATCTGTTAGTGCTGTATAGCAAACACCTATGGTGGGTGTCATGCCAAACATGACAATGACCATGGGAGTTGGCATGAGACAGCACAAGCAGATCTGGGACCAGGCTGAGTATTCTCAATGAAAAGGGATTGATGTAGATCCACATGTCCCGTTGTTGATTTTCCAGTTACAGGCTGGCAGACCATCCGGACCTCAGCGCTGAATTTGCTAAACATCTCAAGAGACTGCCACAGGAGCTTAACAACAAGAGCAAATTGCTGTACCGGCGGATGATCGACACGTACGGCACTCATTACATCCGTCAGGTGCAGCTGGGTGGTAGGGTGAGGCGCGTCACTGCCTTCCGCACCTGCCTGGCCACCCTGAAGGGCTTCTCAGAGTCCGAGATAAAGACCTGCTTAAATGTTGAGCTGAAAATGGCCTTAGGCTTCCTCCCAGCAAACGCGTCCTTCTCCAACAAATGTGACGACCTACTAAAGGGGAACATGAGCATGGGCTTCTACCAGGGGTTTATGACCCACAAGATTGAGGTTCTAGGAGGGGAAAAGTATTTTCCCGATATCTTGTACCATCAGGACCCGTCTGAAGCATACCATAGCTGGATGAACAGCTTGCATGATAATCCTGATGTGGTCTCCTACGCTATATTCCCCCTGCACAATCTGGTTGATGATCCAGAGGTTAGTGCCAACCTGAGGAGCACGGTGACAGAGTACATTGAAGAGAACAAGCTTCCTGTAGACCAGGGGGAATTCAAAACCTGCTCCCCGACTCCTAACCTGGATCACAACTGTTGTCCTCTACGGGCAGGCCGCGGGACTCTCAGGGTAAAGGTCCACAGAGCCGCAGGTTTGAGAGCAGATACCTTCACAAAGACTGATGGCTATGTTAAAATATGGTACAATGGCATGTACGAGGAAACAGATACTGTCATGGATGATAATGATCCGGTATGGAATGCCACGTACAACTTTGGCTCAGTGGAGTTTGGTCATCAGCTGCTGTTTGAGGTTTGGGACAGAGACGTGTTTTACAATGACATGGCAGGAAGATGTTTGGTCTTCCCTGAACGAGGAACTCATTCACACAGCTGTCAGCTAAAGAAAGGGGTTCTGCACTTCACTTACAGCTCTGAATGTGACGCACACTTAACAGGCTATAGGTGTGGACGGTACTCTCCTAGTACATAAGGTTTTGGATCGAAAATACACCTGGGTCATATTCATTAGTGCACATCGTAGCAAAACATTTTGCAACGGGGGGGGGGGGGGGGGGGACACACAAGCATTTCTTATTTTACAATAATAAGAGTGTTGGTCAAAATGTTGACGTGTTCCAACCCTGGCCTGTATCAATAATTGGTGTTTATTTTAGAATAAGGCCGGGATTCAATACAACGCATTTTGGAGTGTTGCTATTAAAGTCAATGATCCAGTTTCCGTTCACAGAGATCACATTATCGGCAATAGCTGCAAATGTCCGCTAATTCGGAAATGACCTTAAATGTCAAGCGCGCTACAATGTGCCTCGGGGTTGAATTCCGGCCTTAGTCAGCCTTTCTTTAATCCTGTATCAATTATATACTTAGAAATCCATAGCAATAAAGTAGATGAACAAAAGTATTCACGTCTCGGGTTTTTGTTCAGTAATGAACACAACAATTATTTCTTGTCTCCAGGTGAATCTATCATTGTAAAATCAGTTACAACAAATACATGCCTTATAATATTTTTTTCATGCTCTAAATTCACATGCACCAACAGGATAAATACATTTGATTTCAATCACTTCTTGACAGCACCCATTTTGATTTGAATGAAACCTTCCATACATATTTGTCCACTGTAGAAGTGCTCAGAAAGTGACTCTTAGGACCTGAATGACAAAACATTCAAGACATCAAGGAAAAGGTTGATATAATTTAAATCTTCAAAACAGGGTTGTCAAACTGTTTTATAATTTATTGAATTCTTTTTCTTCATTTTTTTTGTTGTCATTTTGTAGCCTTAAACGTCAATTTGTTGTGTGTGAGGGGGAGTTTGCATAATCTGAGGTTTTGCTGACGTGCCCACCATTGGCTGAGACAACATGCCCTTCATGTTTTGGCTGATAACTGTACTAAAACGGTAATAAAATATACATTTTGACTTTCAAATGGTACCACAAAGATTGTTGGAGGACCACAAATCAGAGAATGTTGCCTTGAATGGGAATTTCTGTTGTTTTACAATATACAGGCAATCCTCCAAAGGAAACCTACAGAAATCACAGAAATATAGATAGTAGAATAGACATCACCATTTAAATTGACATTCAACGGTGGGTGGACCGGCAGCCATCTTTGTGGTAGTAATTAGACGTTAAACTGTAAATTATTTTATTTCTATGATTGAAATGACACAAATCCTGTACTCAAGTTGTGTCTCTCAACCAATGTCGGGCACAAAAACACAAAAACCTCAGATTATGTAAAGTAGGTAAACTACAACATATGCGAATATGAAAAAAATCTAAGTTGACAAGATTTTAGATAATTGACATTAAAAGGTAAAAAAAACTCAATTTGTATTCATAAAAAATACATATACAGTATATATATATATACACAGTTGAAGTCGGAAGTTTACATACACTTAGGTTGGAGTCACTAAAACTCGTTTTTCAACCACTCCACACATTTCTTGTTAACAAACTACAGTTTTGTCAAGTCGGTTAGGACATCTACTTTGTGCATGACACAAGTAATTTTTCCAACAATTGTTTACGGACAGATTATTTCACTTATAATTCACTGTATCACAATTCCAGTGGGTTAGAAGTTGACATACACTAAGTTGACTGTGCCTTTAAATAGCTTGGAAAATCACAGAAAATTATGTCATGGCTTTAGAAGCTTCTGATAGGCTAACGGACATAATTTGAGTCAATTGGAGGTGTACTTGTGGATGTATTTCAAGGCCTACCTTCAAACTCAGTGTCTCCTTGCTTGACATCATGGGAAAATCAAAAGGAATCAGCCAAGACCTCAGAAATAAAATGTAGACCCCCACAAGTCTGGTTCATACTTGGGAGCAATTTCCAAACGCCTGAAGGTACCACGTTCATCTGTACAAACAATAGTATGCAAGTATAAACACCATGGGACCATGACGCCGTCATACCGCTTAGGAAGGAGACGCGTTCTGTCTCCTAGAGATGAACGTACTTTGGTGCGAAAAGTGCAAATCAATCCCAGAACAGCAGCAAAGGACTTTGTTAAGATGCTGGAGGAAACAGGTACAACATTATCTATATCCACAGTAAAACGAATCCTATATCGACATAACCTGAAAGGCCGCTCAGCAAGGAAGAAGCCACTGCTCCAAAACCGCCATAAAAAAGCCAGACTATGGTTTGCAACTCCACATGGGGACATGTCCTCTAGTCTGATGAAACAAAAATAGAACTGTTTGGCCATAATGACCATTGTTATGTTTGGAGGAAAAAGGGGGAGGCTTGCAAGCCGAAGAACACCATCCCAACCGTGAAGCACGGGGGTGGCAGCATCATGTTGTGGGGGTGCTTTGCTGCAGGAGGGACTGGTGCACTTCACAAAATAGCTGGCATCACAAGGAAGGAAAATTCTGTGGGTATATTGAAGCAAAATCTCAAGACATCAGTCAGGAAGTTAAAGCTTGGTCGCAAATGGGTCTTCCAAATGGACAATGACCCCAAGCATACTTCCAAAGTTGTGGCAAAATGGCTTAAGTACAACAAAGTCAAGGTATTGGAGTGGCCATCACAAAGCACTGACCTCAAACCTACAGAACATCTGTGGGCAGAACTGAAAAAGTGTGTGCACGCAAGGAGGCCTACAAACCTGACTCCGTTACACCAGCTCTTTCAGGAGGAATGGGACAAAATTCCCCCAACTTATTGTGGGAAGCTTGTGGAAGGCTACCTGAAACATTTGACCCAAGTTAAACATTTTAAAGGCAATGCTACCAAATACTAATTGAGTGTATGTCAACTTCTGACCCACTGAGAATGTGATGAAAGAAATAAAAGCTGAAATAAATAATTATCTCTACTATTATTCTGACATTTCACATTCTTAAAATAAAGTGGTGATCCTAACTGACCTAAGCCCGTGAATTTTTACTAGGATTAAATGTCACGAATTGTGAAAAACTGAGTTTAAATGTATTTGGCTAAGGTGTATGTAAACTTACGACTTCAACTGTGTGTGTAATATATAAATATATATATATATACAGTACCAGTCAAGTGTTTGGACACACCTACTCATTCAAGGGTTTTTCTTTATTTTTACTATGTTCTACATTGCAGAATAATAGTGAAGACAACTATGAAATAACACATATGGAACGAAAAAAGTGTTAAACAAATCAAATTATATTTTATATTTGAGATTCTTCAAAGTAGCCACCCTTTGACAGCTTTGCACACTCTTGGCATTCTCTCAAACATTCTCTCAAAATTGCAGCCCAAATAAATGCTTCACAGAGTTCAAGTAACAGACACATCTCAACATCAACTGTTCATAGGAGACTGTGTGAATCAGGCCTTCATGGTCGAATTGCTGCAAAGAAACCACTACTAAAGGACACCAATAAGAAGGGACTTGCTTGGGCCAAGAAACATGAGCAATGGATATTAGATTAGTGGAAATCGGTCCATTGGTCTGATGAGTCTTTGTGAGATGCAGAGTAGGTGAACAGATGATCTCTGCATGTGTGGTTCCCACCGTGAAGCATGGAGGAGAAGGTGTGATGGTGCTTTGCTGGTGACACTGTGTGTGATTTATTTAGAATTTAATGCATACTTAACCAGCATAGCTACCACAGCATTCTGCAGCGATACACCATCCCGTCTAGTTTAAGCTTAGTGGGACTTGTTTGTTTTTCAACAGGACAATGACCCAACACACCTGGAGGTGTGATGGGTCAAGGACTATTTGACCAAGGAGGAGAGTGATGGAGTGCTGCGTCAGATGACCTGGCCTCCACAATCAGCCCACCTCAACCCAATTGAGATGGTTTGGGATGAGTTGGACCGCAGAGTGAAGGAAAAGCAATCAATAAGTGCTCAGCATATGTGGGAACTCCTTCAAGACTGTTGTAAAATCATTTGTTGAGAGAATGCCAAGAGTGTGCAAAGCTGTCATCAAGGCAAAGGTTGGCTCCTTTGAAGAATCTCAAATATATAATATATTTTGATTTGTTTAACACTTTTTTGGTTACTACATGATTCCATATATGTTAATTCATAGTTTATGTCTTCACTATTATTCTACAATGTAGAAAATAGTAAAAATTTGGGAAAACCCTTGAATGAGTAGGTGTGTCCAAACCTTTGACTGGTACTGTATATATTTATATAAAATAGTTTGACAACCCTGTTTGTAAGCTTTTAAATGATATCAACCTCAACCGTTTCTGCTTTCCAGTGATGAAGATATGGATGTCTCATGGTATGGTGGGGTTTGCAAAATTGGTAAACTTTGAAATGTTTTGGCATTCAGGTCCCAAAACACCCAAAACACTTCTTCCATGGAAAAACATGTATACAAAGTTTTGATTAAATCAACATTGATTCTGTCAAAAAGTGATTGAATTCATGTGGATTTACCAATCAACCAAATCTACAGATCTCTATAGTTGTACTTTGACTGGTCACGATGGACTGTATTGCAGGCATACTAGCAAAGATTTTTTAAACTATCCCAATATCGAACATAGCCTGTCGTTTTCAATAGGAGCAAATTAATCAAAGTGTGTAGAACAAGCAAGGAGGTGGGCAGAGCCAAGCAGGAGCTAGCGAGATCCTTTTGGCACGTTCTAGCATGTAGTTTTTCCATATTTCCGTTAGGGAACGGCTAGTCTGTGAAGTGCACATTTGCAATAGCTAAATTCACCCTTGCACTCCTTCTAAACAATGCAATTCTTTGAAACTTTGGCAAAAGGTAAAGTCTACAAAACTTAGTCGACTTTGTTCGTAACATATTTTTTTGGGGAACAGAAAACTGTACTGAGATCTAATGTTTCATCGATGACAAAATGTGCAGAATGTCTGAGTGTAAACGCCAACCAGATGTTTCAGATTTATACTTCCGGTTGAGAATATGGCTCATTGTTCTAGCTGTGCTACTAGTCCATTTCACCCATCTCATGTTCAAAGGTATAATTTTTGTTCTTTCATTTCAGCTCTCTCAGTTGTTGAAAAAGTAAAAATATTATAATGCGATATATTAGTCTTTCACAAGATCACAATCTTTCACAATGAACAAGTAATTCACAATAATACTCAAAGTAGGCATAGTAATCGAGACATAAGTCTCAGTGTCAAATACTTAAGTAGGCATAGCAATAAACTCAACGTTTATTTGTTCTGTAGATACAGGATAGTTTACATAGCACAACTAAATAGTAGCCATACATTCAGTAATGGCAGTGTAGTAGAAAACAAGGAATACTTGTACAGTGATGCAGTAGAGGCAACAGTGGTGTGGGTGTAGAAATGAGTCATCCTGTGACAAGAACATGGAGAGAATAGATAGTTTATTGTCCATTGATTAGAACGGAAATGTGAATTTTCCCAACACCCACAAAAAAAAGAAACAAGAACAAATTAGATTCCCCTGCACAGGCATTTGTTGAAATATATCAGCACAATGTTGGTGGGACACATTTCACTTTGTTTATGACCCACAAACCCCCAAGATGAATATATATTGCTTGCCTAGGTAGCCGATAGTGCATGACTGGCTAATGAATTGCCAAATCGTCCTCTAAGTTACAAAACCTCATGCATGCCATTTTTTTCCCCCCAGATTTCAGTGGGGGTTGTTCTCAATCCACCTCTGATTCAGAATATACAATGTTCATAGTAATGGCGTGCTTGGTTCAATAGTTACTGATGAGAGAAAACCGATTATCCAATGTTTACCATGGCATTGTTGAATATTAGTTTCTGATTGGCTTGAAGGACATTCTAGAGAGAGCATTATTTCCCTATAATGCATGGTATAATTCAATGGCTATGAAGTTCATTCTTGGTCCGTGTATGTTTTGTTATTTTGATTTCCGAATCAAAACAGAGAATTGAAAAACAGCTCGTTTTCTCATTTATAGTGTCAAAATTGGAAATGGAATAACGGAAAACAAATAACAACGAAATGTATTACATTTTAGATTTTTGTTTTTTTCATTCATACCCGGAAGTACACACCCCCTCATAGGATATTCAGAGGTTTAGGGGGTGTGTCTACAGCCTAGGTTGGCAACACAAAGAAAGGATTAGACTGTGTGAGTGTGACAGGAAGATAAAATACTAATGTTAGCTAAGATGAAGAACTTATTATGAAGTAAGCATGCCAATAGAACAAACTCAACAACATCTGAACAAAGTTGGCTTGCAATAGCTGTCTAGTTAGTACTAACTGACTATTGACTCACTAGCAGGCTGGCTAGCTAGCCCTACCTGGTTACTGGCTATAGTCATGCTAGCTAGTAGTACCCTTACAAAGAAGATTGCAGTTTTGAAACTGCAGTTGACTGTGGTATGTTGGATGCAGTGATTGCAGAATAGCTGCAGTTATACTGCATTCAAACTACAGTTACACTGCAAAGTACTGCAGTAAAAAAAGTTTATTTTGGATGCAGTATTTGCAGCATACTGTAGTTATACTGCACTCTTATTTCATAAAGGTAGCTAGTGGAAATAAATGAGTCCCTCAACCTGCTACACGATGACGCTGCCCGGCCAGCGCTACCTGCTGCAGAAAGGTCAGATTTCTCCATTACTTTCGCTAGCTAACTTAGGTAGCTCTTTTGTCGGCTGATGGTGTTTATTGACTGAGAAATAATGAACAGCAGTTACCGTACATGGTTACCTATCTGTCACTTTGCATAGCTAAATTAGCGATTGCTTACACATACAACAATATTCGCAGGAGAAAGAGATGGAGATTTTGTTGAAGGAGATCCGGGTGCCTTATGAGGATCAGGCGACGAGTGGCTAATCTTGCCTTTGCCATCCGTACTATTGGCCAACCTACAATCGATGGATAATAAATTGGACGAACTAAAAGCACGTATATCCTACCAACGGGACATTAAAAACTGTAATATCTTATGTTTCACAGAGTCCATAACATACAGCTGGCGGGTTATACACTGTATCGGCAGGATAGAACAGCAGCGTCTGGTAAGACAAGGGGTAGCGGTCTGTGTACACTAACATTGAAACGTTTGGGGTCACAGAAATGTTCTTGTTTTTTAAAGAAAAGCATTTTTTGTCCATTAAAATAACATCAAATGGATCAGAAATACAGTGTAGACATTGTTAATGTTGTAAATGATTATAGTAGCTGGAAACGACAGATTTTTTTATGGAATATCTACATAGGCGTACAGAGGCCCAATATCATCAACCATCACTCCTGTGTTCCAATGGCACGTTGTTAGCTAATCCAAGTTTATCACTTTAAAAGGCTAATTGATCATTAGAAAACCCTTTTGCGATTATGTTAGCACAGCTGACAACTGTTGTTCTGATTAAAGAAGCAATAAAACTGGCCTTCTTTAGACTAGTTGAGTATCTGGAGCATCAGCATTTGTGGGTTCGATTACAGGCTCGAAATGGCCAGAAACAAAGTACTTTCTTCTGAAACTCGTCAGTCTATTCTTGTTCTGAGAATTAAAGGATATTCCATGTGAGAAATTGCCAAGAAACTGAAGATCTCATACAACGCTGTGTACTACTCCCTTCACAGAACAGAGCAAACTGGCTCTAACCAGAATAGAAAGAGGAGTGGGAGGCTCTGGTGCAGAACTGAGCAAGAGGACAAATACATAAGACTGTCTAGTTTGAGAAACAGATGCCTCACAAGTCCTCAACTGGGAGCTTCATTAAATTGTACCCGCAAAACACCAGTCTCAACGTCA
The DNA here is from genome assembly GCA_003317085.1 of Hucho hucho. Taxonomy (NCBI): domain Eukaryota; kingdom Metazoa; phylum Chordata; class Actinopteri; order Salmoniformes; family Salmonidae; genus Hucho; species Hucho hucho. The sequence continues at coordinate 358,601 of QNTS01000555.1, read as the reverse complement.
ACAGTGAAGAGGTCACTCTGGGATGCTGGCCTTTGTAGTAGTAAAACATGACTAATGCAGAGACACATTGGTTAATGTTATGTGATAGCAGACAACATGATTGACATAACTTAGATTGCATTTATAATATTGTCTGAGGCTTAAGTGCTAAAACAAGCATGCAAGATAACTGAGACAGTTGTCAAGAGACAGAGGACACCAATCAAGAACTGAAATAACCATAGGGCCAATGGGAAGTAGTTTATGAACATACAAGGAGTGATCTTATGCTGAGAAGAGACAGAGGATACCAAGCGCATCTCTCAGAATGCCACTTAGTCTATTTTGCCACTTGTGAGCAGAACATAGGTCAAAGGTTGTCTCGGCTAGTGACAAGGCTGCAAAGCTGAGACCCATAGATACATATGTTAAGAGTCAGACATAGATTACAGGGTTTGTAAAATTAGACAGAGCCCAAGCAGCTGTCAGGTGTGAGTGACAGCAAGCAATTGTTAAGACAGAGAGAATGTGGTGAGGAGAGTAAAGACAAGCTATTTTCATATACAGAGATCTATGCAACTGGAACCATGAGATACATCAAGTAGAGATATAATAATCTAAACTTGGAACAGATAGGGGCGTTACTGGGCGTGAACAAGCAAGACCTCAGATCAAAAGATGATAGGTGGCATGAGAGAAAGAAGGAGTGACTGCATTTACATATGGGTTGTACTCATATACTGTAAGGGTATAAATTGGGAGTGTGGCGTTAATGCTGTTAGCTGTGATCCGGGTCACGGCTCAACCTTTGATTACTCTGAATTAAAGGTCTTATTGAATTCACAAGTTTCTTGTATGAGTGTCATAATTTGAAGATATTTTTTCCACGACATATTGGCGATGTTTTAAGCCAGGACTCGAAGGGACTTTTTTAGATGAGGACACCTGGAAGCTGACCGCGGATCTTCCGGGCAGCTTGCAAACGTCAAAGGTAAGCTTGGGCTTACGGATAGTTGAATATTTGTGCGGGCTGCTACGGGAGATCTGTCTCAGCGACGGGGATGCCGCGTAGGTCTCTCTAAGATTCTAAAAATAACCTAGTAATATTAAGAGCTTTTGAATTCAATAAATTGCATGCATGCATGAACTTTTGGGGGGTTGTTAAAAGTAATCACATTTGTGGGGACTGGGTGAAAGGAGAGCTGCGTATCTTGCTGACGTCGGGTGACCAGTGGAGGGGGGCCTTGCATTTGCTCTGTTTCGTTGGGTTGCCTGGCTTGGAGAGGTGCTGTGGCTACCTGGACATGTTGTCAACACAAATGGATTGAATAGGAATTTGACCCGTTTTGGCAAGCTCCTTGTATGATTGAATAGGAATTTGACCCGTTTTGGCAAAGCTCCTTGTATGATTGAATAGGAATTTGACCCGTTTTGGCAAAGCTCCTTGTATGATTGAATAGGAATTTGACCCGTTTTGGCAAAACTCCTGGTATGTTGAATAGGACGTTTGACGCGTTTAGGCGAACTCCTGATATGTTGAATAGGACGTTTGACCCGTTTTGGCAAAACTCCTGGTATGTTGAATAGGATGTTTGACCCGTTTAGGCGAACTCCTGATATGTTGAATAGGACGTTTGACACGTTTAGGCGAACTCCTTTTATAGAATAAATCCTATGCCGTGTTCACAGGGGTGTATCGGTTTAGGTCGTTTAGGGAAACGTGAGAAATGTGTTATATCAGGACTTTTGACCCGTTTTGGCAAATTCCTTTTATAAAAATAAATCCTATTTTTGTGTCAATGATAAAATAGGTCGTTTTTAGGTAAAAACGTAAATGTGTGTGAATGAAACGCATGTATAAATGTCAAAACCCTGAATAGGTGTATGTTATCCTGTGTAAAGGAAATATAGAGGTTCAGGAAAAGCATATTGTGTTGTCTATTACAAGTAAAGAGACTGTAACTTTTTTATGAGACGCTGACTAAGTGTAGTCAGGCGGGCGGGGTGCGAGAAAATGTAACACTGGTAAGAGATAGAAAAAATATCAAATACAGCAGCGTGGCTGTAGTATGCGTTTGAATTAATTTACTGTTGGAAAAAATAATGGACACGGACACATGAATAGGAAATTATATAGAACAAGAATAAGAAGCTAAGTAAGTGTATTGAATTATAGCGCGTCTATTAGCGTTGTTACTGTCATAGGACTATTCTGAGAATGGCTAGTGTACAATGGGGTACCCGGTATGTCGTTCAGGTTATTTTGGTTGGGGTAAAGAAACACTAGATTGGGTGTACCAGAGTGCAGATAACTGAGAAGTTGGCGAATGCTTTTTGGTTTGAATATTGTTGGTGTA
>QNTS01000555.1:290645-347132 GCA_003317085.1 Hucho hucho | reverse complement strand
TGACCAAATACTTATTTTCCACCATAATTTGCAAATAAATTCATTAAAAATCCTACAATGTGATTTTCTGGATTTTTTTTCTTCATTTTGTCTGTCATAGTTGAAGTGTACCTATGATGAAAATTACAGGCCTCTCTCATCTTTTTAAGTGAGAGAACTTGCACAATTGGTGGCTGACTAAATACTTTTTTTCCCCACTGTATGTGCTTTCTTGAGCAGGGGGACCTTGCGGGCACTGCAGGATTTCAGTCCTTCACAGCGTAGTGTGTTACCAATTGTTTTCTTGGTGACTATGGTCCCAGCTGCCTTGAGATCATTGACAAGATCCTCCCGTGTAGTTCTGGTTTGGTTCCTCACCGTTCTCATGATCATTGCAACTCCACGAGGTGAGATCTTGCATGGAGCCCATGGCCGATTGACAGTTCTTTTGTGTTTCTTCCATTTGCGAATAATCACACCAACTGTTGTCACCTTCTCACCAAGCTGCTTGGCGATGGTCTGTAGCCCATTCCAGCCTTGTGTAGGTCTACAATCTTTTCCCTGACATCCTTGGAGAGCTCTTTGGTCTTGGCCATGGTGGAGAGTTTGGAATCTGATTGATTGATTGCTTTTGTGGACAGGTGTCTTTTATACAGGTAACAAACTGAGATTAGGAGAACTCCCTTTAAGAGTGTGCTCCTAATCTCAACTCGTTACCTGTATAAAAGACAGCTGGGAGCCAGAAATCTTTCTGATTGAGAGAGGGTCAAATATTTATTTCCCTCATTAAAATGCAAATCAATTCATAACATTTTTCACCTGCGTTTTTCTGGATTTTTTTGTTGTTATTCTGTCTCTCACTGTTCAAATAAACCTACCATTAAAATTATAGACTGATCATTTCTTTGTCAGTGGGCAAACGTACAAAATCAGCAGGGGATCAAAAACTTTTTTCCCTCACTGTACATAGGTATTCATACCCTTTGCTACTGTATGAGACTTGAAAATTGAGCTCTGGTGCATCCTGTTTCCATTGATCATCATTGGAGATGTTTCTACAACTTAATTGGAGTACACCTGTGGTAAATTCAATTGATTGTACATTATTTAGAAAGGCAGTGCATGTCAGAGCAAATACCAAGCCATGAGGTCGAAGGAATTTCCCCTGGAACTCCGAGACAGGATTGTGTCGAGGCACAGATCTGGGGAAGGGTTCCAAAAAAATTCTCCAGCATTGTAGGTCCCCAAGAACAACTTCCTCCTCTTAAAAGGAGGAAGTTTGGAACCACCAAGACTCTTCAAAGAGCTGGCCGCCCGGCCAAACTGAGCAATCAAGGGAGAACGACCTTGGTCAGGGAAGTATGGTCATTATGGTCATTATGAACACTATGGTCACTATGGTCATTTTAAAAGAGCTCCAGAGTTCCTTTGTGGAGATGGGAGAACCTTCCAGAAGGACAACCATCTTTGAAGCACTCCACCAATCAGGCCTTTATGGTAGAGTGGCCAGACGGAAGCCACTCCTCAGTAAAAGGCACATGACAGCCCGCTTGGAGTTTGCCAAAATGCACCTAAAGGACTCAGACCATGAGAAACAAGATTCTCTGGTCTGATGAAACAAGGATTGAACTCTTTGGCCTGAATGCCAAGCGTCACGTCTGGAGGAAACCTGGCACCATCCATACGGTGAAGTATGGTGGTGGCAGCATCATGCTGTGGGGTCGTTTTTCAGTGGCAGGGACTGGGAGACTAGTCAGGATCAAGAGAAAGATGAACAGAGCAAAGAACAGAGATCCTTGATGAAAACCTGCTCCAGAGTGCTCAGAACCTCAGATTGGGGCAAAGGTTCACCTTCCAACAAGACAACAACCCTAAGCACACAGCCATGACAACGCAGGAGTGGCTTCAGGACAAATCTCTGAATGTCCTTGAGTGGCCCAGTCAGAACCCGGACTTGAAACCGATCGAACTTCTCTGGAAAGACCTGAAAATAGCTGTGCAGCAATGCTCCCCATCCAACCTAACAGAGCTTGAGAGGATCTGCAGAGAAGAAAGGGAGAAACTCTCCACATACAAGTGTGCCAAGCTTGTAGCGTCATACCCAATAAGATTTGAGGCTGTAATCACTGCCAAAGGTGCTTCAACAAATTACTGAGTAAAGGGTCTGAATGCTTATGTAAACGTGATATTTAATTTTTTTGAATTTTTATACATTTGCTAAAATTTCTAAAAAACTGTTTTTGATTCGTCAATATGGGCTATTGTGTGTACATTGATTACATTTCTTTCCCCACTCATAAATCTTAGATTAGAAGGCTGTAACGTAACAAAATGTGGAAAAAGTCAAGGGGTCTGAATACTTTCCGAATGTAATGTATCTCTAATCTAGCAATAGATACTGTTGTTTTGGCTGTATAGCATAATTTAATAAGATTACCAATGGTTAGCTAGGATATTGCAGTCAGCGAACCATTTACGGTAACAGCAGTTCATTAATAAGTCAATGCACACTAAATGTTATAATTGAGAAATCTTATCCTTTCTTGGTACTGTGGCACGACGGTACGGGCAGCTTTTAATCAATTAATGAATGGATAATAGATTCATAGAATGGAGTTAGAAAGGTAACCTCCTAATTTGAAAGGACAGGAAGTGTTGGCTGTGCACTTAACCCGGCATTCCACATTTAAACCCACCCACATTTGAACATCAAAATATCATGTTGTTTTGGGGTTTCATATTGAAAAACAACTAATCAAGCCATTTTCACGTTCCCCATTGCTCCATTTTAACTCGGAAAACAAAATATCCAAAAATACATGGACAGTAATCTTGCCTCAGGAATCTTGATTTAATGTTGTACACAAAGAAGGCTAATTATCTTCACCGCTGTAACAACATAGACACCAAAATGTTCTGTCAATCTTTGTGATCAACATAAATTCCTGCACTTTGTCTGTTGTTAATACTCATGCAGTATCACACAAGCTCTTTATCACTTGACTGACATTCAGAAAATGATTTCCTGAATCAGCTGATGTTGCGGGATAATGTCTCCACATAACTAAACAGCTAGACATCAAATACGCATCAAGCAACTATTATGCGTATTTATTGAAGAACCCTGTTAACGACAGTATCAATATTTTTTTATTAATCATATTAAAGTTACTCAATCACATACATTATTTTGGATATGTGTGCCCATGAAAATTGTTTTCACAACGTAACATAGGGAGATACGAAATGTTACAGTACACTTTAGAGATCTCCATACAAAACAGCAATGTCCAGGAATTTCACAGGATCAAGGTCAATGTGTAATTCAATTGTTAAATGCTTAGTATATGATATAACAGAAAACAACGGTATCATAAATGTAAGGAAAGAAAGGTAGTGTTTTATGTCACACGATTTTTGCCAAATCTGCAAAGATCAAGCATGAGAAAGGGTTGATTCAACTCATACATTTTATTTAATGTATCTATACTGAACAAAAATATAAATGCAACATGCATTACAGTTTATATAAGGAAATCAGTGAATTTAAACAAATTCATTAGGCCCTAATCCAGGGCTGCCCAACCCTCTTCCTGGAGATCTACTGTCCTGTAGGTTTTCAGTCCAACCCTCTTCCTGGAGATCTACTGTCCTGTAGGTTTTCAGTCCAACCCTCTTCCTGGAGATCTACTGTCCTGTAGGTTTTCAGTCCCACCCTCTTCCTGGAGATCTACTGTCCTGTGGGTTTTCAGTCCAACCCTCTTCCTGGAGAGCTACTGTCCTGTGGGTTTTCAGTCCAACCCTCTTCCTGGAGATCTACTGTCCTGTGGGTTTTCAGTCCAACCCTCTTCCTGGAGATCTACTGTCCTGTAGGTTTTCAGTCCAACCCTAATTTAGCGTATCTGATTCAGCTAGTTAAGGTATTGTTGATCAGCTAGTTAGTAGAATCAAGTGTGTTAAATTAGGGTTGGACTGAAAAGCCACAGGATGGTAGATCTCCAGGAAGAGGGTTGGGCAGCCCTACCCAAATCTATGGATTTCACATGACTGGGAATACAGATATGCATCTATTGGTCACAGATACCTTAAAGAAAAGGTAGGGGTGTGGATCAGAAAACCAGTCAGTATCTGGTGTGACCATCATTTGCCTCATGCAGAGCGACACATCTCCTTCACATAGAGTTGATCAGGCTGTTGATTGTGGCCTGTGGAATGTTGTCCCACTCCTCTTCAATGGCTGTGCGAAGTTGCTGGATATTGGCGGGAACTGGAACACACTGTCGTACACGTTGATCCAGAGCATCCCAAACATGCTCAATGGGTGACATGTCTGGTGAGTATGCAGGCCATGGAAGAACTGGGCATTTTCAGCTTCCAGGAATTGTGTACAGGTCCTTGCGACATGGGGCCATGCATTATCATGCTGAAACATGAGGTGTTGGCGGCGGATGAATGGAACGATAATCATGGTATCTCCGTGCATTCAAATTGCCATCTATAAAATGCAATTGTGTTCGTAGCTTATGAACGTTCAATTCGCTGGCAACAGCTCTGGTGGATATTCCTGCAGTCAGCAGGCCAATTACACGCTCCCTCAAAACGTGAGACATCTGTGGCATTGTGTTGTGTGACAAAACTGCACATTTTAGAGTGGCCTTTTATTGTCCCCAGCACAAGGTGCACCTGTGTAATAATCATGCTGTTTAAACAGCTTTTTGATATGCCACATATGTCAGATGGATGGATTATCTTGGCAAAGGAGAAATGCTCTCTAACAGGGATGTAAACCAATTTGTGCACAAAATTGGAAAGAAATACGCTTTTTGTGCGTATGGAACATTTCTGGGATCTTTGATTTCAGCTCATAAAACATGGGACCAACACCTTACAGGTTGCGTTTATATTTTTATTCTTTATATCTTAATGTATTCACATGAAAATAAAAAGGCAAATTATTATTAATGACTTTGTAGTAGCTCTATTATAAGAACTTGTACCCCAGTATAGACAAAGACCCATATACAGAATACCCGTTGTCCACTTTTTAATCCACTAGATAGCAGTCATGTGCTACCACCTCTACTGAAAGTTGACAGATGGATTTAGCAACTTCAAAGACTAACGTGAGCATAAAGCCCATTTTCCAGTTGTTTTTTTAGCTCAGAGTAAAACAAAGTAAAACACACCAATCCCATTCCTAATTTAAATGTAGTAAATTTCTGGTCATGAAAATGAGTCATATCGGTAGACCTTTTTGCAACTTCAAATTAAATTGTATTAGTCACATGCGCAGAATACAACAGGTGTAGACCTCACAGTGAAATGCTTACTTATGAGCCCCTTGCCAACAATGCAGTTTCAAAAAATACAGATAAGAATAAGAGATAAAAGTAACAAGTAATTAAAGAGCAGCAGTGAAATAACAGTACCAAAATGTTCTTGCTGCTCCAACAGGATATCCTAACGATAAAAGTGTACACCACTAAAAGTAGAGACTCTGTTAAAAAGCTCTCGTAGTGTTTGACATAAATTTGGTGGGTGCTATGGTGGCCCAAAGGTTCCATGGCCACAATAAAACTTAATGATGTATGAGAATGTCATGGTAATTTTAGTGCCAAGTTGGAGAATAGTTTGCCCCACTATGGCTCTGTCCTTACCTAGACCTACTCAGTGTAATATTTCTGTTGCTGCTAATGGATTTAAGGATCGTTTCCCAAACACAGATTGAGCCTATAATCAAGATCAATGGAGGTTATTGATTGAAAGGGCATTTTAGTCGAGGACTAGACTTAACCTGTGTCAGGGAAATCTGCGCTTAGAGTATTATAAGTAGCCTTTACTTTCATCTAGTTGTCTTCTTAATTTTCTATATTGTTGTATCTGTTCTTGCCATTTACGGTTGTATTGCTCGCTTCTTGAGAGTATAGGTCACATGTACTAACACTACATTTAACACGTGTTCTAGTAGAGAAACATCTATAATATGACTTGTAGTATCGATTTCTTTTTATCTCTGTCAGTGTGACATCTAGTGGCCTTTTTGGGTACTTCAATTATCCACTGGTGTCTGATTCTCTCTTACTCTTTGTGTGGCCTTGTCTGCCCACTATAGTTTGTGGAGATACACTTAAAAACGACCACTGCAGTGGTCTGCTAATATTTATTTTCTAGTGCAATTCTTTAATGTAATTCATCACATCGGTCCAGAAATGATGAGAACACACCCACGCATCGGGGTCTTCATCAGAGCAAATAGGGGATCCGTTTTGCTTTAACTATATTGTATTGACAAGAGAGACCTGGTCAGTGATCCTCAGTCTGCCCTCTTCAGTCTTTGAGAATGCACACCTACATCGTCCATAACTTTTATGTGTAAGTGCCCCAGGTCATCTGTTTGTTGGTTGTGCCTGTAGATTCGTAGCCTGGCTGACGCGACCCACATGACTACAAAGTGAGGAAGAGCTCAGACTCACTGGTCTGGACAGGAGGCTGTTTGTTAATGCAATATTCGCTCAGAAATTGTGCGGAAATTGTGACTTCTGTCAAACATATTTTTTTTGAGACCTCTCGGGCGGCGATCGGGGTTGTGTGTGGCTGTGCCTGTGGGTGTTCGAGTGCGAAAGAGACGGAGGAGAACCAAGCAGTAAAAAGCACAGCCCCCTTCATTATCGTTCCTACAACATCATGGAAACTTTCCAGAATCTGAAGTCAGGAGGACTTTGAGTTGAGGTGTTAGCCAGACTAGTAGGTCCGGGCCGTTAGCTATGAATCTCTTTCATTCTACTCCAAAATCATACAGAGCTGGAGCAAACCTCGCACATTAGACCTCTTTGGAAAAGGCCCAGTGAGACAGTGTAATGACAATTTATTTAGGTTATACTGTATGAGTGGCCTACAGGATTCATCTGTTAAGGCAAGCATAATAACACAGCCGGTCACATTTTCACACTTCATCCAAAGTACTTTACTTTAAGATTTAAAAACAGGCAATGCTAGCTGAAGTGGATGGTGAATGCATTTGGCAAGTAGTGATTAGATGTGTAAAGACAAAGTAAATGTCATGACATCTCATTTTGTTTTGCTTTTAACTTATAAAATATGACATTTGATTAGATTTTGGATCGCCAGGTCAAAATGCAGCAATTACATTCACTTTTATTACTCATCAAGAGAAGGAGGGGAGGTAGGGGGAGAGGTAGTTTCTTCAACCAAACCCATCTTTCCACGCTCTCCCCCCACACCCACATCCGTTCATAAAGTGGCTTGTCAACTTTCAGTAAAAACCACACTTGAAGCACATTTTAAACATTGAATTAAACTGATTTAATCAAAGAGTAGTTGAACAAGAGTGAGCAGAACTTAGGATGAAGGGGTGCCATCAACAAAGCAACTTCAACCTGTATCCTGGAGAGAGAGAGAGAGAGAGAGAGAGAGAGAGAGAGAGAGAGAGAGAGAGAGAGAGAGAGAGAGAGAGAGAGAGAGAGAGAGAGAGAGAGAGAGAGAGAGAGCGAGCGAGCACGGGGCAGTTCTGTGAGAGGGGAGCAGTATTTAAAAAAGGTTACAAGTAAATAACTTGACAGTGGACAACCATTCACAGGGAAACAATTTGAAAGTCCCTCAAACAGGCCTGCAGGTACCATCACCCAGCCTACACACCATCTGTGAGTGAACTGTGAGTATGGTAGAGAGAGAGGTAGCGAGAGAGAGATCAATAATGACTGTTGAGCAATAGATTTTAAATAGTGTAAAACTGTTCTAGAGTCATACTGTCTCAGCACAGTAGGGTACAGCAGGGTTAGAGAGATATGCAGACATTCATGAGGCCAGGCTTATTGCTTCTCAACAGGGTGTTGTAGGAAGCGGTAGAGCAGGACTTGGAGAGCATCATGTCCACTGGATAGGGCTGAGTGACTGAACTGTGTGAATGGTTCTGTGTGTGTGTGTGTGTGTGTGAATGAGAGGGAGAGGGAGAGAGAGAGAGGAGAGGTAGAGAGAAATACAGAGAGAGATGAGGGGGAGGGAATCAGTAATCAAGTAATATCAGACTGGCTCAGTATAATTGTTCATTAGCCCCTCAGACAGGGGGTATGTACACATTGAAAAAGGTAGGCCAATAGTGAGGAAATGATGTTTGTGCAGTATACCCATACCAATTAAAAGGCTTATTTTAACTTACTGTATTGGCTGATGCACCTACACGAAGTTCATGATGACCTGCTCAAATGCCATACTGTGCCCTTCTCCTGCGGGAACACTGAACTCACACACACACACACACACACACACACACACACACACACACACACACACACACACACACACACACACACACACACACACACACACACACACACACACACACACACACACACACACACACACACACACACTCTGACTGTAGATTAATTCGATACTGTTGTGTTAGCTGTGTAAACAATAGCTAAGTTAGCTATGCAAAGTGCCAGACAGGTAAACATTTACAGTAATTGCAGTTAATTATTGCTCAGTCAATAAGCACCATCAGCCAGCCAGAAGATCTAGTTAAGTTAGTTACTACATAAATTAATGGAGAAATCTGACTGTAGCTGGTAGCTTTGGGACTAACTTACTTCCACTAGCTACTAACTGAAATAAAATAAAAAATCACAGAAATGTTCCATATGCACAAAAAGCTTATTTCTCTCAAAATTGGTTTACATCCCTGTTAGTGAGTGTTTCACCTTTGCCAAGATAATCTGGTGTGGCATATCAAGAACCTGATTAAACAGCATGATCATCACACAGGTACACTTTGTGCTGGAGACAATAACAGGCCACTTTAAAATCAAATCAAATTGTATTGGTCACATACACATATTTATCAGGTGTAGCAAAATGCTTGTTTCTAGCTCCAACAGTGCAGTAATATCTAACAATTCACAACAATACACACAAATCTAAAAGTAAAAGAATGAAATTAAGAAATCTATCAATATTAGGATGAGCAATGTCGGAGTGGCTATGACTAAAGTGCGCTGGGAAGACAGCACCACCCTCTGGAGAGCTCTGCAGTTGCGGGCGGTGCAGTTGCCATACCAGGCGGTGATACAGCCCGACATGATGCTTTCAATTGTGCATCTGTAAAAGCTTGTGAGGGTCTTAGGTGGCTAAGCTGAATTTCTTCAGCCTCCTGAGGTTGAAGAGGTGCTGTTTTCACCACACAGATTGTCAGTGATGTGTACTCCGAGGAACTTGAAGCTTTTCACCTTCTCCACTGCGGTCCTGTCGATGTGGATAGGAGTGTGCTCCCTGTGCTGTCTCCTGAAGTCCACGATCAACACCTTCATTTTGTTGACGTTGAGAGAGAGGTTATTTCCTGGCACCATTCCACCAGGACCCTCACCTCCACCCTGTAGGCTGTCTCGTCATTGTTGTTAATCAGGCCTACTACTGTTGTGTCGTCTGCAAACTTGACGATTGAGTTGGAAGCGTGCATGGCCACGCAGTCATTGGTGAACAGGGAGTACAGTAGGGGGCTGAGCATGTACCCTTGTGGGGCCCCTGTATTGAGGATCAGTGTAGTGGAGGTGTTGTTTCCTACCTTCACCACCTGGGGCAGCCCGTCAGGAAGTCCAGGAAACAGTTGCACGGGGAGGGGGTTCAGACCCAGGGCCTCGAGCTTAATGATGTGCTTGGAGGGTACTATGGTGTTGAAGGCTGAGCTATAATCAATGAACAGTATTCTTACATAGGTATTCCTTTAGTCCAGATGGGATAGGGCAGTGTACAGTGTGATGGCGATTGCATCGTCAGTGGATCTGTTGGGGGCGGTATGCAAATTGAAGTGGCTCTAGGGTGTCAGGTAAGGTGGAGGTGACATGATCCTTAACTAGCCTCCCAAAGCACTTCATGATGACAGAAGTGAGTGCTATGGGGCGATAGTCATTTTGTTCAGTTACCTTTGCTTTCTTGGTTACAGGGACAATGGTGGACATCTTGAAGTAGGCGGGGACAGCAGACTGGGATAGGGAGAGATTGAATATGTCCGTAAACACTCCAGCCAGCTGGTCTGCACATGATCTGAGGACACGGATAGGGATGCCATCTGGGCCGGCAGCCTTGCGATGGTTAACACGCTTAAATGCCTTACTCACGTCGGCTACGGAGAACAAGGGCCCACAGTCCTAGGGAGCATGCCGTGTCGGTAGCACTGTTATCCTCAAAGTGGGCGAAGGTGTTTAGCTTGTCCTGGAGCAAGACGTCCGTGTCCGCGTCATGGCTGGTTTTCCCTTCATAATCCGTGATTGTCTGTAGACCCTGCCACATATGTCTCGTGTCTGAGCCGTTGAATTGCGACTCCACTTTGTCTCTGTACTGACATTTTGCCTGTTTGATTGCCTTACGGTGGGAATAACTACACTGTGTGTATTCAACCATATTGGGCTACTGACATTAAGGCTAATCTGAAGATGGTGCTGGCTAAAGCTAAAACTGGCGAGTGTAGAGAGTATAGAGATATTGTTATCCACGTCGGCACCAACGATGTTAGGATGAAACAGTCAGAGGTCACCAAGCGCAACATAGCTTCAGCGTGTAAATCAGCTAGAAAGATGTGTCGGCATCGAGTAATTGTCTCTGGCCCCCTCCCAGTTAGGGGGAGTGATGAGCTCTACAGCAGAGTCTCACAACTCAATCGCTGGTTGAAAACTGTTTTCTGCCCCTCCCAAAAGATAGATTTGTAGATAATTCTAGTCATGAAATCTATGCAGCCTACTCAATCACTTTTTATAGCTACTGTTTACAGGCGTCCTGGGCCATATACAGCGTTCCTCACAGAGTTCCCTGAATTCATATCGGACCTTGTAGTCATGGCAGATAATATTCAAATTTTTGGTGACTTTAATATTCACATGGTATAGTCCACAGACCCAGTCAAAAAGGCTTTCAGAGCCATCATCGACTCAGTGGGTTTTGTCCAACATGTCTCCGGACCTACTCACTGCCACAGTCATACTCTGGACCTAGTTTTGTGCCGTGGAATAAATGTTGTAGATCTTAATGTTTTTCCTCATTATCCTGGACTATCGGACCACCATTTTATTACATTTGCAATCGCAACAAATAATCTGCTCAGACCCCAACCATGGATTTTTATTTTTTACCAGGTAAGTTGACTGAGAACACGTTCTCATTTACAGCAATGACCTGGGGAATAGTTACAGGGGAGAGGAGGGGGATGAATGAGCCAATTGTACGCTGGGGATGATTAGGTGACCGTGATGGTATGAGGGACCGCTTGGGAATTTAGCCAGGACACCGGGGTTAACACCCCTACTCTTACGATAAGTGCCATGGGATCTTTAATGACCTCAGAGAGTCAGGACACCCGTTTAACCTCTTAGGGCTAGGGTCCCATTTTCCGAATTTTCGCCTGTCTGACGTGCCCAAAGTTAAATGCCTGCCACTCAGGGCCAGAAACTAGGATATGCACATAATTAGTACTATTGGATAGGAAACACTCTGAAGTTTCTAAAACCATTAAGATATAGTCTGTGGGTATAACAGAACAGATATAGCAGGCAAAAACCAGAGAAATTTCTGTCCGGAAATCCTTTTTCTTTTGCCCTCCTCTCACTTTGAATGCCTGGTAATATAAGTCAATGGGAGATAGGACACAGGTTGCAGTACCTATGGCTTCCACTGGATGTCAACAGTCTCTGGACAGTGTCTGGAGGAAATAGCCCTGAGGAGATCCTTATAGAAGAAGACAGACTACAGGAAGGGAAAAAGGTAAACAACCGTGCCCGGTCACGAGAACGTGAACGCGCCCAGCTTTCTTTTCCTCTTATAACGTTTCAGTTACCATCCGTGTAAAATATGATCGCTATTATTCATAAAAGGATACATAAGGATGCATTATTAATGATATTTGATTTGTTTGTGAAAAGATGAGAGGTATAACTTGAACGCGTTCTCTTCACTGTACAACGGGCGAGTAGACTGACAATGCTTGGTGGAGTAGCTGAACATAACGTGCCAACCAAACAGAGATTTATGGATATAATAAATTACTTTTTCTAACAAAAAGAACCATGGATTCTCTTGTTTGGACACTTGGGAAGCCCTCAGCAGAAGTTCTTTGAAAGGTAAGCGATTTATATTAGCTGTGATATGGACATTGTGAGAACCGAGCTGGATATGAATTTATGCTAATGTTGAAAATATGTGAGGTGCTAGCCTCAAAACAATCAAATGTAGTGCTTTCGCCGTAAAGCCTTTTTGAAATCTGACAACGCAGTAATATTGCCAAGAAGCAGAGCTTTTGATGGCTATGCAACACTTGTATATTGAAGAATGTTAAATATTACACATTTTTATTTTGAATTTGCCACGTTATGTTTGCTCTGAAAACGGTCCCGCTAGCGGGATCCGTGCGCAAAGAGGTTAACGTCCCATCAGAAAGACAGCACCCTACACAGAGCAATGACCCCAATCACTGCCCTGGGGCATTGGGATATTGTTTTTAGACCAGAGAAAAGAGTGCCTCCTACTGGCCCTCCAACACCACTTCCAGCAGCATCTGGTCTCCCATCCAGGGACTGACCAGGACCAACCCTGCTTAGCTTCAGAAGAAAGCCAACAGTGGGATGCAGGGTGGTATGCTGATCCTCAAAAGTCATGCTATAAATTCTCAGACAACCCAAAGATTCCTAGATGCCCTTCCAGACTCCCTCCGCCTACCCAAGGACAGTTAACCACCTAACTTAGGAACTCAATTTAACCTTGTGCAATACCCTAGATGCAGTCGCACCCCTTAAAACAAAAAACATTTGCCATAAGAAACTAGCTCCCGGGTATACAGAAAATACACGAGCTCTTGAAGCAAGCTTCCAGAAAATTGGAACGCTACACCAAACTGGAAGTCTTCCGACTAGCTTGGAAAGACAGTACCGTGCAGTATCGAAGACTCCTCTTTAAATCTGCGTATTCCTCCAAAGCTCAGTTGTCCTGAGTCTGCACAACTCTGCCAGGACCTTGGATCAAGGGAGACACTCAAGTTTTTTACTACTATATCTCTTGACACATTGATGAAAATAATCATGGATTATAAACCTTCAAGCTGCATCCTGGACCCTATTCCAACTAAACTACTGAAAGAGCTGCTTCCTGTGCTTGGCCCTCCTATGTTGAACATAATAAACGGCTCTCTATCCACCGGATGTGTACCAAACTCACTAAAAGTGGCAGTAATAAAGCCTCTCTTGAAAAAGCCAAACCTTGACCCAGAAAATATAAAAAACTATTGGCCTATATCGAATCTCCTATTCCTCTCAAAAATGTTAGAAAAAGCTGTTGCGCAGCAACTCACTGCCTTCCTGAAGACAAACAATGTATACGAAACGCTTCAGTCTCGTTTAAGACCCCATCATAGCACTGAGACTGCACTTGTCAAGGTGGTAAATTACCTTTTAATGGCGTCAGACCGAGGCTCTGCATCTGTCCTCATGCTCCTAGACCTTAGTGCTGCTTTTGATACCATCAATCACCACATTCTTTTGGAGAGATTGGAAACCCAAATTGGTCTACACGGACAGGTTCTGGCCTGGTTTAGATCTTATCGGTCGGAAAGATATCAGTTTGTCTCTGTGGATGGTTTGTAAATTTCGGTGTTCCTCAAGGCTCCGTTTTAGGACCACTATTGTTTTCACTATATATTTTACCTCTTGGTGATGTCATTCGGAAACATAATGTTAACTTTCACTGCTATGCGGATGACACACAGCTGTACATTTCGATGAAACATGGTGAAGCCCCAAAATTGCCCTCCCTGGAAGCCTGTGTTTCAGACATAAGAAAGGGATGGCGGCAAATGTTCTACTTTTAAACTCGGACAAAACAGAGATGCTTGTTCTAGGTCCCAAGAAACAAAGAGATCTTCTGTTGAATCTGACAATTAATCTTGATGGTTGTACAGTCGTCTCAAATAAAACTGAAGGACCTCTGCGTTACTCTGGACCCTGATCTCTCTTATCAAGACTGTTTCAAGGACAGCTTTTTTCTACATAACATTGCAAAAAATCAGAAACTTTCTGTCCAAAAATTATGCAGAAAAATTAATACATGCTTTTGTCACTTCTAGGTTAGACTACTGCAATGCTATACTTTCCAGCTATCCGGATAAAGCACTAAATAAACTTCAGTTAGTGCTAAACATGGCTGCTTCAGTTAGTGCTAAACACGGCTGCAGAGGTATTGTTAGGGATGAATGTACAACAATGTCCCCCCACCATTCTGCAGACGCCACCCTTTCAGCCAATAACATATCTAGAGTCAACCTATTTTGCCAGGTCATGAGGGAGGTGGCGGATAATTGTTCAGAGATTCCCATCACTGCATCGCATCTCTAGTCTTATTCGCAAATCCTTGTTGATTATAATATATATAATTGATCCAATCGCCATTTTTATTTATCGTTACCCACCAGAAGAACGTAGTGGTAAAGCCCTCCCCAATCTGATTCATAGCTTTGTATTCGTCTGGAACTCCTCTGGGGATGCCTATGGCATCCATCCAAATAGAACTGCCTTCATTAGAACCTAGATTTCTCCTTTTTCTAGTTATCCCGTCCAGAACTGGCCACTGATCTAATCCTAACTGGTTGGACCAATAATACCGGGACACAAGTGCCCCTCCACCCTTTCGGTAATGCCTGTCTTAGGCCTCCTTTATTGGTACAAGCCCACCACACATCAGTTATAGGAGCTGTGAGGTTGAGAATTTTCCCAAACCCAAATCAGTCACATTAACAACAGATTTACAACTATTAGGATCCACTACAAGACCTGGGTCTTTTGTGAAGTTGGTCTCTACCAACTGAATTAGTGAAGAGGAAAAATCTTGTCCATAATCATCAGCGTAAGCCCAATACTTTCTTTCCGTGTCTATTTATGTGACTCTTTGGAGGGTTACTACTACATCTACTCTACAGTCATTAATATCCAAACTTTGTTTAAAACCCCATCGGGATCACTCTCCGTTCTCATACCCCAGTCCCCAAGTATGTTTAATTACCTAGGGCCAGGAACAAGATGAAGTGGGTCCCAAACAGAAATATAAAGGTATCACAAAGTCCTGAATAATCTTATATCATTTATTATGTACCCATATTCCTGCTCTATTAGGGAATTGTTTAATATTTACCTTAAATCCCACATCATCACCTATTTGGACTCCTACTTTATATCCTCCTTATTCATGAGGGGTCGGGTATTATATAACTTGTCCTTTACTTCTTAAACCTGTCAGCGACATCATATAATTTGTACCGGAGGTGGTGAATCAGGATGTATTAAAAAGATCATCAAAACTATGATGCAGCTCAAGGTTCCTCTTATTCCCAAAAACCGCCAACCCTCTCCTACCCTTAGCCAGTCTGCTAGGTACCACCCCATACTCACACCTCTATGGAACACACTACAGTGATGATAGGTCGGGGTAGGAAATCTTTGCGACCCGCAGACCCTATTGGTCCAGTTCTGCTCTCTAACTCTGCGTGTGTTCCACGGTGTTTGTATGTGTTCCTACCTTTTTGCAGTGGGTAACATGGACCCAGGTTGCTCTTTCTGCTATTCTAATGGCAAAGGCTGTGACCAACAGAACCTGGTATGGCCCCTCCCAGCGGGGCTGCTTCCAGTCTTTCCTTTTCAACGATTGAATCCACACCCAGTCATCTGGTTGGATGGAGTGAATCACCTTTTTCTGTAATTCACTTGTAGGACATAAAATTTTTGACACACAAGTGTGGTTAACAAACAATCTTCTCATGTGTTTTGCTACTATAGTCGGTATCTATCTCTGCCTGCTCTGGTCCACCTAACTCAGGCATTCGGTATATTTATCTATAATTGTTTAAACACCACTTCTTCCCTTCACTCCTAGTGAGTTCTATAAAATCCATTTCCAATTGCTGGAAATGATATTTCGCAGAGGGATATTCGCCCTGTGGTGCCCTCTGTCTTCCTTGGTGGTTGCTCTGAGCACAGATAAGACATCGGGAACAATTATTTTTAAAATAGTTAGTTATTCCATATGCTACAAAGTGTTTCCTAATCTGCTCTACCATCCCCCCCGTTGACACATGACTTTGCCCATGTGTCAAAATAGCCACTTAACTACTTAGGGAGTAGCTGCGCGCTAGCGGGCCACTCCCGACACTACTCGTTGAATTATTAAACATTCATCAATATACAAGTGTTGCATAGTCATCAAAAGCTATGATTCTTGGCAATATCACAGCGTTGTCAGATTTCAAAAAGGCTTTACGGCAAAAACACAACATTTGATTGTTTGAGGATAGCACCTCACATATTTTCCACATTAGCATAAATTCATATCCAGTGCGGGTCACACAAAACCCATATCACAGCTAAAATAAATCTCTTACCTTTCGAAGAACTTCTGCTGAGGGCTTCCCAAGTGTCCAACGAAGACATCCAATGTTTCTTTTGTTAGAAAAAGTCATTTATTATATCCATAAATCTCCGTTTGGTTGGCGCGTTATTATCAGAAAATCCAACGTCGAATCGCCCATTGAATCGTGAAGAGAACGCATTCAAATATACCTATCAACTTTTCCTAAACAAATCATAGATCATTTAAAATGCATCCTTAGCTATCCTTTTATGAATATTAGTGATAATATTTCACTCGGATGGTAACCTAAACATTATGAAAGGAAAATACAGTGGGGCGCGCACTCTGTCTCGCGCCCGTAAAATCTTGTTGACATCTGAGCTACCTCGACTATTTCCTGTTCCTATCCGTTCTGCTCAGGGCTACAGCTTCCAGACTCTGTATAAAGACTGTTGACATCTAGTGGAGCCATAGGTACTGCAGTCTCAGTCCTAGTTAAAATAGAAATCAATAGGGAGAGTATCAAACAGAGCAAAGGTCACTAAAAAATAAAATTCCGGACAGAAATTTCTCTGGTTTTCGCCTGCTACATCAGTTCTGTTATACTCACATACATTATTTTAACACTTTTAGAAACTTCAGAGTGTTTCCCATCCAATACTAATTATGTGCATATCCTATTTTCTGGGCCTGAGTGGCAGGCATTTTACTTTGGGCACGCCAGACTCTCCAAAACCGTCACCTATGCTGCCACTCCCTAAGAAGTTAATCACCCTCAGCAGAAGATGTGATGCTATACTTTCAAACGTTATGCCTTTTGTGACAAACTCATTACTGAAAATTGACAATAGTATCTGAAATGACAACACTATCTCTGCCACTTTCACCATGATCTAGGTATGTGTAATGTTCAATTAAATCCCCATATTGTGTACAGTTAGCTCATAGGAGAGGGAGAGCAGCTATCTCCTGTAACAATATCCAGTCTCTGGGAATGATACTCCTCTATCATTACATCTAACCCATAACACACTATACTCCTAATGCATTTTCTACATTTACAAACATACTAACACATTCTCAAATCAGTTAGTCAATATACATCACTCCCTCCTCTGGAACAATGAACACCCTCATGTTCCACAAAACCTAAAAACATATTGACTTGAAAAGAGAAACAAAATACATGTACAATAACTTAGCACCATTCATTGACGCGATGTAACATTAAAAAAAATAATACAGGGTAAAACAAAACTTTCATGGTTGTCCCACGCTATCATCCAGTGATTCCTTAAACAAACCACCTCCCCTCACGATGACACTTAAGAGATAAGTTTCTGGAAACTCTCTCAGCCACATAAATGTTATCAGCAAATCTACCCCTCATCATGCTTTAGCAATTCTCTCTCGCAGTATCCCAATCACAACGAAAACATTTCACAAATTATCCAACCCGAATTTAGAATGACTGACCTCCGTGCTTACTTTGAGTCTAGGCTCCAATTCCAGTTTATCAACTTAGCACAGATCATCCCTGTTAGAACCTACATTTATAAACAACCTTTTATTGCCGGTCATAACTCTTCTCATTACAAGCCCCCTTTGTCCCTGTTTTCTTGTCATGAGTGGCCTGGTAAAGAAAGATTCGTATCTCAATGCATTCCTAGGTTAAATAGTTAGCAGGGCATATACCACCACCCCTCTTTCCTTCACCCGGCACTTATCTTTCGAGCGTGTCTTCTTCAGATATTGTTTACAGTTCATTTTCTCAACAGCACATGTAACTCTTGCTTGTCACATTTCATAGCCCTTGATAATGTCCCGATAGATACCTCCGTTTCACTCACGAACACGAGTCTCTCAACTGAGCTTTTCCTGTTATTGGTTTCACAGTTATAAATCGTCTGTAGACAGTTCTCCTTTTCCTCTGTTATCTCAACTCCATCCTGCTTAGGTTGCAAAATAGTAACACGATGTCTTAGTCTTTTAAAAAGTTCTAGTCTTTTTCCTCTAACACCTATTACATACATTTTCTGGGTGAAATATTCTTAGTCATTACTTAAACATACAAATTCCCATATCAAAGACTCATCTCTTCAGTAGGTCCTATGATTGAGTGTAGTCTGGCCCAGGAGTGTGAAGGTGAACGGAAAGGCACTGGAGCAACGAACCGCCCTTGCTGTCTCTGCCTGGCCGGTTCCCCTCTCTCCACTGGGATTCTCTGCCTCTAACCCTATTACAGGGGCTGAGTCACTGGCTCACTGGTGCTCTTCCATGCCGTCCCCAGGTAGGGGTGCGTCGCTTGAGTGGGTTGAGTCACTGACGTGATCTTCCTGTCCGGGTTGGCGCACCCCTTGGGTTGTGCCGTGGCGGAGATCTTTGTGGGCTATACTCGGCCTTGTCTCAGGATGGTAAGTTGGTGGTTGAAGATATCCCTCTAGTGGTGTGGGGGCTGTGCTTTGGCGAAGTGGGTGGGGTTATATCCTGCCTGTTTGGCCCTGTCCGGGGGTTTCGCCGGACGGGGCCACAGTGTCTCCCGACCCCTCCTGTCTCAGCCTCCAGTATTTATGCTGCAGTAGTTTATGTGTCGGGGGGCTAGGGTCAGTCTGTTATATCTGGAGTATTTCTCCTGTCTTATCCGGTGTCCTGTGTGAATTTAAGTATGCTCTCTCTAATTCTCTCTCTCTTTCTTTATTTCTCTCTCTCTCTCGAAGGACCTGATCCCTAGGCCCATGCCTCAGGACTACCTGGCCTGATGACTCCTTGCTGTCCCCAGTCCACCTGGCCGTGCTGCTGCTCCAATTTCAACTGTTCTGCCGGCGGCTATGGAACCCTGACCTGTTCACCTGACATGCTGCCTGTCCCAGACCTGCTGTTTTCAACTCTCTAGAGACAGCAGGAGCGGTAGAGATACTCTGAATGAAAAGCCAACTGACATTTACTCCTGAGGTGCTGACCTGTTGCACCCTCGACAACCACTGTGATTATTATTATTTGACCCTGCTGGTCATCTATGAACATTTTAACATCTTGGCCATGTTCTGTTATAATCTCCACCCGGCACAGCCAGACGAGGACTGGCCACCCCTCATAGGCTGGTTCCTCTCCAGGTTTCTTCCTAGGTTCTGGACTTTCTAGGGAGTTTTTCCTAGCCACCGTGCTTCTACACCTGCATTGCTTGCTGTTTGGGGTTTTAGGCTGGGTTTCTGTACAGCACTTTGTGACATCAGCTGATGTAAGAAGGGCTTTATAAATAAATTGGATTGTTATTCCCAGTCACCTTGCCGTGGTTAAATGCGGTGGTTCGCGCTTTCAGTTTTGCGCAAATGCTGCCATCTCTCCACGGTTTTTGGTTTGGGTAGGTTAAAATAGTCACAGTGGGAACAACATCCCCTATACACTTCCTGATGAACTCATTCACTGTGTCCGTGTATACGTCAATGTTATTCTCAGAGGCAACCCGGAAAATATCCCAGTCCTTGTGATCAAATCAATCTTGAAGCATGGATTCCGATTGTCAGACCAGCGTTGAATAGACCTTAGCACGGGTACTTCCTGTTTGAGTTTCTGACAATAGAAGGGAGGAGCAGGATGGAGTCGTGATCTGATTTGCCGAAGCCAGGGCCTTGTAGCCATCCCGGAAGGAGGTGTAACAAGTTTTTAATGCGCGAGTACTACAGGCAATGTGTTGATAGAACTTTGGTAGCGTTTTCCTCATTTGTTTTGTTAAAATCCCCAGCTAAAATAAATGCGGCCTCAGGATATGTGGTTTCAAGTTTGCACAAAGTTCAATGTAGTTCCTTGAGGGCCGTTGTGGTGTTTGCTTGATGGGGAATATACACGTCTGTGACTATAACCGAAGAGAATTCTCTTGGGAGGCAATGTGGTCGGCAATTGATTGTGAGGTATTCTAGGTTGGGAAGAAGAAAATGACTTGAGTTCCTGTACGTTATCACAATCACACCATGAGTAGTTAATCATGAAACATACACCCCTGCCTTTCTTCTTCCCGTTGAGTTCTTTATTCTGGTCTGCACGATGTACCGAGAACCCAGCTGGCTGTATGGCGGGGACAGTATAGCCGGAGAGAGCCATGATTCTGTGAAACAGAGTATGTTACAGTCCCTGATGTCTCTCTAGAAGGAGATCCTCGCCCTGATCTCGTCTACTTTATTTTGCCAGGGACTGAAAATTTGCGAGTAATATACTCTGAAGTGGTGGATGGTGTGCACGTCTCCTGAGTCAGACTAGAAGTCCACTCTGAATACCTCTTCTCCGCTGGTTGCGTCTTGGAGAAGCCTCTGGTATAAGTTCAATTGTCCTGGGGAGTACGAACAAAGGATCTAATTCAGGAAAGTCGTATTTCTGGGCGTAATGCTTGTGAGTTACCGCCGCTTTTATATCCAAAAGTTATTTATGGCTGTATGTAATAACACAAAAAACATTCTGGGCTAATAGTGTAAGTACTGCAAAGTTACTTAGGAGCTAGAAGCAGAGCTGCCATGTCTATTGGCGCCATCTTCATTCATGTGCAAGCCAACTTTGTTCAGTTGTAGTTGAGTTTGTTCTATTGGCATGCTACCTTCATGATAAGTTCTGCATCTTAGCTAACATGAGTATTTGTATCTTCCTGTCACACTCACACAGTCTATTCCATTTATTTTGCTGCCAACCTAGGCTTTAAATACACCTCCTAAACTCATGAATATTCTATGAGGGAGTGTGTACTTCAGATATGAACAAAGCAAAAAACAAAAATCAAAACATTTAATAAATTGTGTGATTTGTTTTCTGTTATTCCATGTCCAATTTTGACACAATAAATGAGAAAACAAGTCGATTTAAGGTTTTTGTTTTTAAAATGCAGAAACCAAAAACGGGCCGTTTTCGAAGTCGCCTTATTCATACACATATTGGTCACCAGGTCTCAGTTCAGGGGAGGATCACTTATCCTCACTCAAGATTGCACTGGATAACCTTTCAAAATGCATTTCAACTCAGCAGGCGCAATGACAATGCCATCCTACAAGCTCACCTATTTCAACATGCGAGGTAGAGCAGAGCTGCCTCGGTATATCTTTGCCTATGCTGGAATAGCCTTCGAGGATCGGCGGGTAGAGTGGAAAGACTGGCCATCCATTAAGAAGAGTGAGTCATGTTTTAGTAACCAGACCACTTCAACAACATTGACAGACAATTAGGTACAGAGCAGTTATGAGCTAATAGAGGAGCTATAAGAAAAAAATTGGTATGCGACTGTATGGACTTGATGATCCCGACCCCTACTTACCCTGGTATAGCCTCCATTTCCAGTGTTGTAGGTACCCACTCTGGGGAAAGTTTGAATCAACGTTGTTTCCACGTCATTTGAACGTTGAATCAAAGTGGAAAAGTCACCAACGTAAGGGAATTTAGTATTTTCACCCAACTTTTAACTTAAATGCAATAATATGGTGAAATATTTGTTCAATTCACGTTAGTTTACAACTAAACCAAATGTACATCAAAACTAAACGTTGAACTGACGTCTGTGACCAGTGGTACTCGGTCTCAATCTTGTTATCGGATACATTTTTACTCGGTCAGTAAATACGTTTCCATCCAGTTTTCATGAGTGAAGTCATATCGTCATTATAAAAAATCAAGACGGCAGTGATGGAAACAGGAAGTTTCCGTACAATTGTATACATTTCCTACGGATAATTTGTTCATTAGACATGGTGGGATCTTTTTGTGTTAGTAAAATGTATTATGCGAGAAATAGCGGTGGAAACGCTTTTTTGCGCAAATAATGATATAATAACCAGCAAACCATATATGGTGTGTGGTCCTACCACTACGACTCGGGAAAGAGGCAGTTTATTAGGCTACAGATTAAGTACATTATGATGAATTTGACAGGGTGTTGAAAGTGCATGCTATGACTTTGATGCCGCTTTCCAATAAATATCGAGGGTCTTATTCTGGTGACGTGATGGTCGACGCGTGACTGCGGTTTGACAAATACAAATATTCTCGCTCTTATCCATAATGTCATCATGTAGACTAGCCTTCCTGCACTTTATCTGTGAGTTGTTGGCTAGAGCGCATGTGCATAGACCAGAGTCGGCATATTTGGTATTTAACGCAACCTTTTTGGGGAGGACAGAACTATCCGTAGAGTTGAAAATGCGATGGAAACACATTGAACTCTAGAGTTGTATTCGGTACAAATCAGTTTGGTGGAAACACACCACCGGAGGGAAAATGTGCATATTTTCTTTATGTCGATTTTAGAATATTCGCATGAAAATCTGTCGTCAATTGGATGGAAACCTAGATACTGAGGACTCCTAATTTCTTCCAGAGACCAGTCCAGTAAAAAAAACTCATAATTATCAGCTCCCATTCAGTCAGTGCATAAAACCGATAGCCAGTCAAAATATCGTCACCCCTTAAATTACGAAAAAAGATTGCAGTCAGAGTGCAGTATAACTGCAGTATGCGGCAAATACTGCGTCCAAAATAATGTATTTTTACTGCAGTAATTTTGCAGTGTAACTGCAGTTAGAATGCAGTAAAGCTTCAGTTCAACTGCAGTTATTCTGCAATTACGGCGTCCAAAATACCACAGTCAACTGCAGTTTCAAAACTGCATTTTTTTTTGTAAGGATTTTATGACACAT
The DNA here is from genome assembly GCA_003317085.1 of Hucho hucho. Taxonomy (NCBI): domain Eukaryota; kingdom Metazoa; phylum Chordata; class Actinopteri; order Salmoniformes; family Salmonidae; genus Hucho; species Hucho hucho. Next base: position 324,093 of record QNTS01000555.1, on the reverse strand, counting down.
ATCTTATCGCTTATTGAAACCTGGACTTCTTAGTTTATTCATAGCATTATTGCACTTGGGAAATTGTTTTTAAGTTGCACACTCACTATTAGTAAGGGGAGACCGGGGGAAGTTGTAACATGTTTGGTCTTTTTACCTATTTTTTATTTACCTTTATTCAACTAGGCAAGTGAGTTAAGAACACATTCTTATTTTCAATGACAGCCTAGGAACATTGGGTTAACTGCCTTGTTCAGGGGCAGAACAACAGATTTTTACCTTGTCAGCTCAGGGATTTGATCTTGCAACCTTTCTGTCACTAGTCCAACACTCTAACCACTAGGCTACCTGCCACCCCCTATTATAGACCTGTTTGGGTCAGTGATCATTTGTAAAGTGACTCTCTATTTGTCCTCAGCATGCATAATTACAATCATGGTCTTGAATTGGACTCACATTTTTCTGGTCTTGACTCAATCTCGGTCCCCTTGCCCCCCTCACGGTCTTGGTTTTGACTCAGATTTGATTTGCTCCGGTCTTGAATCGGTCTCACTTTAGGTGGTCTCGAACACAACACTGATATTTTCTATCCTCTGGTTAGAAGTGTTGATGATGAACAACAGCATACTTATTAACACTCTCTCAGCCTTTCCATTAGGAAAGCTCCCAGTGCTAGAGGTGAATGGGCTCCCTCTGACCCAGAGTCTGGCCATTGCACGGTTCCTGGCAAAGGAAGCAGGTAATAATAATATAGACTAATACATTTAAATTGTAATGTGATTTTCCTTACAGTGTTCTTTCTCAAAGCTCTACATAGGCAAAAATAATAATAAAAAAATAATATATAATATTTTGAATCAAGGCAGGAAATAGCAATAATAGGCTAGGTGCTAAAAGGATTAGGACTATAAGAAAGAGTCTGTAGAAATGTGTTTTATGGCCTGTTTTTAAAAGTTCAGGTTGATGCAGTGACTCTCAGATGGCCAGGGAGAGCATTCCATAGACTAGGGGCAAGGGAGCAGAAGGCTCGGTCCTCCATAGTGACGAAGATGTGTCTTATATTATAATCCTATATTTGAACGGTAGCCAACTACTGTATACTAGTAATGAGAGGTATTCCCCAACATGCACAGCTCAGATCTTAAAGGCCCCCTACTGCACATTTTTTATCTCAATATCAAATAATTTCTGGTTAACAATTGAGTACCTTACTGCGATTGTTTTGAATCAAAATTGTAAAAAAGAAAGAAAAATAGCTTCTTAGTAAGAGCAATTTCTCAAGCAATAATTTAGCTTGGACTGGTCTGAGTGGGTAGGGAGATACTAGCTGTTATTGGCAGAGAGGTTTGGAACTTTTTCGTATTGGTCTATTAAATAATTTGGGGATGTCTCCAGGCAGGGCAAAACTCCATCCCACCAAAACAGGCTGAAATGTCAGGCAGTCTTTTCAAACAGCTCTTACACAAAAAGGGAGTTATGATTCATTTTCACAGTATTATTGCAGCCTCATAGTGTGGAAATATATATACAACACAGGAAACTGCACTGGATCTTTAACAATATATTTCATACGCTTGTTATGATGAAACAGGTCAAGTAGCAAGAAGTAGATGATATTCCAGAGCATTCTGTTCTCCTCTTGCATTAATTAAATTAAAAGGCAAGAGAGGAACATGAAACGCTTGGGAACTCTGTAGCCACTGTGCTTTAGTAACAACTGTGTTCACTCCCTTCCTGGGGCAACTGTTTTTTTTTTCAAGGGCTTGTGGGTAACAGCAGACTAGCCGAGGCCCAGGCAGATGCTCTGGTCGACACCCTCAACGACTTCACCCTCTTAATCCCATGGAGAGAGGATAACCCACAGATCAAAGTAGGAAAGGCACAGACACCCAGTCCCAACTGGACACCTACAGTGCATTCGGAAAGTATTCAGACCCTGTGACCTTTTCCACATTTTGTTTACGTTACATCCTTATTCTAAAATGTATTAAATAGTTTTTTTCCTTACACACAATACCCCATAATGACAAAGAAAAAAATGGTTTGTATACATTTTTGCTCATTTATAAAAAAAAATTAAAAAATTGAATTATAACATTTACATAAATATTCAGACCCTTTACTCAGAAGCACCTTTGGCAGCGATTACAGCCTTGAGTCTTCTTGGGTATGACGCTACAAGCTTGGCACCTGTATCTGGGAAGTTTCTCCCATTCTTCTCTGCAGATCCTCTCAAGCTCTGTCAGGTTGGATTGGGAGCGTCACTGCACAGCTATTTTCAGGTCCCTCCAGAGATGTTAGATCGGGTTCAAGTCCAGGCTCTGACTGGGCCATTCAAGGACATTGAGACTTGCCCCGAAGCCACTCATGCGTTGTCTTGGCTGTGTGCTCAGGGTTGTTGTCCTGTTGGAAGGTGAATCTTCGCCACAGGTTTTCATCAAGGATCTCTCTGTACTTTGCAACGTTCATCTTTCCCTCAATCCTGACTAGTCTCCCAGTCCCTGCCGCTAAAAAACATCCCCACAGCATGATGCTGCCACCACCATGCTTCACTGTAGGGATGGTGCCAGGTTTAATCCAGATGTGACTCTTTGCATTCAGGCCAAAGAGTTCAATCTTGGTTTCATCAGACCAGAGAATCTTGTTTTCATGGTTAGAGTCCTTTAGGTGCCTCAGTTCTCCCTCAATGGCTCAGTTTGGGCGGTCAGCTCGAGGAAGAGTCTTGGTGGTTCCAAACTCCTTTCATTTAAGAATGATGGAGGCCACTGTGTTCTTGGGGACCTTCAATGCTGCAGAAATGTCTTGGTACCCTTCCCCAGATCTGTGTCTCAATATAATCCTGTCTTGGAGCTCTACGGACAATTCCTTCGACCTCTTAGCTTGGTTTTTGCTCTGACATGCACCACTGTCAACTGTGGGAGCTTATATAGACAGGTGACTGCCTTTCCAAATCATGTCCAATCAATTGAATTTACCACAGGTAGACTCCAATAAAGTTGTAGAAAACATCAAGGATGATCAATGTTAACAGGATGCACCTGAGCTCAATTTAAAGTCTCACATCAAAGGGTCTGAATACTTACGTAAATAAGGTATTTCATTTTTATATAAATGTGCAAGAATTTATGATTTTTTTTTGCTTTGTCAATATGCGGTATTGTGTGTAGATTGTTGAGGAAAATGTTTTATTTAATCCATTTAAAAACAATAAGTCTAACGTAACAAAATGTGGAGAAAGTCAAGGGGTTTGAATACTTTCCAAGTGCACGGTATACCCTACTATGCCCTATGCAGTTATGAAGATTTGATATGCGAAAACCTCCATCTAGTGCTAGCCTATCAGAGGGCAAGGTGGAGTTATTAGCTAATTCTCCCAGATCTCAACAAGTGCACAGGGCATAGGGTCTAGGGGTCCATTTAGGATTGGACCAGAGGTGTGTTCATGAAGTGTTTGACAATGCCTTGACAATCATTCATAACATAATCTGTGTCTAGGACACAGTACACTTAAGACTACTCCTCAAATAAATAGCATTCACAATGGAGAATCTCCAGTTCTTTTTTCCAGGACAGACTTTTTTTTGTTGTCAGGGAAACCCATCCTAAGAAATCAAGTCATGAATAGGGACTTTAGTTTAAACCACAGGGGGGGCCCAGCCTCTGCATGATTCACAGTGCTGTGCTCATCTGAGTGAGAACCCTGTTCTGTTCTGCAGACACAGAAGATTGACATGCTTTTCCAAAGCCACGCCCCCAAGTTACTGGACCATCTCCAGTGGCAGTTGGGAGACAGGGAGTGGTTAGTGGGAGATTCGGTAAGTTGAAAGGTCCTGAGCGCTCTGGACTGTAATTTTGGCCAATGACATCGGTTTGTTAACATGACTCATGAGACATCTAAATAGTGTGAGGAGCTATAGGATGACGGGCTCATTGTAATGGCATCAGTGGAACAGAGTTATTCCCATGTGTTGGATGTTTGGTACCATTCCATTCCAGCCATTACAATGAACCCGTCCTCCTAAAGTTTAGACACACCTACTCATTCAAGGGTTTTTCTTTATTTTACTATTTTCTACATTGTAGAATAATAGTGACGACATCAAAACTATGGAATTATTTAGTAACAAAAAAAGCGTTAAATAAATCAAAATACATTTTATATTTGAGATTCTTCAAAGTAGCCACCCTTTGCCTTGATGACAGCTTTGCACACTCTTGGCAAAGAGCTTTGCACACCAGCTCAAATAAGCAAAGAGAAACAACAGTCCATCATTACTTTAAGACATGAAGGTCAGTCAATTCAGAAAATGTCAACTTTGAAATGTAAGAAAAATACAAATAACCTGGAATGTGTCCAAACTTTTGACTGGTACTTTATACTCAACAGTTGATGTTGAGATGTCTGTTACGAGATATATCTCGTAACAGACACATCAACTGTTCAGAGGAGACTGCGTGAATCAGGCCTTCATGGTCAAATTGCTGCAAAGAAACCACTACTAAAGGACACCAATAAGAAGAGACTTTCTTTGGTCAAGAAACACAAGCAATGGACATTAGACCGGTGGAAATCTGTCCTTTGGACTGATGAGTCCAAATTAGATTTTTGGTTCCAACCGGCGTGTCTTTGTGAGACGCCGAGTAGGTGAACGGATGATCTCCGCATGTGTGGTTCCCACAGTGAAGCATGGAGGTGGTGGTGGTGTGATGGTGCTTTGCTGGTGACACAGTGATTTATTTAGAATTCAAGGCACACTTAACCAGCATTTCTACCACAGCATTCTGCAGCGATTCGCCATCCCCATCTGGTTTGCGCTTAGTGGGATTATCATTTGTTTTTCAACAGGACAATGACCCAACACACTCCAGGCTGTGTAAGGGCTATTTGACCAAGAAAGAGAGTGATGGAGTGCTGCATCAAATTACCTGGCCTCAACCCAATTGAGATGGTTTGGGATGAGTTGGACTGCAAAGTTAAGGAAAAGCAGCCAACAAGTGCTCAGCATATGTGGGAACTCCTTCAAGACTGTTGGAAAAGCATTCCAGGTGAAGCTGGTTAAGAGAATGCCAAGTGTGCAAAGCTGTTAAGGCAAAAGGGTGACCACTTTGAAGAATCTAAAATATATTTTAATTTGTTTAACACTTTTTTGGAGAACAAGGGGAAACAGACAGACTGACAGAAAGCGTGACAGACAGACCGACAGACAGTGACAGCAAAGAAGATGCAGAGACTGACTACACAACAGGGAGGTAAGAGGCTCAGTTACAGTGGTGAGTTGTATTTGTCTTAAACATCAGCTGGTTAAAAAGAGAGGACTGTTTCATAAGTTACTGGTAAAGTAAAAGTTGAGAAATGCTGTAGTATAGTTTACTGGAAGGTGTGGGGGTGTGCGACTTACTGTATGGTAGAGAAATGAACATTCTCTGGCAACAGTTCTGGTGGACATTCCTGCGGTTAGCATGCCAATTGCATGCTCCTGCACAACTTGACAATCTGTGGCATTGTGTTGTGACAAAACTGCACATTTTAGTGGCCTTTTATTGTCCCCAGCACAAGGTGCACCTGTGTATTGATGCTGTTTATTCAGCTTCTTGATATGCCACACCTGTCAGGTGGATGGATTATCTTGGCAAAGGAGAAATCATTTTTTTTTTTTTTTAGAATAATAAACATTTTGTGCGTATGGAACATTTGTGTATTTCAGCTCATGAAACATGGGACCAACACTTTACATGTTACATTTATATTTTTTGGTGTGGAGTATATAGTTACGGGATTACCTCGCATACCTTAAAGTATTCAGCAATAATTTGGAAAAGTTTCCATAATTCGACGAAATAAAATAATCCACCCGTCAAACAGATAAAAATGTAGATCTTTAGAAAATGTCTCATATCTGCCATTTCCATTACACGTCACAATCTTTTATTTTTTTGCAACATTGTTTTTGTAGAATAAACCTGGGTCAATAGAAACCTGCCAATTGTCCTGTTTGAGTTGACAGGATAGCATACACAGATCTGGGACCAGGTCATGTCAGTTTCTCCAACTGCCTCGCTCAATGTGGCCACCGTAGTCTGACATACCTTATTCTGTTTGGTGCAGGAGACCTGGGCTGATCTGTACTGGCATGTGTGTTTCACTACCTTCCGTGTGCTGAGACCGGGCTTTGCTGATCACCATCCTGCCCTGTGTGGTCTGACTGACCGGGTGGAGGCCATCCCGAACATCGCTAAGTGGATCCAGAGCAGACCTACAACAGAGTTCTAAAACCTTGGCCCAGTTCTGTAGGGACAACACTGGATGAAAATGTTCTGAAGCTGAGAATTGGTCCAATAACATTTCTCATTTAAATGTTTTTCAGTTTCAAATGTGTTTGCATTTCCGTGCTTACTGAACACAAACCACAACTTACCCTACAATGAGGAATGTTTATGCAGAAAGCACTGATGTGTATGAGGCACAAGGAGGGGAGGGGAGGGAGAGGGGGGGGGCGGTTGATTATTCCCTACATACTGTAGAAGTACAGCCAGACATGACAAAATGAAGATTGCAAATGTACTTTTAAAATAAACCATCGAAACAAAAGAAAATAAATATTAAAATCTTTATTTTGTTTCGACAAACCCTGTTGATGTCGCAACAGGGACATACAAAAAAAATACAAACGGCCAAGTAACAGCTTTGACATGGGTTTTACAGTACGACATGGGTTTTACACTACAACCATAGCAAAATATTTTGCAACAGGAAACGATTTGCAACAAAAACAAGCTTTTCTTAAATGGACAAGTTCAGGTTAGTCCTTCCCCGTTTCGGCCCTTTTGCTTTTGTTGGTTCCTAATGAATACACCCCCAGATTCTGCAGAGCAGGGTGGCCAATGACCTCAACGACACTGTCAGCAGAGGCAAACAATCCATTCATATCACCTCTAGTCCAGACTGCTGGAAGTGCACAGCTGCGTCTCAGTCTCATGGGTAGTGTGAGCAGGGAGACCCACAAAGTTCCAGAAGGAGGATTCAAGTATCCGTGGCAAGTTTCAGTCAATCGGTGGCGCCTGGGGTGGGATGCTCCAGGCTGGATCCCAGATGGGAGCTCCCAGATCCTCACAGGCCCAGCGATGCTTTGAGCAGAGAGGCCATGTCCTCGGGCATGGTGCCCTCGTCACCTGGGTACGAACACAAAACGATTAAGTGATGATTCCATTTCTCATCATGTGATACTGATTTATTACAAAGAAAAGAGACCATGGACGCTTTCGGGTTGAGTGTGTGGGAGTGAGAGTGTGTGTCAAGCGCGCGTCTGTATGTGTGCCAGGTCCTTACCCTCCTCGGCAGCGGTCATGTCCTGCTCCAGTTTGAGTTTCTTCTGACCCAGCTGCAGCATGCAGCCCTCTATGGTGTCCTTCTGGATCAGCTTGATCACCTGGACTGTCCTGTAGGAGGACATGGACAGACACTGACCATCAGTCAGTCATCACAAGACTCCATTCCCTTAGCAGCAGTATTGTCGTCTCATAACTTGCCAGGTTGTTTTGTGTGACCACATGGCAACTCTTACAGTCACTACTGACCCTAACCCCATAACCCATCTCTCACTACTGACCCTAACCCCATCTCTCACTACTGACCCGAACCCCATAACGCATCTCTCACTACTGACCCGAACCCCATAACGCATCTCTCACTACTGACCCTAACCCCATAACGCATCTCTCACTACTGACCCTAACCCCATAACGCATCTCTCACTACTGACCATAACCGCATAATGCAGCCCAGCCCACTCCTACCTGCCTGCATTATGTGGTTAGGGTCAGTAAGGGGGGACATTCTCACCTGACCCAGACCCCCGGCTCTCGTCTCTCTCACCTGGTCTGCCCTAGTCTGTGGCAACGGTCCTCAGCCTGTTTGTCGTTGTAAGGGTTGCAGTCGATGTCATGCATGATGACCACGTTGGCCGAGGTCAGGTTGATTCCCAGGCCACCAGCCCGCGTCGACAGCAGGAACACAAAGATTTCCGGGTCCGTGTTGTAGTCATCAATCAGCACGATCCTGCACCAAACACAGGTGGGTCCAGGAAGAACAATGGGTTTCTGCTTTTTCTGTACCCGCGCTACATACACTACTACAACTAACATCGGTCTCTGAATATTGGCCACTGCCAGTTAAGAGGTTTTGTGATTAAGTACCATGGCTCCAGTTACACTCCGCCATTGAGTTGAACCCAACTGAAGCTCACCTGTCGGCTATGGGTGTGGAGCCGTCCAGTCTGACATAGCGGTGGCCCAGGTGTTTGAGCAGAATCTCTACGATGTCCAGCATCATGGTGAACTGACTGAAGAGCACTACTCGGTCTCCCTGCAGAGACAGAATGTTTAAGTCTTTGAAAGCCGCTATAGAAATCTCATGTATTAGAGCACAGCAAGGCACAGATCAGGACTGTATTCAGTGATGTGACAATGACATTTAGCCCGGAGCTAAAGCATGGTCCCCCCCTTACCCTCTTCCTCGTCTCACCTCCCTCCCCCTCTTCCTCTCATTACCTTGGTCTTGAGCGTGGCAAGTAATGTCTGGAGCAGGTGAAACTTCCCAGAGTCCAGTAGAAGGTCTTTGTCCAGCTGGTATTTGTCCAGGGACGAGTACTGCTGGCACAGCCTGTGGAGCTCAAAGTCAGACATCACAGCCATGTCCTCTTGGATCAGCACTGGGTCCGCATCAAAATGGGTCGGCTCCTAGGGGGTGTGGGGTACAAAGAACAATTATAGACAGGGTATATATAACAGGGTTACGTAGGAGAGGGACTTTTATGTCTATTTACTGAATAAACCACAACAGACCAACACAAAATGGCCAATGAAGCAACAACCTTGAGCATGAGGCGACTCATGGCCTCCAGTCTCTCTGTGGTGTAGTACTGCCGGTGCAGCAGAGGGTGGTTGGCCATCTTCCTCAGCTGCATCATCACGTTGCACAGCTCTCTCTCTACACACGTGGAAAGAATGAGAGTGAGTGGGTGGGTGAAAGATTTATTGAATTGAACGGAATTAAATGTATAAATTAATGTAACTGAATGATTCAATTGCTTTACTGTATAATTGCATTGCTTTGGCAACAACTTTAGCCATTTTTGTGTGAGAGAAACAGTTTAGGTAAATTGAGGACACCGGATGTAAGACTTATCTCATCTGCAATCACAATGTGCTAGTTACGAGGCAACAATTTGTCACGGCACTGCTGTAACACACCAGGTAGGGTGAAGCTGCCACTAGACCCTGACTTTGGGAAATTTTTACATTTTCCCCACTAACGGTTGGAGTTAAGAATAGAGAGGGGAAACTGATCCTAGATCTGTACCTAGGGGAAACTTCATTCCAGAGTTCACTACAGTTCAGTGCAGTACGTACTCTCTCCGATGGCAGACTTCTTGAACTTGCCCACCATGGTCTGGTAAAGCTGCTGCTGCTTCTCACTCATTGGGCAGAAAACCAACTTCTCCTCCTTCGCTGGCAGCTGCTTAAGAACCTGAGACACGCACACAGACACATTTAAATTTAACTAGGCAAGTCAGTTAAGAACATATTCTTATTTACAAAGACGGCCTACCGGTTAACTGCCTTGTTCAGGGGCAGAACAGATTTTTTACCTTGTCAGCTCGGGGGTTCGATCCAGCAACGCTCTAACCACTAGGCTACCTGCCACCCCATACAGATATCTTTCAAATATAACATTGTGAACCATCCAACATTTCTAAGTTTAACCAGTCACTGAGTCCTTACCTCACTCTTGACTCGTCTGAGGATGAAAGGTTTCATGATGAGTTTAGCCTGGGCGATGCGGTCCCTCTCGAAACGACTCTGCTCCTCATGGGATTTCTATCACAGAATATAAACACCATCAAAACACATCCTACAGTACGAGTCTGACTAAACATGAGGGGAGTGGGACCGTATTCACAAATACATAATTTAGACAGCATTGTTGGTATGTTACCTGTGAAAGGGGATGATTATATATATATTTTTTTTAAACTGTCCCATTTTTTCCCCACATTCTAAGCTTTTTTTTAATCTCCCCGCATGCTCAGTGGGAATAGGGCTGTGCATCTATTTTAATAAATCCATTGTATATACATTCTGAATTTGTTTAGGCAGGTCTTCAGAACAATAAGACAAAGGAGCGAGTCTTGGACACCCTGGTCTACAGGAAACATGACTGCACCAAATTAAATCAATAGTTTGTTCAAACAAAATTGACGACACACTTACGTACCACAGTCAACACATATTTTATAGTAAGAATTATGTAATATAATATTTTTCCCATCAACTTGAGTGTCATGGGAACCTGTCATATAACAACAACAAAAGTCCTTTTATATTTAACCTTTAGCGAATTCTTATTTACAATGACGCCCTACCGGGGAACAGTGGGTTAACCGTTCGACAGAATGTCAGCTTGGGGATTTGATCCAGCAACCTTTCGGTTACTGACCCAACACTAACCACTAGGCAACCTGCCGCTCCAATTTGAAACAGAGCGCATGCCCTCTTTCTGTGAGTTTAAATGTGCTTTGGAAACAGCAAATTGTAAGGTTTCTAATCTAAATAGGACTACTCGTAGTAAAACATGCTCAACCTTATCAGCCCAAGATACTGTAGCCTATAGCTTCTGGCTCCAGGAGAAGAGGACTAGTGCAGCAGCTTGCATAATTGCGCATTATTCCTTGGATAAATATTAGGTGTAATACTGAAGTAAATGTATCATCACCAGCCAATGTGATCACACCATCGCTCTCTCTCTCTTTTCAAAGTCCCCACCAGCTATTTTGTCTGAAGACCGATACACTACAAATCACATGTATATTACCCATCATTTTTAAGCTAAATATAAGGGCCTTTAAATATTTACCTGTCAAAGTCGAGAAGAGAACATTAAATGGTTAAAAGGCAAAGCATTACTGTGACAAGCATGAACAGCTCAAGGACTGAAATACGTCAATTTTAATGAAGAGAGTAAATGCATTGTGATTGAGGAGTTTGATGTCAGATAAGAATGTTCATGATTTAATGAGGGCCAAAGCCGGTAAGGTGAAAGGCGACATTTTATACTGAGGCGTTGGTGGGACTTTTAAACATAATACCGCAATCATGATTAACTCGGTTGGCGGAAATAAAAAGTACCTATCAGATAAAGAAAAGGTGGTAAAAAGCTGAAGTTGGCGGGTTTTCGTCTTGGCATGATAATGTCTCCGAGTAGGCGTACTGATCAAGGGTTAGTTGTACGATTTAAAAGGCAAAACTGATCCTAGATCAGCACTCCTACTCTGAGACGCTTGCGAAGACAGTGTGGTACAAGCTTGGTTTGAAACCCAGTTTTGATCTCCCCAGTTCCCCTCCAATCCTCATTCGCTCTATCCAAGCTTCTGCCAGACTGACTAGTGCTGCAAAATTCCGGTAACTCCCAGTTTGTCTAGAAATCGTGGTTGGAGGATACTAGATTTTCTGCTTATTCCCTCCAGATTACGAGAATGTTCCCGACTGTCTTAAAATCTTCCAACCCTGGGAATTTGGGGAAAGTTTACCGAAATATTTCAACCCTAAACCTGACCTTACCATGGAGAACATCTTGGCTATCTGCGTGGTGCTGCTGGAGAACATGGAGGGCATGATGAAGTTGAGCAGCGACATCAGCTCCAGCAGGTTGTTCTGCAGAGGGGTGCCAGTCAGGAGCAACCGGTGCTCAGCCTGGGGACAAACAGAGACAGGTAGTCAGAGGGACGCAGGGAGGGAGGAGCAACCAGTACCTGGTTGACACAGAGACACAGGTAGTCAAGGAGGTAGAGAGGAGGAGGAAAAAGGTAAACAGGGAGGGAGAGGTAGGTAAACACAGGGAGGGAGAGGTAAACACAGGGAGGTGGGAGCAACCGGTGCTCAGCCTGGGTACACAGAGTCAGACAGTCAGTGAGAGCGTCAGACAGAGCCAGGCGGTGTTGGGTGCACTAACATTGATGGCCATGAGGTGGCGGTAACGGAGGGACTTCATGTTCTTCAGCATGTGGCCCTCGTCAAACACGGCGTACTTCAGTTTGAGCTTGCGGAAAAGACTGCGGTCGCTGTCGTTGCCGATGGCCAGATTGTATCTGCAGAGAGGAATGACACCCAGACATCAGCATCTGTAGTTGAACGTTCATTCCCTATGTAGGGCCTACATCAAAGTGGAAGGGCTACAGGCATGCAAGCGCACACTGTACGACCACTTGGGGGGGCAATGAAGTTCTATTTACCGTAGTCAGATACTGGTCGGCTTTCGTGTGAAGCTGTCTAATGTCTGTTGTTGGGGGCCTGCACTGCTGACAGAAACAGTTTGGGTCTCACGGTGCTTTCCTTTCAGATGGCTAGGCATTGCACCTGTACTACCATTACTGTACCTCAATTCCACCTCGCAAAGTTAGCATTTCACCGCTGCCGCTTGCCATTCTCCCAACTGTTAACAACGATGGCATGCTGAGCATTTTATTTCTGTGGCAAATAATTTGGATGATGGATATCTCCTACTAACAGTACAGCATTGTTGCGTTAGGCATTTGTTTACTTTTTCTCTTTATGATGCTGATCGGGAGCGGTTATTTTATCATTTACAGTTTGTGAATAAAACAAACTAAACTTTCGGTTAGCGATTTTCTCAAAACATTAACGTTTAAACATTCACACCCATAGCACGCACGCGCACACTAAGCAAAGTCAAGATGACAGGGCCTTAAAGTTCCAGTGAATTCCTGGTACCTATCTAATTGCCTCATCGTGTGTGGAGGCTTAATGTCAGCTAACAAGATTGAAGACGTACCAAGGGTGGACTCAGCAGTGCCTTTATTTCACATATGGCTGCCTTGTACACTGGAACCATCCCAAATAGCACCCTCTTCCCTGTATAGTGCAATACTTTTCACCACAGCTCATAGGGCTCAGGTCAAAATATGTGCACTATAAAGGGAAGAGGGTGACACTTGGGACAGCCACAGCGCGTAAAGCTCTTTAATATCATTCATTCATGCATAACAAAGTGCTTTTCTGGTTCAGTCAGACACCTAGGCCACTAAAACACCCCTGCACAGCTGTAAGGGTGTAGGGCGAAGTTGGTCCTAGACCTAGGGGAGGCAAAAGTACGGCCCGCCGGACACTTCAATCTGGCCCGTGAGACATTTTTTTAATATATTAAATATTATATTTGAGTTACGATTTTTGACTCATTCCATGATATACAAACAACCAATAGACGGACTGTAGCCTGGCAGGGCTCTCTGTATTTGCGCCTACAGTCAGATTCAGAATGTGCTCAGTCATCATAGCCACTTCATTGCTTGGCGACTTTTGATGTGAAAAATGAGTGCTGCGAAAATGAGAAAAGTGGATTCTGAATGTCCTGTGTTTTAAAGAAGAATGTACAACAAAATACTTTAATATTGGACATAAGGCGGTATGTCTGATATGCCAAGAAAGTGTTGACGTTAAGTTATATAACCTCAAGCGTCATTTTTCAAGCAAGCATGCTAACAGGGTGTCTGCCTGCTTGGAAAAAATTAATCTACCGTGGAGCAAACGTCAACAGACTGATCACCAAATCTAACCGGTAAGAGGGGAGATGGGTATGTTCCTTGATACGGTTGGTAAAGCTGACAACTTCTCAGGAGTTGAAAGACAGACTGGCGGGGCGACTTTGCTTTCGGTGTGGCCTTATTGGGGCATCTGAACCATCTGAAAGTGAATGGTATTTTTGTGCATGAACTGTATTCCAACGTGAAAGCATTCAAGACCAAACTTATGTTGTTCTCCAGACAAATGAGTAGCCGGTCTCTCGCTCATTTTCCGACACCGGCCGTACTGAATGTGCCCACATCGCAGTGCTGCACAGACATACAGTAGACGTTTGGCAAGACTGAGACTGAGCTGGAGGTTGTATCATGCCTGTCTTTCGACAGTGAGAAAGCACCAGACACACAACTGGGACTCATTGAGATCCAGTGTGACAGTACTTTGAAGGAAAAGTACAACACAGCCACAAAATACCCGTTTAATGGCTCACTGAATGAAACCCATTTCCAAACATGAAAAAGCACGCCCAGAGGATGCTGGTTTTATTCAGGTCCACATGTGTGTGAACAAACTTTCTCAGTAATTTAAAGCATGGGCAGCGCCACTACAACAAATCCCATCACAGGTCAAATTTAACAAACCACTTGTCAGCTGTTCTGAGGATCTCTACTTCAGAAATGACACCAGACTTCGATGCCCTTTACAAGAGAGGTGACCAGACCCATTGCTCACATTAAGACTGAAATCACCAAGAGTAGGGTAGGCCAGGCTTGTGTGTTCTTTCCCTGTTTTCAACAGTCTTTTTAAAATGATTATGGTGATGTTATTGCAGTGAGAATTATCCAGCAATGCACTTGGATACTGGCCTTGTCCCCATTCATTTGACATTACTACAATGGCTCAGATTGTACTTTATTTGGGCTGAGATGATTTGAGAACTGTTCAGTAATCTGTTTTAATATAAAGAGTTATAGACCATCTACATATCAACATGAAGCCAAATGTTTTGTGTATGCTCTGTATGTGGTTTACAATGTTCTTTTTTAGGGTGGAAGGGAAATGAGAAGTATTCCATAACATGCTGTCATAAACAGGCCATTCAATATGAACTCAAATTCTTTACCTTTTTTCTCTTATTTGTGTCCCTCAGATTGTACATCAGAAGTGGAGATGATCTTTATCAGACGTCTGCAGTTTCCAGTCATATAAACACTTGTTGTGTCTGTGAGTCTGATTGTTGGTAGAGATAGTACAGTGACAGTTGTTCTGAAATCTTAGCAGCATATGTACACCTACAGTACACTACTACTTGTGTGTCAACGTAAACAAAAGGCTTCATATGTTGTCACACATATAGTATTTGGCCCTTCACTTGGTTTCAAAAGCTGAATGTGGCTCTTGAACCAAAGAATTTGCCCACCCCTGCCCTAGACGTTGATCTTGGGTCAGTACACCCCTGCACAGCTGTAAGGGTGTAGGGTGAAGTTGGCCCTAGGTGCTGATCTTGGGTCAGTTTGAAAATAAATAAATATAAAAAATATTAGAACCCTGCACTAGGGGTTATTGTCGTTCCACTGACAGACTGAAACCTATCTGACAACATGGCGTGCATGTGTCTGTCATACACAACTCTAGTTCCCAAAAGCCATTTAAAGAAAGCATGGGCAGCGCCATTAAGTACTTTGACCATTTTGAAGTAGTCAACTGGGTGGGACTTCCTATGGGTTAAGGAAGGATCACATAATTCCATCAAGGACCTCAGGAGGGATCAGCTAATTAATTATATTTGTGAGCAAACATTACATAACGGCAGGTGGTAGTAAATAGCCAACCATGGCTTTATACCTGTTCAAACAACACACTCCAGGTAGCAGTATGCACCCTTTCAGTTTGTTTACCAACTCAAAAGTAGTAGAAGAAGAAAATGGACTACTTCAAAATGGAGATGGCCTCATTGGCAAAGATGAGTCGTCTATCTAAGTCTATGGTGTGTACTGTTGAAGTCTGAAGTTTACATACAATTAGGTTGGAGTCATTAAAACTCGTTTTTCAACCACTCCACAAATTTCTTGTTAACAAACTATAGTTTTGGCAAGTCGGTTAGGACATCTACTTTGTGCATGACAAGTCATTTTTCCAACAATTGTTTACAGACAGATTATTTCACTGTATCACAATTCCAGTGGGTCAGAAGTTTACATACACTAAGTTGACTGTGCCTTTAAACAGCTTGGAAAATTCCAGAAAATGATGTCATGGCTTTAGAAGATTCTGATAGGCTAATTGACATCATTTGAGTCAATTGTAGGTGTACCTGTGGATGTATTTCAAGGCCGACCTTCAAACTCAGTGCCTCTTTGCTTGACATAATGGGAAAATCAAAAGAAAATACCTCAGAAAACATTTGTAGACCTCCACAAGTCTGGTTCATCCTTGGGAGCAATTTCCAAACGCCTGAAGGTACCACGTTCATCTGTACAAACAATAGTACGTAAGTATAAACACCATGGGACCACGCAGCCGTCATACTGCTCAGGAAGGAGACTCGTTCTGTCTCCTAGAGATGAACGTACTTTGATACGAAAAGTGCAAATCAATCCCAGAACAACAGCAAAGGACCTTGTGAAGATGCTGGAGGACACAGGTACAAAAGTATCTATGTCCACAGTAAAACGAGTCCTATATCGACATAACCTGAAAGGCCGCTCAGCAAGGAAGAAGCCACTGCTCCAAAACCGCCATAAAAAAGCCAGACTATGGTTTGCAACTGCACATGGTGAAAAATATCGTACTTTTGGAGAAATGTCCTCTGGTCTGATGAAACAAAAATAGAACTGTTGGGCCATAATGACAATCGTTATGTTTGGAGGAAAAAGGGGGAGGCTTGCAAGCCAAAGAACACCATCCCAACCGTGAATCACGCACGGGGGTGGCAGCAGCATGTTGTTGGGGTGCTTTGCTGCAGGAGGAACTGGTGCACTTCACAAAATAGATAGCATCATGAGGAGGGAAAATTATGTGCATATATTGAAGCAACATTTCAAGACATCAGTCAGGAAGTGAAAGCTTGGTCGCAAATGGGTCTTCCAAATGGACAATGACCCTAAGCATACTTCCAAAGTTGTGGCAAAATGGCTTAAGGACAACAAAGTCAAGGTATTGGAGTGGCCATCACAAACACCTACCTCAATCCTATAGAACATTTGTGGCCAGAACTAAAAAAGCGTGTGCGAGCAAGGAGGCCTACAAACCTGACTCAGTTACACCAGCTCTGTCAGGAGGAATGGGCCAAAATTCATCCAACTTATTGTGGGAAGCTTGTGGAAGGCTGCCCGAAACATTTGACCCAAGTTAACTTCTTAGGGAGCAGCTCCCGAGGTAACGGTTTTGGAGAGCCTGGCGTGCCCAAAGTAAAATGCCTCCCACTCAGGCCCAGAAAATAGGATATGCACATATTTAGTACCATTGGATAGGAAACACTCTGAAGTTGTCTGTGAGTATAACAGAATGGATATGGCAGGCGAAAACCCGAGGAATTTCTGTCCTGGAAAAGAACCATGGATTGTCTTCGTTGGACACTTTGGAAACCCTCAGCAGAAGTTCTTCAAAAGGTAATTGATTTGTTTTTGCTGTGAAATGTGTTGTGTGAACCGTGATGGCTTATGAATTTATGGTAATGGGAAAAATATTGAAGGTGCTACCCTCAAACAATCAAATGTAGTGCTTTCGCCGTAAAGCCTTTTTGAAATCTGACAACACTGTGATATTGCCATGAAGCAGAGCTTTTGATGACTATGCAACACTTGTATATTGATGAATGTTTAATAATTCAACTTTTGGATTTTCAATTTGGTGCCTTGCATTTCACCGGGTAGTGTCGGGAGTGGGGCGCCCCACCGCTCCTTAAGAAGTTAAACAATTTAAAGGCAATGCTACCAAATACTAATTGAGTGTATGTAAACTTCTGACCCACTGGCAATGTGATGAAAGAAATAAAAGCTGAAATAAATCACTACTATTATTCTGACATTTCACATTCTTAAAATAAAGTGGTGATCCTAACTGACCTAAGACAGGGAATTTTTACTAGGATTAAATGTCAGGAATTGTGAAAAACAGAGTTTAAATGTATTTGGCTAAGGTGTATGTAAACATCCAACTTCAACTGTATGTACGCATGTGTCAAATCAAATTTTATTGGTCACATACATGCGTTTAGCAGATGTTATTGCGGGTGTAGCGAAATGCTTGTGTTTCTAGCTCCAACAGTGCAGTAATATTTAATAAGCATGTGTGTTGAACGACTCACGTGGACACGATGACGTTGAAGTCCACCTGATTATTAAGGATGTCATGTCGCAGGTACTGCCGGTCCTCCACAGAGCCTGAAAACACATCAGGGTTTACGCCATAGGAATATAATTAGCTTCCAATATGGCCTTATTGATTACAACGGGGACGCCCTTTCTAGTAATAATATTTCTAATATTTCAACGGTTTACACATCATCAGCTTAGACTCAAAGCTAACAACCGACCACTTTATCCTGGACCTGAACAGACAAAAGGTAAGGAAGAGATGGGACCGCAACCAAAATAAGTCTGACTTTATTGTGCCAGTCATGTAAAAGAAAATTGACAAATCAAATCAACCAATCAAAACGCCTCACCGTAATAGACTAACACCTTGAGACTGGGGCACCACAGCTTTAGCTCCCGAACCCAGTTATCTGGAGCAAAGAGAATATATTTCAGACCACTAATACATTTTAGTACAATTCAGACAAAACCTAACATTATGCCACACACAGACATTATTATTAAAAGGCCACAGTCATTTTTAAGTTAAATGATCAAACAATATTCCTTTGTTCGTGTCATGTTTTCTATAAGTGGTTATAAACACACTTAATTGGTTATAAAGTCAGTGGATTGACATGAGCAGAGCCCTTACCCAGGGTGGAGGAGGGCACAGTGATGAGGTGGGGGCCTTTGATGCCATCCTGGTACAGTCTGGCCAGGAAGGCTATGGCCTGGATGGTCTTTCCCAAACCCTGTCGAGTAGACGACCAAGAGAGTTAAGAGAGAGATCAATATCTGATCTTCAAAACAAGTGAGTTAAAAACAGCATCACCCCAGGTCTCATGTCAGGACTTGTTTCACACCCTGGCAACCTAACAGTATTTCAACCAAACAAGACACCCTGGCAACCTAACAGTATTTCAACCAAACAAGACACCCTGGCAACCTAACAGTATTTCAACCAAACAAGACACCCTGGCAACCTAACAGTATTTCAACCAAACAAGACACCCTGGCAACCTAACAGTATTTCAACCAAACAAGACACCCTGGCAACCTAACAGTATTTCAACCAAACAAGACAAAGCCTTTGCCTTTAGAATGTTATTTTAACAATCTGTCCCACCCATTTCTTTGGTTCTCTGTGTATTCACCTGCCGTTGCTCCACCCACACCATTACTCAAACGCTCACTTATCTAGAGCCTTTGTAAAAACTGTTGGTTGCTAAATCCGTCTAGAAGGACCACGTAAAAACAATTGGCTGGTATGTCCTCATGGGGCAGCAGGGTAGCCTAGTGGTTTGAGCGTTGGACTAGAAACCCAAAGGTTGCAAGTTCAAATCTGTCATTCTGCCCCTGAACAGGCAGTTAACCCACTGTTCCCAGGCAGTCATTGAAAATAGCAATTTGTTCTTAACTGACTTGCCTAGTAAAATAAATAAATAAAAATATATATATCTCCATCTGAGCAGTCGGCTGTGAATGCCCTCACCCACACGTTTCCATTTGAAGATGTTCATATGATTCTGGTAATCCAAATGACTTGGAATCTTATTGTTGTGGTTGTAGAAGACAAAATAAACACAGCATCAATATAAACATATACATTCACCTCTTGGAGAGAGAGAGAAACAAATTACTTGGATTAAAAAAGGGTTAAGAGTTATGGCACCATCTCGCTCCAGCCTTGTGAGAATTTTTCCAGGCTGAAACCTTATCAGATGTGTCCTGGTGCCGCAGAGTCGTAAATTACTCTGAGCAATCTCCAAGAACTGTCTGGGATGACTCTAGAAGCTCGCCCATGGCAGCACAATAAAACCCCTTAATAAAAGGCCACTATGGAAAACGCTGTGGAAGCGTGAGAAGACAAAACACTATGTTTATGAATACGACAATTAACCCACTTCTGCAAAAGTACTTCTGCAACCAATGCAATAACACCACTTCTGGCAGCACGGAATAATACTACATTGGATGAACAATACATCAAGTAGTATTGGCAACTCTAACATTAAAGAATAGTAACAGCCATACAGTAGAACATATGGCTGAAACCGAGCAACGTAACATGAAGTAATAATTACTGAATAGTAACAGCCATACAGTAGAACATAGGGCGGAAACATAACGTAACATAAAGTAATTAGTGGTAATTCATGAATAGTAACAGCCATACAGTAGAACATATGGCTGAAACATATCAACGTAACACGAAGTAATAATTACTGAATAGTAACA
This sequence comes from Hucho hucho, assembly GCA_003317085.1. Taxonomy (NCBI): domain Eukaryota; kingdom Metazoa; phylum Chordata; class Actinopteri; order Salmoniformes; family Salmonidae; genus Hucho; species Hucho hucho. The sequence goes on along the minus strand of QNTS01000555.1, from coordinate 303,982 downwards.
GCCATACAGTAGAACATAGGGCGGAAACATAACGTAACATAAAGTAATTAGTGGTAATTCATGAATAGTAACAGCCATACAGTAGAACATATGGCTGAAACATATCAACGTAACACGAAGTAATTAGTGGTAATTCATGAATAGTAACAGCCATACAGTAGAACATATGGCTGAAACATAACATGAAGTAATCAGTGGTAATTAATGAATAGTAACAGCCATACAGTAGAACATATGGCTGAAACATATCAACGTAACATGAAGTAATAATTACTGAATACTAACAGCCAAACAGTATAACATTTGGCTGAAACAAACATAACATGAAGTAATTAGTGGTAATTAATGAATAGTAACAGCCATACAGTAGAACATACGGCTGAGACATACCAACGTAACACGAAGTAATTAGTGGTAATTCATGAATAGTAACAGCCATACAGTAGAACATATGGCTGAAACGGACCAACGTAACATGAAGTAATAATTCATGAATAGTAACAGCCATACAGTAGAACATACGGCTATAACATACCAACGTAACACAAAGTAATCAGTGGTAATTCATGAACTAACAGCCATACAGTAGAACATACAGCTGAAACATACCAACGTAACACAAAGTAATCAGTGGTAATTCATGAATAGTAACAGCCATACAGTAGAACATATGACTGAAACGTATCAACGTAACATGAAGTAATTTGTGGTAATTCATGAATAGTAACAGCCATACAGTAGAACATATGGCTGAAACATATCAACATAAAGTAATTAGTGGTAATTAATGAATAGTAACAGCCATACAGTAGAACATATGGCTGAAACGTATAGTAATTAGTGGTAATTATCTACTATTACCCAGCATGTGAAAACCCAGATAAAACCCTCTTGCAACTTACATTTTGATGCACGCACAACATTCAGACATTTCTGTTAATGTTGACAGTAAAAACATGGTGTCTTCGGATGATCATAACGCTCTGAGCTGAATGAGCGGGTGCAGTGTCTAGATGCGCATTTTCAAGCGCTCTGATTGGTTAGAAATGGCAGTGCTATGATGAGGGATAACGAAGGTAGGCTGAGCAGCCAAACTGACGGGACTTAAGACAAAATGAAGGGACTGCGAGGGGAAGTTAGTGAGACAGGAAAAGAGCAGGATGGCCTTTACAGTCGTTGCGTCTCTTTTATACTTGCCATTGTCTGTTTTCGGTTGGTAACAGTTCTACAATACAGGCAGGGGTAATCCACATAATTAAAGAACACCATAGTATGTGGCAAAGTCCCAAATGGCACCCTATTCCCTATAGGCCCTGGCCAATAGTACACTAGAGAGAGAATAGGGTGGCATTTGGGACACAGCATGTATCTGTACTGGGTAGTCATCTCACCATCTCATCAGCCAGGATTCCACTCAGCTTGTGTTGGTGCAGCAGGAGAAGCCACTTCAGCCCAATCAACTGGTAGGGTTTCAATTGTAACCTGCATGGCAACCAATCACAATGCAAGACATTTAGAGGCAACAAGACATCCAGTATCTGACAGACATGTATCTATGATTTTATTTTATCTTTATTTAACTAGGCAAGTCAGTTAAGAACAAATTCTTATTTTCAATGACGGCTTAGGAACAGTGGGTTAACTGGCTTGTTCAGGGACAGAACGACAGCTGTTTACCTTGTCAGCTCGGGGATTCGATCTAGCAATCTCTCAGTTACTGGCCCAACGCTCTAACCACTACGCTCTAACCACTAGGCTAACTGCCGCCCCAATATAAAATAACTATAGCAGATTAATCTATGTTCAGTAGGCAAACGTTGAACGTTTCAGAAAGAAGTGCCATTACTCCTCGTCAGAGAAGCATATTTGTTCTACATTACATATTTAGTTCTGAACGGTTCCAAAAACTTTGCGTCCTGCCGATCGGCGCCTCTGGACATTTCACTTACTTTCTGTTGAGGACGGAGGGCTGGGTCACGGAGCCCATGCCCTTGTCGATGACCTGGTTGACTCCCTTCACCATCTTGCCCGAGATGTTCTGGCACTTGGACATGAGACCCTGGACCACGGCCCTCTCCCTCAGAACCACCCTGCAGCCCAGCAGCAGCTCCACAGACAAGCCTTTCTCCTTGTGGAACAGCTCCTTCTGAGAAATGGACACACGCATTAAAGTGTCACCAACCGGTCATAATGCCTCATCTTTTTCATCTGACATATCAGTTAAGCAATTGTATCGTTGCACCAGGAAGCCAAGGCCGTGAATTAAAGAGGTCATGACATGGTCGTTGAGTACCCTACTGCGGGATAGCTGAATTCACACCACATTCAGATAACATCTTTAAGCTGGCGGTTCATGGTGGTGGTGAAGCCGGTTCAGCTTTCAAGTACTTTGTGACTCTTCAATTCACACCTGCATATCCAATGATCCTGCTTAGAGCTGTGTGGGAGTGACAACCCTGCATATCCAATGACCCTTCCTGTTTACAAGCAGAAGCCAAAACAGGAAGTACCAGCGATTTGCTCCGTTGAGAAATGGTCACCAGAATCAGAGGTTATGCTTCTGGTCTGCTTTCCTAGCGCTGATTGGAATGTTTTGAGGCTCCGCCGACAACGTCGACGAGCAAACCACCACAGTCACCGGCTTCATTAGAAAATGCATCGGCGACGTTGTGCCCACGGTGAGGGTTCGCATCTTCCCCAATCAAAAGCACTGGATTAACACAGAGGTTGGCGCTAAACTAAAGAACAGGGCTACCACACACAGGGCTATAACAGACAACCCTGAGGCTACGGCTGAGGACAGGAACAAGTACCAGAAGTCCCACTATGACCTCTGCAGACTCATCAAACGAGCAATAGGACAATATAGGAATAAGGCGGAATCATACTACACAGGCTGCCACGCCCACTGCATGAGGCAGGGGCTACAGTCTATTACGGATTACAAAGGAAGAACTAACCTTCTTCGGACACTGTATTAACAAACCTCCAAACGAGCTTCAATGCCATACAACACTCTTTACGTGGCCTCCAACTGCTCTTAAAACGCAAGTAAAACGAAATGCTTGCCTTTCAACCGTTCACTGCCTGCACCCGCCCGCCCGACTAGCATCACTACTCTGGACGGTTCTGACTTAGGTATTTGTAGTTGTCCACATATTCTAGGTGTCTGGCTAGACTGTAAACTCTCCTTCCAGACTCACATTAAGCATCTCCAATCCAAAATTAAATCTAGAATCGGCTTCCTATTTCACAACAACGCCTCCTTCACTCACGCCAGCAAACATACCCTGGTAAAACTGACCATCCTACCGATCCTCGACTTCGGCGATGTCATTTACAAAATAGCCTCCAACACTCTACTCAGCAAACTGGATGCAGTCTATCACAGTGCCATCCGTTTTGTCACCAAAGCCCCATATACCACACACCACTGCAACCTGTATGCTCTAGTCGGCTGGCCCTCGCTACATATTCGTCGCCAGACCCACTAGCTCCAGGTCATCTATAAGTCTATGCTAGGTAAAGCTCCGCCTTAGCTCACTGGTCACGATAACAACACCCACCCGTAGCACGCGCTCCAGCAGGTATATCTCACTGGTCACCCCCAAAGCCAACACCTCCTTTGGCCGCCTTTCCTTCCAGTTCTCTGCTGCCAATGACTGGAACGAATTGCAAAAATCGCTGAAGCTGGAGACTAATATTTCCTTCACTAACTTTAAACATCAGCTATCTGAGCAGCTAACCGATCACTGCAGCTGTACATAGTCCATCTGTAAATAACCCACCCAATCTACGTACCTCATCCCCATACTGTTTTTATTAACTTTTCTGCTCGTTTGCACACCAGTACTTCTACTTGCACATCATCTGCATATCTCTCACTCCAGTGTTCCTTTGCTAAATTGTAATTACTTCGCTACTATGGCCTATTTATTGCCTTACCTCCTCACGCCATTTGCAAACACTGTATATAGACTTTCTTTTTTTCTATTGTGTTATTGACTGTACGCTTTGTTTGTGTCGCACTGCTTTGCTTGATCTTGGCCAGGTCACAGTTGTAAATGAGAACATGTTCTCAACTAGCTTACCTGGTTAAATAAAGGTGAAATAAAAAAAAATAAAGATTCTTGATCTGCCCAACAATGCTGCTCTACCAGACAAACTCAATGCATTATATGCATGCTTTGAACACAACATAAAGCCAGGTGTGAAGGGTGTCACCGACCCAGAGGATTGACGTGAGAAAGGTCTTTAATCAGGTCAACACCCGCAAGGCCGCGGGCCCAGACGGTATTCCATGCACGTTCTCAGAGCATGCGCAGAACAGTTGGCAGGCATATTCCGTGTAATATTCAACCTCTCCTTGTCCCAGTCTGTATTCCCCACATGTTTTAAGACGACCACCATCATTCCTGTTCCCAAGAACTCTAAGGCTTCATGACTCAATGACTAACACCCTTTAGCACTCACATCTGTAATCATGAAGTGCTTTGACAATCTGGTTATGGCACACATTAACTCCACCATCCCAGACAACCTAGACCCACTCCAATTTGCATAACACCCCAACAGATCCATAGATGACGCAATCTCAATTGCTCTCCACACTGCTCTCACCGACCTAAATAAAAGAGGTACACCTATGTGAGAATGCTGTTCATTGACTACAGCTCAACGTTCAACACCATTATCCCCCCAAGCTCGTCACCAAGCTTAGGACTGGATCTACAGCTGTACCATTGAGAGCATATTGACTGGCTGCATCACGGCTTGGTATGGCAATAGCACGCCCTCGATCACATAGCACTACAAAGGGTTGTGCGGACAGCCCAGTACATAATGTTAACTTGAAATGACACAACGACAAGGTTCAAGTTTAACAAAGTTTACTACACCATATGAACACACTACAAGGTATCCATTCCACTCAAGGCTAGGTCCATCAACGACAAGATTTGACGCGCAGGCGCACTCTTAACTGAGTGATAGCCCCGTAATAACAGAAATATAGGGATACTTAAAACATGAACTTAACAATCTCCCACTTTTCTTTAAAGACAAATAAAACAACATAATGAAATGTCCAAGTATTATTCAAGTTCCCCATTACAAATGGGTTGTTGTTATAGAAATTTTGTTCTCAATGTTCACAAACTGAACATCAATTAAACAAACTCTGTCTGTTACCCAGTAGTTGTAAGATACTGGTTGAAATAAGACAGACAGAAGCCCAGAATTCAATAGTCAATTCAGGAGAGCTCTGAGCTCCAAAAGGTGTACACAGTCTTTTATATGGTACCATGTTGAAATACAAAGATACAAAATTCCCACCACTTCCCCCACCCCTCTCCAAGGAAATAGTGTCTTCCCACAGTACCCATTCATTCCTTATCACAATCTTCGAAGTCAAACTTGGGAGTTCTGTTAACTATCTCTCCTGTCTTTCAAGGGCATTGGGCCTCTCGCATGTGTCTGGTAGAATCAAATAATTCTTTGTTCTCCCAGACACCCCCTAAATGAAGTCATACTTCTGCACACCAAGTTAATATCTAGACACACACACACACATTAATTGGACTGCCATTTGTCTTGTAACCCTATCTCTATTGCATACATTTTCAGAATGGAATGTTCTTAGTATTAAGTACAAACATTTAGTCATCAAAACATAAAATCTATAACAGTTGTGTGACAAGGTGTTTATTTATATTACTCAAGCTGCCACTTTCCATTACTGAGAGCCTGGAGGAGCACAACACCGGATGCTCCTTTTTTAGTCAGTCAGCAAGCTGTTCCTTTGTGGTCGACCACAGAATCCGCTGGATTCTCTGAGCTTGAATAAGTTCCTTGATGCTGCTAATCTCAAGACCAAGTCTTTTCTCTGTGACAGACTTGGTTGACTTGACAGCATCAACTAAAGAGTAGTTGTCAGTGACACAAACTACAGGTAGAATGTGCCGTTTGGTCTCACCAGTGGTAAGCTCGGCGTACAGAGTTGCAAGAAAGATAGCATTGTCAATTCCATCTGCAAGAGCAAGGGTTTCTCCAGCAAGTGTGCTTCGGACAACCCTTCTGATCCTTTTTGACTGCCAACAGATAGGTGAGAATCTTCCTCCTTCACCCATTAACACGATTAGATGTCCACCTTGTGTGCCTCCATCTGTAAGGTTCCCTAGGGAAGCATCACTGAAGACAACTAGTATCAGAGAGTCATCTTTTCCAACATGCTGCAACTTTAAAGTCACTTGTTGTGATTTCAGTTTACGAACAACTTTGTTTGCCTCATGAATGGTTTGTACAGTGGCGTGTTTTGTGTTAGATGCCAAGTTGCAACCATCAAACATTACATCAGGTCTACTCTGTCTAGCAACCCATAGAATTTGTCCTACCTTTGACCTTAATTGATCAGCTTCAATTCCACAGAGAGGGGAATTCCTTTGTACGGCTCTTGAAGAATCCATGTGGATGGGTTGAAGATTCTTGATATAGCTCTCCTGTTGCATCAGTATTGTTCCATCAACTGTAATAAACTCTATGCCAACATAACAAAAATGATCATGCTCCTCATGGCCGACCTGGAAAACAGCGTTGAGGTGTGGAATCACAGTTGTAGCAAAGGTCTGTGAGCCACCCCAGATAAAGTCATCAACATGACAGGCAAGTACTCCAGTCACATTGCAGTCTTGATCAAGCCAAAAGAAGACTGCAGGATCCACTTGTGACATTTTTCCACCTGTACTCAGCATTGTTGCCTTGACTTTGTTGTACCAGTAGAGTGATGCATCTGCCAGGCCATACACACACTTTTTTAGTCTTTTGGGAGTTCTTTAGCAGCCAGCTCCTCAAAACCTCTAGCCACTAGACGTGCTTTAGGCACTATTCCAGTTAAGGATTCTTTAAGGGTACACACCCACCTTGTTGAGACACATTTTTGGCAAATGTCTTTGACTTCCTCAAACACTCAATTTTTCCTCCAATTACTGAGCTCATCTAGCTTAGCTGAGTAAAATGACACATCCTTTGTTTCAAGTACATCATCATTTTGAATGTCATTCTGTTTTTCTCGATTTTACATTGGTTCAATTCTGAGATTATCTACAAGTGACAGGTCAGCTGACCCTGTTGTACCAGAAAGTGTACCTGGTTCAGTGTACTGCAAGTTGTACCAGTTCTGGTGATTTCCTTTTGCTTTTCCTGCTCGTCCAATGACGGTTGCTGTATGTGGAACACCACTTTCTCTGTCCATGTATTTAACAGTTTGTCCAGTTTTCAGATTGGAACAACCATGTTCTCTTAACACATGTGGCTGTTGTTGAATGTTTTCTTCATTTGAACACTCAACAGTATTATCTGTGTCATGGTTGAAGGTCTCTGCTCCATTTCCTGTGTCAGTTTCAGTGTCCATATCATTGGATGCGACATCTGGTAAGTTTGCGTCTGTTACTGTGTCCTTTTTGTCATTTTCATTAGGAGACTGATTCTCAGCAACAGCCCCTCTATCTTGTTGATCATTTACTTTCCTCAATCTTGAGTGATGCACCCTGACAATGGTGCCTCCGTGCCTCACAAATATCACCACGCCATCTTGGCCAATGACTACTCCCGGGCCTTTCCACTCGACAGTCAACTCGTTTGTAGTACACTTTGTTTCCAGTTTCGTACTTCTCATCGGTGGGTCGTAGCTGTTTACGCAGAGCCCTGCGAATTCTCTCTGAGCACTCTGCTTCAGTGAACGCTTTTCTTGCTGCATGTAGATCTACAGCCACTGTTTCATTGTACTTGGAAGCCAGTGGCAGACCAACAGCTGGTNATTTCTGGGGAGGGCCATGCACACTTATCCAGGAATGAATGAAGTGCTTGACAATTTCACTGGGTTTCTTTGTATTCACAATGCTTCCAGCACTGAAGCGTGTGAAGTGGTCGATTATGTGAAGGTACCACACACTTGGTCCTAGCTCATGTAGATCTACAGCCACTGTTTCATTGTACTTGGAAGCCAGTGGCAAACCAACAGCTGGTTTGGGCTTAGGTTTACTGTATTTCTGACATGTCTCACAACTGTTAACTATCTGCTGTAGAATGGAAATACTCTCATCATCATTATTCCCTGAACTGCTGAGTAATTTCTGAAGTCTGTCAACTGTAGCATGTCCAAACTGTTTGTGAAGCTTTAACAATACTTTGTGTTTTTCTTTTGTGTTCATGTTCTCTGTGACTGACAGAATCTCCATGTGCTCTGTGTCCATCAGAATCTCATTTTTACATGGACTCTGTGTGATGTCTCGGTCTAAAATGTTTACACAATAGTGGCCCGAGGTGGTAAGTTCAAGAGTTACTGGTTGTTTAAACATCACTGCCTTGTCATTTTTTATGTCTTGTACAGCCCCTGCCTTCTTGAGGGAAGCTTTGCTTAATAGTAAGGGGATATCTGCAGGGACCACCTCTGTTTCAATGTGACACTTAGTCTGACCAATTTTTGCTGGTATCTTAACTCTCTGGGTAGAATGGACGATTCTCTCATCTCCAAATTTGAAAGCTCTGTTGCTTGGTGTGTCAATCATATTTTGTACTTCTTTCATATTTAGTTCACTGACATGGCTATCAAGCCATTTTGCACCACACACTGTCCTTGTACATGCAGTATCAATCACAGCAGATCCTAAAGATTCAACTATAAAAATATCAGTATCAGAAGCAGATTCGTTTGAAAACAGTGTAATGTTACACTGCTCTCTCTCTGTGTTTACATTTTCCTCTGTTAGTTTAACTTGTTCATTTTTATGAGGACAGTCTAACCCAATGGTAAGTGCTTTGACAAATAGCACATTTTGATCTCCTTCCATATCTGTCCAGTGGATTTGTGCCGGGCAGTGGCGCCCTCTTCTGGTTGTCGAGGACGTGACTTGTTGGCGCCTTTTCTCTGCTGCTCACTTGCATTCCATCTGTCATCCGCGCGACAGACGACTTTTCACCAAAAAGTATTTTTAGTGTCCGACTTCATTGATGCAAAGGTCAGCACAGTACAAGCAGTCAAAGCCAAATGTTTCTCCCTATCGTTCAGACAGGCAGTATCTAGCAACTTGAAAGCTAACGCTGAATCCGGGAGAACCATGTCGTACTTGCGCATCCTGTTGTACCTCTGTTCGAAATCAATGATGTAGTCCGTCATTGCGACCGAAATATCTCTCGTAACACTGTCAACGTTTGAATATGCCTCGTAGGCACGGTCTTTTTCTTCTTGAAGAAATACAGAATCCAGTGCTCTGATCAAAGTTCCCGTACCATCATCCTTGTTGAAATCCTCCAGGGATATTTCCAGTGCTGTATCTCTCGCTCTTCCCTCCAGCGATAATAGCACCGCAACTGCTTGTTTTTCCTCGTCCAGATTAGTAACACGTGTCCAGATTCCAAGTTCATTTTTCCAACTTTCGTACGACCTCTTCTCGTCGAAGCGAGGTGGCACATTGTAGTTATTAGCCATCCTCTGCTACCAATGTTAACTCGAAATGACACAACGACAAGGTTCCAGTTTAACAAAGTTTACTACACCATATGAACACACTACAAGGTATCCATTCCACTCACGGCTAGGTCCATCAACAACAAGACTTGACGCGCACTCTTAACTGAGTGATAGCCCCGTAATAACCGAAATATAGGGATACTTAAAACATGAACTTAACACATAACTGGGACCGAGCTCCCTGCCATCCAGGACCTCTAGATCAGGCGTCAGACACCAACCACCCAAGCCATAGACTATTTGCTCTGCTGCATCAAGTCTGACACCAACAAGCTCTTGAACAGCTTTTATCCCCAAGCAATACGACTGATAAACAGCTAACAAAATGGCTTCACAGACAGAGTTCACCTTATATGTTCACTGACCTTTTATTTTAACATTTGCACCGTCTCTATACACACACACACACACACACACTCCATCTGATCACTCACACAATATGCACATACATTTATACAGACTCCACTCACATCTCACATACAAGCTAACGCTACTCTGTTTATCTACACACCCACGCTTGACACCATCACAGACGTCAGGGCCTTTATTCATAGAGCATCTCACGCTTTGAAATACTGAGTGGGAGATCTGTTGACGTGCCCTTGGGCGGGGCTTGGGCTCTGTGTGCGAGTGGCAGGGGCTTGGGCTCTGTGTGCGAGTGGCAGGGGCTTGGGCTCTGTGTGCGAGTGGCAGGGGCTTGGGCTCTGTGTGCGAGTGGCAGGGGCTCTGTGTGCTCATAAAGGCTCATAAAAAAACAAAAATAAACACAAATCTTGTGATAGATTTGGAACACCCGCCCCATATCGAAAATACAAACAAGATCTTTAGTTTACAGCAGTGTTTCTCTGTCGTCGCTATCTTTGTGACTAACATGCGCCTGTCCTATGAATAGATCGCTAGAAGATGCATATCGTTCACTCTAGGGGGAGGAGGCTCGGCTGACTGTTTTTCTGACTTGCAAATTGTAAAAAAGTTGCCTTGTTAATTTAAGTGGAAAAAGTACCCAGCTGAAAGTGTGTGTAACCGGCTGTATAGCCAATGCTAGTGGAAAACACTGCTAGCCTATATTTCTCTGCTGCTAGCATGAGTGGCATTGGCAGCAGCCAATGAGCTGGGGTTTCCATCATTCCACAACTAGTCACATGGTTTGTCATAGTAGGCCATTGGCTCAGAGGAGAGAGAGTAGAAACCTAACATGGCTAAGGAGGCCAGGCCACGAGTCGTAAAAGACTGAGTAAAACACACCTTCACCTAAAACCAAAATCAGTGTACAAGGCAAAAAGAACAAGAGACACAAATGGAAGAAAATGCCACTGAGGACAGAACTGCAGGACCTTAGTTGGAGGGAGCATTGAGGCTCAGTGACAAGAGCATGCAGACAGGAGGGGTGGTGGGCGATCTCTTACCAGGTTGCGCCAAAAAGCAAAAGGCCGCAGCTCCACGATCTTCTGGGCCTTCTTCACCGAACAGCCGGCGATGAGGGACAGCTCGTCCAGCGAGGCCTCCTGGAAGAAGAGCAGGATCTGGCCTTTGAGCGTGGATGTGCCCTCGTCCTCCGCCCCAGAGTCCAGCTCCTCGTCCTCGCCCTCAAACTCGCTGCTGGCCGCCTCCTCGTCCTCACCCTCCGAGCTGCTGGCCCTCTCGTCAGAGGTGTGAGCCTTCCTCTTCCTCTCCACTGCCTCCTTTTTAGCCATGCTGGTCCCGTTGGACATCTTCGGGCTCAGACAATTTGAAGAGGAGGAGGAGGTAGGTTTAGATTCAGGGGCAAATTTCTTGAACATCCATTTCAGAGCGGAAGCTTTGCTTGGCTTGGCTTCCTCCATGCCGTTCTTGGACTCTTTGCTCGGCTTGGCGTCACTCTTGCTGTTGCTTGGTTTGGCGTCGCTCTTGGCTTTGGGTTCCTTCTGCTTGACTTCAGGGGAGCTGGAGTGTTCCTCTTCAGTATAAGAAATCAGTAAAAAGGGAATGTTGATAAATATAACGCGTACAGTAGTAATAAACACACTAGATGGTAATAATAGGTGAAACAGTCACATGACTGTAGCAACACATTATCAGTGATGTTTCAACTGGATGAGGACAGTGTCATGATCACCTGGGTCAGAGAACATGCGAAGCGCCTCCAAGGCGTCGGCCACGTTCCACTCATGTTCGTGGAGCACAGCCCTGAGTTCCTGTAGGATGTGACAGACAGGGGTATAAGAGATCACTGGTCACACTCGTCAACTTTTTACCTCATCTAAAAATCACCAGATTTACTTAAAAATTGACTCTTTCCTCTTTTGTTCTTTATTGCTTCTCTATTGTTTCCGCAAGCAAGGGAGGAGGATGATGACAGAGGCCACCATCAGACCAACTCTTTAAAATGGCCTACTCCCCGAAGTTTGCAGTGAGTCTGAGATAAAGATTCTCATGACTCTCGAGGTGTGTGTGGTTGCTGTGGCAACAGCTGACCATAGAATTACATCACAGGAGGTTGGTGGCACCTTAATTGGAGAGGACGATGCTGATGGTAACGGCTGGAGCAGAATAAGTGGAATGGTATCAAATACATCAGACACATTGGGGTGTTTCTCAATATGAATACTACCGTGATCAACACTCATGCTCCAAGTACATTCTCAGAGGACGATCTCTTGAGGACGTTCTTGTGAGGATGAGTGTGGAGAACGCAAAAAACATTACATTTGAGAAGCACTGGCACTCCCCCTACTGTAATACCTCACTCTGCACCTACCCAGTCACTGACCCTTCTTCCAGCCAGGACAATGGCAATAGAGACGAAACAAGATACACAAAGCAAACGTTTTACTTCATAATTATCAGCTAGCTATATGTGAATCTTAATAATATACCTAACCAGAATTTGTTTTTGCCTGTTATACTATCAAAAAAACAATGTTATCCAAAGTAGATGTCAATTCTTCATGGATAGTTAGATAACAATTCTTGGTGGCTATCTGACAAGCTAACAGTACTAGCTAGCCAGTTAGCTCTATTAACTTACTATGGGCTTTTTCTCTCAACTCAGCTCAAACAATGGCCACCATTCATTGAGAAAATTGTTAAAAATTACATGGTTGAGTAATATTTCTTTGCATACTTTCTGTTTAAGTTTGCATTGATGCACTGAGTACACATGCGTGTTAGCTCTATTAACTTACATGCGTGTAGTGCCCTCCATGCCCAGTTTCACATACTTTGATTTAGACTCATAAGCCAACCCTCCCGTGCTGCAATTTGCGTGCTCAGAGCACGGTAGTATGGATTTTGAGAAACACCCATGTGTTTGATGCCAGTCGCTCCGTTCCGGACATTATTATGAGCCGTCCTCCCCTCAGCAGCCTCCTGTGATAAATCTAGAACTGATACGTACAGAAAGTGATTTGTAGGATCTCTGTGTGGCTGACACACTCTCACTCACTTCCTTATCCTGGTCAGGGAACTTCTTCTGCAGTTTCCTAACCATGGCTTCCTGTCTTTCCCAGCTGGGCTCTGCGCCCTCCTCTTCTGAGTCCTCAGCCTGGTGAATCAGACAGGGTGTATTCATTAGTGTACACCATAGCAAAACATTTTGCATAAAAAACCCCCCCAAGGTTCTAATTGGACAAATTCAGGTAGATCTCTTCCCGTTTCAGCCCTAGTGAATACACCCACAGTGAAGGTTAGTACTGCTGAGGAGAAGAAGCAACAGCCCAATGCATGCCTGGTGTAAAGGTCAACCACTGGCCTCACCAGAGACTGTCTACCCCCCACGTCTTACCAGACGTTCTACCTCCCCCTAACTCCCTGTTTTACCAGAGACGTTCTA
>QNTS01000555.1:274681-285206 GCA_003317085.1 Hucho hucho | reverse complement strand
GGGCTGGGGATGGAGCTGGGTAGTGAGTATGGGCTGGGGATGGAGCTGGGTAGTGAGTATGGGCTGGGGATGGAGCTGGGTAGTGAGTATGGGCTAGAGCTGGGTAGTGAGTAGGGGTTTGAGCTGAGGATGGAGCTGGGTAGTGAGTATGGGGTGGAGCTGGGTAGTGAGTAGAGGCTGGAGCTGAGGCTGGGGTTGGTTTTTCAACCACTCCACACATTTCTTGTTAACAAACTATTGTTTTGGCAAGTCAGTTAGGACATCTACTTTGTGCATGACACAAGTCATTTTTCCAACAATTGTTTACAGACAGATTATTTCACTTATAATTCACTGTATCACAATTCCGGTGGGTCAGAAGATAACATACACTAAGTTGACTGTGCCTTTAAACAGCTTGGAAAATTCCCGAAAATGATGTCATGGCTTTAGAAGATTTTGATAGGCTAATTGACATAATTTGAGTCAATTGGAGGTGTACCTGTGGATGTATTTCAAGGCCTACCTTCAAACTCAGTGCCTCTTTGCTTGACATCATGGGAAAATCAAAAGAAATCAGCCAAGACCTCAGAAAACAAATTGTAGACCTCCACAAGTCTGGTTCATCCTTGGGAGCAATTTCCAAATGCCTGAAGGTTCCTACGTTCTTCTGTACAAACAATAGTACGCAAGTATAAACACCATGGGACCACGCAGCCGTAACACCGCTCAGGAAGGAGACGCGTTCTGTCTTCTAGAGATGAACATACTTTGGTCAAAAAGTGCAAATCAATCCCAGAACAACAGCAAAGGACCTTGTGAAGATGCTGGAGGAAACAGGTACAGGTATCAGGTATCTATATCCACAGTAAAACAAGTTCTATACCGACATAACCTGAAAGGCCGCTCAGCAAGGAAGAAGCCACTGCTCCAAAACCGCCATAAAAAAGCCAGACTACGGTTTGCAACTGCACATGGGGACAAAGATCGTACTTTTTGGAGAAATGTCCTCTGGTCTGATGAAACAAAAATAGAACTGTTTAGCCATAATGACCATTGTCATGTTCGGAGGAAACGGGGAGGCTTGCAAGCCGAAGAACACCATGCCAACCGTGAAGCACGGGGGTGGCAGCATCATGTTGTGGGGGTGCTTTGCTGCTGGAGGGACTGGTGCACTTCACAAAATAGATGGCATCATGAGGAAGTAAAATTGTGTGGATATATTGAAGCAGCATCTCAAGACATCAGTCAGGAAGTTAAAGCTTGGTTGCAAATGGGTCTTCCAAATGGACAATGACCCCAAGCATACTTCCAAAGTTGTGGCAAAATGGTTTAAGGACAACAAAGTCAAGGTATTGGAGTGGCCATCACAAAGCCCTGACCTCAATCCTATAGAACTTCTGACCCACTGGGAATGTGATGAAAGAAATAAAAGCTGAAATAAATCATTCTCTCTACTATTCTTCTGACATTTCACATTCTTAAAATAAAGTGGTGATCCTAACTGACCTAAGACAGGGAATTTTTACTAGGGTTAAATGTCAGGAATTGTGAAAAACTGAGTTTAAATGTTTTTGGCTAAGGTGTATGTAAACGTCAGACTTCAGCTGTATATGGAAGAAAAAAAGTGAATTAACTCATGCTAAATCTGCTAAAACATATTCCATGGTCACTTTTTTTGGAATGAGTGATGTCACTATGGAACAAACATGATCTTAAAACATATACGTTTATTTAGGTTAACTTTCTTGTATACCTTCCATTATATAATACTTGCATTATATGCCCCTGCTCACCTGTATTCAATTAATTTTCTCTTCAAACTCTTAGACTTTAATGGGTTGAAATGCTACCAATCCACCAACATTGGGAGAGAAAAAAAACTATGTATGCATTGCTTTGCCACATACATTCATCACACTATTTTAACCAGGTTGATCGTGTTCCTAGGCTCATAGGTTATAGGTTATACTGTACAGATGCAAATAAGTAGTAACCTGCTGTGATGGGTATGCAATGCTGTTTAATATGCATTTACCCCTATAGCATAACGTTGACTGGATGCTTTACAGTGTACAGTCCTGGCTTGTGTCAGCACTGCAGCTCCGATCTGCCGCCCGCCACCCTGTCTCCTCTCCCCATCACTATGGAGACCCAATAACTTACACTACTGCCACGAAGACAATGGGCACACTGACATGGAGTCTGATCAGGGCCTTGACCCCACACAGCGGGAAGCCAAACCATGGCTCCTGGTCAAGTTTTCCTGCAGTCTCGGCTCACACATGAACTTTTCGCACACCCGGTCTCTCTCTCTCTCTCTCTCTCTCTCTCTCTCTCTCTCTCTCTCTCTCTCTCTCTCTCTCTCTTTGTGTGGTTACAATTTTTACTCAGTAACAGGACTCTTGTCTGGCTCTTAAAAAGAGATGAATGCCCCATTGCTACCACTGTCACCTCAAACTATACATGGGAAGCATAACAACCAGTTTACTTACGTGAGCTGGCAGCCGCTGTGTGTTAGCAGGTATGAATACTTTAAAAAAGGATCAAAGTCACCATTATTAGTCAGTTGTACAACCAAATGCCTTCAACTGAAATGTGTCTTCCGCATTTAACCCAACCCCTCTGAATCAGAGAGGTGCGGGGGGCTGCCTTAATTGACATCCACATCTTCGGCACCCAGGGAACAGTGGGTTAACTGCCTTGTTCAGGGGCAGAACGACAGATTTTTACCTTGTCAGCTCAGGGATTCAAACTTGCAACCCTCCAGTTACAAGTCCAACGCTCTAACCACTAGGCTACCTGCCGTTTATGTATGCCCTTGGTTTTACCTTTGACCTCCTAGTCGCCGAAGTTTTCAGTAGAGACGGACAGAGGTGTGGGCCAGACATTAAGAGTAGTCAGGGGAGTCAGAATATAGGTGGTTGATGAAAATGAATATGAGGGTTTGGATTAGTGACTGGGTACATGATAAGACCCCATCTAAAGATGATGTACACATGGAGATGGGGTATCCCGTTGAGAGAGCACTTTTCAAGCTTGACCCGATATCCCAGTGGACTTGTCACTGTGTCTGTCTCTATCCTGTCGCCATGACATCCAACTTGGCCGAGACCCGACGGCGTCAGGGAGCACCTTATCTCTGTGGCAACACGTCTGGTATTTGACCCCCCCCCTTCTGAAAATACATATCATCCCCTTCAACCTCCTTACTTGATATGGGGGGGGCTCGAGAGTTGACACAGTGATGATGATATTCATGATTGGAACGATCATAATACTGATTATGGTAATGAGATGTGTCAGCATTTAATTTGCATCAACAGTTTTATATATGTTCATCATGTGATGGATAATGCACATACATGTGAAGTTAACATACCTCTGTACTGGCTAAGAAACAATCCCTGTTATCATTTTGATGAAATACTGTATTTTCTATTTAGAGCTGTCATGTCAACATTTGAATACTGGTATGCTATGTGCAATTCACAGGAGGCTGCTGAGGGGAGAACGGCTCATAATAATGTGCGGAACGGAGCAAATGGAATTGTATCAAACACATGGAAACCATGTTTTTGTTGTATTTGATTCCATTCCACCTATTCCGCTCTAGTCATTACCACGAGCCCATTCTCCCCAATTAATATGCCACCAACCTCCTGTGGTGAAATTAATAATTGACTTGAAAGTGCCTCAAAACAAGTGTTTTATCAAAACAAAGTCAGTAGGATATGAATGAGTAGTATTAGAGGAGGGAAAACCCACCTGTCAACAAGGACTCTCTCTCTCTCTCTCTCGTCTCCATAGCCAGTAGATGTGGGAAAGGGAGGTGGGCTTTCCGTCTGCCTCCCTGGCAGGCTAAGGTTGAACCCTGGCGAGTCCAGGTCCGGAGTGGCGCTGCCTGGAGACTTTAATTAAAATGGTAGGGTGGAAGTGCATGGAGTGGAGGGGTTACTGGGGTACTACTGGGGCACTACTGGGGTACGACTGGGCCACTGGGGTACTACTGGGGCACTACTGGGCCACTGGGGTACTACTGGGCTACTGGGGTACTACTGGGCCACTGGGGTACTACTGGGCCAAACAGTGGGGTAGGAGAGCATGGAGTGGAGGGGGCACTGGGGTACTACTGGGGCACTGGGGTACTACTGGGCCAAACAGTGGGGTAGGAGAGCATGGAGTGGAGGGGGCACTGGGGTACTACTGGGCCACTGGGGTACTACTGGGGTACTACTGGGCCACTGGGGTACTACTGGGGTACTACTGGGCCACTGGGGCAGCCAGTGAGGGGAGATGAAACCAACTCATCTCCAGGGTAAAGGCAGTGTGGGAAGAGAATGTGACGCTCCTCACCGTGTCTCCTCTTGGTTGTCACCACTGCTACTAATACACAATGGGGATACCCAGGGGGGAGAGGGGGGTGGAGTGGAGGTGGGTGGGTCTAATGGGAGGGGGTTAGGAAAAATCTTACGCCTCGATCACACCGACATCGTCATTGCGTTTTGGTACACCAGAAGTACATTCATGCAAAATTGTATGCAATGACGCTGTCGTTGTGACCAAGGCGTTAGGCTTATTACCATACTAACTGTAGTAATCACAACAAACATAGATATGATATCTCAGAACTAACCTGTCACTATTATAACTACTACACATATCTTATGCTTAATAAGTTTTAAGAAAAAATAAAAATAAGTGTTAAATAAAAAATTGTAAAATGTAAAAACAGAGTAACAAATAATTAAACAGCAGCAGTAAAACAACAAGCGAGGCTATATACAGGGGGTACCGGTACAGAGTCAATGTGGAGGCTATATACAGGGGGTACCGGTACAGAGTCAATGTGGAGGCTATATACAGGGGGTACCGGTACAGAGTCAATGTGGAGGCTATATACAGGGGGTACCGGTACAGAGTCAATGTGGAGGCTATATACAGAGGGTACCGGTACAGAGTCAATGTGGAGGCTATATACAGGGGGTACCGGTACAGAGTCAATGTGAAGGTTATATACAGAGGGTACCGGTACAGAGTCAATGTGGAGGCTATATACAGGGGGTACCGGTACAGAGTCAATGTGAAGGTTATATACAGAGGGTACCGGTACAGAGTCATTGTGGAGGTAGATGAGAGAACAGTCTATGACTAGGGTGGCTAGAGTCTTAGACAATTTTTGGTCCTTCGTCTGACACCACCTGGTATAGAGGTCCTGGATGGCAGGAAACTTGGCCCCAGTGATGTACTGGGCCGTACACACTACCCTCTATAGTGCCTTGCGGTCAGAGGCCGAGCAGTTGCCATACCAGGCAGTGATGCAACCAGTCAGAATGCTCTCGATGGTGCAGCTGTACAACCTTTTGAGGATCTGCGGACCCATGCCAAATCTTTTCAGTCTCCTGAGGGGGAATAGGCTTTGTCGCGGCCTCTTCATGACCATCTTAGTGTGTTTGGACCATTCTAGCTTGTTGTTGATGTGGACACCAAGGAACTTGAAGCTCTCAACCTGTTCCACTACAGCCCTGTCGATGAGAATGGTGGGTGAGCTCGGTCTTTTCCTGTAGTCCACAATGATCTCCTTTGTCTTGATCAAGTTGAGGGAGAGGTTGTTGTTCTGACACCACACGGCCAGGTCTCTGACCTCCTCCCTATAGGCTGTCTCATCGTTGTCGGTGATCAGGCCTACCACTGTTGTGTCATCAGCAAACTTGATGATGGTGTTGGAGTCGTGCCTGGCCATGCAGTCATGAGTGAACAGGGAGTTCAGGAGGGGACTGAGCACACACCGCTGAGGGCTCCCCGTTGAGGATCAGCGTGGCGGATGTGTTGTTTCCTACCCTTACCACCTGGGGGCGACTCGTCAGGAAGTTCAGGATCCAGTTGCAGAGGAAGGTGTTTAGTCCCAGGATCCTTAGCATAGTGATGAGCTTTGAGGGCACTATGGTGTTGAATGTTGAGCTGTAGTCAATGAATAGCATTCTCACATAGGTGTTCCTTTTGTCCAGGTGGGATGGGGCAGTGTGGAGTGCAATAGAGATTGCATCATCTGTGGATCTGTTGGGGCGGTATGCAAATTGGAGTGGGTCTAGGATTTCTGGGATAATGGTGTTGATGTGAGCCATGACCAGCCTTTCAAAGCACTTCATGGCTACCGACGTGAGTGCTACTGGTCAGTAGTCATTTAGGCAGGTTACCTAAGTTTTCTTGGGCACAGGGACTATGGTGGTCTGCTTGAAACATGTTGGTATTACAGACTCAGTCAGGGACAGGTTGAAAATGTCAGTGAAGACACTTGCCAGTTGGTCAGCGCATGCTTGGAGTACACGTCCTGGTAATCCGTCAGGCCTTGCGGCCTTGTGAATGTTGACCTGTTTAAAGGTCTTATTCACATCGGCTGCGGAGAGCGTGAACACACAGTCGTCCAGAACAGCTGGTGCTCTCATGCATGTTTCAGTGTTACTTGCCTCGAAGCGAGCATAGAAGTAATTTAGCTCATCTGGTAGGTTTGTGTCACTGGGCAGCTCGGGGCTGTGCTTCCCTTTGTAGTCTGTAATAGTTTGCAAGCCCTGCCACATCTGACAAGTGTCGGAGCCGGTGTAGTACGATTCAATCTTAATCCTGTATTGACGCGTTGCCTGTTTGATGATTCGTCGGAGGTATAGTGGGATTTATTATAAGCTTCCAGGTTAAGCTGTCACTATTATAAATACCACACATATCTCAGAACTAACCACTATTATTACATATTTTTATTTAGTTTTTTTTATTTCACCTTTATTTAACCAGGTAGGCTAGTTGAGAACAAGTTCTCATTTACAACTGCAACCTGGCCAAGATAAAGCAAAGCAGTTCGACACATACAACAACACAGAGTTACACATGGAATAAACAAACATACAGTCAATAATACAGTAGAAAAAGAAAACAAAAAGTCTATATACAGTGAGTGCAAATGAGGTAAGATAAGGGAGGTAAGGCAATAAATAGGCCAAGGTGGCGAGGTAATTACAATATAGCAAATAAACACTGGAATTGTAGATGTGCAGAAGATGAATGTGCAAATAGAGTTACTGTGGTGCAAAGGAGCAAGATAAATACATAAATACAGTATGGGGATGAGGTAGTTGGATGGGCTATTTACAGATGAGCTATGTATAAGGTGGAGTGATCTGTGAGCTGCTCTGACAGCTGGTGCTTAAAGCTAGTGAGGGAGATAGGAGTCTCCAGCTTCAGTGATTTTTGCAGTTCGTTCCAGTCATTGACAACAGGCCCTCCGATTTGACACACTGAACTCTGTCTGAGAAGTAGTTGGTGAACCAGGCGAGGCAATCATTTGAGAAACCAAGGCTGTTGAGTCTGTCATTAAGAATGTGGGGATTGACAAGAGTCGAAAGCCTTGGCCAGGTCGATGAATACGGCTGTACAGTAATGTCTCTTATCGATGGCGGTTATGATATTGTTTAGGACCTTGAGCGTGGCTGAGGTGCACCCATGACCAGCTCTGAAACCAGATTGCATAGCAGAGAAGATACGGTGGATTTCAAAATGGTCGGTGATCTGTTTGTTAACTTGGCTTTCGAAGACCTTAGAGAGGCAGGGTAGGATAGATATAGGTCTGTAGCAATTTGGGTCTAGAGTGAGGGGTGCAGGGCTGTTTACCGGGGTAGGGGTAGCCAGGTGGAAAGCATGGCCATCCGTAGAAAAATGCTTATTGAAATTCTCAATTATCGCGGATTTATCAGTGGTGACAGTGTTTCCAAGCCTCAGTGCAGTGGGCAGCTGGGAGGAGGTGCTCTTATTCTCCATGGACTTTACAGTGTCCCAGAACTTTTTGGAGTTAGTGCTACAGAATGCAAATTTCTGTTTGAAAAAGCTAGCCTTTGCTTTCCTAACTGCCTGTGTATATTGGTTCCTAATATCCCTGAAAGGTTGCATGTCGCGGGGGCTATTCGATGCTAATGCCGTACGCCACAGGATGTTTTTGTGCTGGTCAAGGGCAGTCAGGTCTGGAGTGAACCAAGGGCTATATCTGTTCCTGGTTCTCCATATCCTTCCAGGATACCCGGACCAGGTCGATTAGAAAGGCCTGCTCGCTGAAGTGTTTTAGGGAGCGTTTGACAGTGATGAGGGGTTGTCGTTTGACCGCGGACCCATTACGGACGCAGGCAATGAGGCAGTGATCGCTGAGATCCTGGTTGAAGACAGCAGAGGTGTATTTGGAGGGCAGGTTGGTTAGGATGATATCTATGTGGGTGCCCGTGTTTACGGATTTGGGGTTGTACCTGGTTCATTGTCCATAATCTGTGTGAGATTGAGAGCATCAAGCTTAGATTGTAGGATGGCCGAGGTGTTAAGCATGTCCCAGTTTAGGTCACTTAGCAACACGAGCTCTGAAGATAGATGGGGGGCAATCAGTTCGCATATGGTGTCCAGGGCACAGCTGGGGGCAGAGGGTGGTCTATAGCACGCGACAATGGTAAGAGACTTGCTTCTGGAGAGGTGGATTTTTAAAAGTAGAAGCTCAAATTGTTTGGGCATAGACCTGGATAGTAGGACAGAACTCTGCAGGCTATCTCTGCAGTAGATTGCAACTCCCCCCTTTGGCAGTTCTATCTTGTCGGAAAATGTTATAGTTAGGGATGAAAATTTCAGGGTTTTTGGTGGTCTCCCTAAGCCAGGATTCAGACACGGCTAGGACATCAGGGTTGGCAGAGTGTGCTAAAGCAGTGAATTAAACAAATTTAGGGAGGAGGCTTCTAATGTTAACATGCATGAAACCAAGGCTTTTACGGTTACAGAAGTCAACAAATGAGAGCGCCTGGGGAATAGGAGTGGAGCTAGGCACTGCAGGGCCTGGATTAACCTCCACATCACCAGAGGAACAGAGGAGGAGTAGGATAAGGGTACGGCTAAAGGCTAACAGAACTGGACGTCTAGTACGTTCAGAACAGAGAGTAAAAGGAGCAGATTTCTGGGCACGGTAGAATAGATTCAAGGCATAATGTACGGACAAAGGTATGGCAGGATGTGAATACAGTGGGGGTAAACCTGTGCATAGAGTGACGATGAAAGAGATATTGTCTCTAGAAATAGCATTTAAAGCAGGTGATGTCACTGTGTGTGTGGGAGGTGGAACTAAATTGTTAACTGAGGCGTATTGAGCAGTGCTAGAGGCTCTACAGTGAAATAAAGCAATGGTTACTAACCAAAACAGCAATGGACAAGGCATATTGACGTAAGGGAGAGGCACGCGTAGCCGGGTGATCATAGGAGTCCAGTGCGTGGCTTCAGGCAGCTAGCAGGCCGGGGCTAGCAAGCTAACAGAAGGGCCTTAGAGGGACGATGCGACGGAGGAAAGTCTGTTGTGGCCCCCTCGTGCTGTTACATCGGCGGACGGATCAGTAGGGTTCCGTGTGGTAAACCAGGCCAATTGGCAAAATTATAACTACCACACATATCTCAGAACTATTCTGAATTAGTCTACATGTACTGTAGCACCATCAATACAGCGACTGTTGTCAGTCTATGAAACATTAGTGGCTGCCAACAGTTATATCAACAGTATCTCTCCGTTTGCATCTTTGTATCTACTTTCTCAATTGAACCTATCTACGCTACATTCACAGCTTAAGTCCGGGACATCAGTTTTGGTTAGTCATCATTCATTCATGTTTCTTACTGGGGGAAAAAAACAGCAGGAGCAAATTCCCAAGATTGTCAGGCTGATCCCCTGGCTTGACTTCTTACATAACATCACTCATAGCTTTGTCACGCTTACATAATAAATGGCCTGTACAGTACTTAAATACCATAGCATTTTTCTACACATACTTCCCCTAGTAAATTCTTGAATGCAAACATTGAAGCTGTCTTCGAATCAGATTTGATGGGTTCTACAAATCTTTCTGAATATGTCCCCCTAGGAACTTTGGGGCTGTCAAAAAATGTGCCCAATTCTGTTGGTTTCATTTCAATGATGTCGAGGAGCATGCACATTTTATTTATTTTTTTAATTCCCCTTTATTTAACCAGGTAGGCCAGTTGACAACAAGTTCTCTTTTACAACCTCGACCTGGCCAAGATAAAGCAAAGCAGTGTGACACAATCAAAACAACACAGAGTTACACATAAAAAAACGTACAGTCAATAACACAATAGAAAAAAAACATAAGGTTGAGACTGTAATAGATGTATTGAGGATACATTGGGGAAGTACATGCAATTTGTGCTACACTTTCTTCTAGATCTCTCTTAAATTAGCAACGATTATTATCACCTACTGGCTTACACAGCTCAAATATAAAATGACCCCAGCCTGAAGCATGAAGCCTCATTGGTGCAGCCTAATGACAGGAAGTGAATATGAGCTTTTCCTGAAGAAAAAGAAGAAGAAGAATTCATCCATATGAGACGGAGAGAGGGGAAGGGGGCAGACAGACAGCGGAGAGAGAGGGGAAGGGGGCAGACAGACAGCGGAGAGAGAGGGGAAGGGGGCAGACAGACAGCGGAGAGAGAGGGGAAGGGGGCAGACAGACAGCGGAGA